>CAJQZJ010031962.1:1158559-1207750 GCA_907164525.1 Lophiomys imhausi | reverse complement strand
AGGCTTGTTCTTAGGGTTCCTAAACTCGTGTACTACAGTAATCCTCAGTGAGCACTTACTGAAAGCCTGCTGGGTACTAGTTTCTGAGGACACAGAATTGCTGCCTTTTAGCTGAAGATACAGGCATGTGAATGAATAATTTTAGAGTAATTTTTTTAGTGCTTTAGTAGAAATACATATTTGGAAATTTGTGAAATTAAACTTACTATTTAAGATGAGTAACTGCTTGCTT
Source organism: Lophiomys imhausi (assembly GCA_907164525.1). NCBI lineage: Eukaryota > Metazoa > Chordata > Mammalia > Rodentia > Muridae > Lophiomys > Lophiomys imhausi. The sequence continues at coordinate 1,207,518 of CAJQZJ010031962.1, read as the reverse complement.
ATTAAAATGTGTTTAATATTTTAAAGGCCAATAAAATTCATCTTATTCATCTTTTAGTACGAAGAACTGGAATACACCACTTATATTTGATCTCAAAGAAGGAACTGTTAGTTTAATTCTTCAGGCAGAAAGGTAATTTGTTTATATTTTAATTATTGGATTTAGGGTTAAGATAGCTCATGTGGCAGTAAAATACTCTTTAAGCATCTCACAAGGGCTGCAGAGATGATTCAGCAGTAAAGAGCACTGACTGCTCTTGCAGAGGACTGGGAATCAGTTCCCAGCACCCACATGGTGGCTCACACCCTCTGTAACTCAATCTATCAGATCTGGTGCCCTCCTCTTATGGCTTCCATGGGAATTCCATGCATGTCGTGTATGTGCACACAGGTAGGCAAAAAATCATTTATATATGTAAGATAAAAATAAATCTTTTTAAAGTCTCACAAAATGATATAGTAGTTACTTGGGATCAGTCTGGTTCTGTTATGTGTTTAATGATTAAAAAAATAGATCAGTGGTAATGAAATGTTTTATTCCCAGAATTTCTTTATATTCTTCAAAAAGACATATATATATCAATATTCACTACATTAAAAATTAATATTAAGAAATTTAGTAAATAGTAACTTTAAACATTGGGAAAAGCTCAATACAAGTAATGTTAGAGTAACAGTATGACAATGAAATGGGAATGAGAATGAACTAGGAAAGTTAGTTTGGTCCCCTGTTTTCTGTTTGTTTGTTCTTTCTTTTCCACTTCTATTCAAATTTAGCGTATCCTAAGTTGGTATCAAAGCGTAAGGGTGTTCCAGGTGAGGGCTGAACTACTGGCTTCAGCGTTGCTCCCCTGTCTGCCCTCCTCCTGCCCCCTGTATCAAAGCGTAAGGGTGTTCCAGGTGAGGGCCGAACTACTGACTTCAGCGTTGCTCCCCTGTCTGCCCTCCTCCTGCCCCCTTTCCTCCTTGGCACTGGAGACTGAACTCAAGCCTTTGTCTGTGCTTAGCACATGTTTTGAGTCTGAGCCATACCCTCAGCTCTACTTTTGTTTTTAAATATTGAAACTCATTGATTTCATGAGCTCATTTCTAGACTGTGGCTTGAAATTTGTTTTTTCTGGTAAGTCTTTAAAATATATTTTATTTTAAAAAAAATATACGCTCTTTGATCCTGCAGCTATGCTTCTACAGAGTATATTTTAAAATAAATAGATAAAGATGAATATACATTGTAGACAAACTGAGTGCAGTAGTGGCCATCTCTAATTCCATCTTCCTGTGCAGAGATGGGAGATGGAGATGGGACCTCCACAGTTTGTGGGTCAGCTAGCCTGGTGTGTGCAGCTGTAGAGAACAAAGAATTCCTTTCTTAAGCAAGGTAGAAGGCAAGAGCCGACACCTGAGATTGCCTTCCAACTTACACGTATGATGAGCTCTATAATTCATGCATGCCTGCATTCACACACATACACACAGAGTAATAATAGCTTTGTGAATGGCTCACTGGTAGAGCACTTGTCTCACATAGATAGAGCCCAGGTTCAATCCCTAATGCTAAAAAAAAAAAAATTCGCTAAAAATTTTGGTGTATTCATACCTTGTTTACTGTCATTATTCTGCATCAGGTAGATTTTGAATTTATTTTTGTAAGTAGAAGTCTTTGGTTTCCTCTTTATTGCTTATAATATGCATGAATTTTCAAAGAAAAAATAGATTCACTGTAAAATATTTAAGAAAAAATTATCTACAGTGATATTAGGGCCTTGAGTATAGCTGTATCATATGAATGAACATGAATGCCTGTTAGCAAAATGTATGAGTGCTTAGATATGAATACATACTGATGATTATTATATCATTTTAAAATCAGAAGCATCTCACTTTAATAAATGGTGGCACTGAAATTAATTTTTGAGAACTTTTGGTTTTGACTTTAACCAGCACCTGGTTTTTATCTTTTACATGATCTATGATTATAAAATACATATCAATACTATTTCATATGGAGAAAACCACATCTTATATTAACATTCATGACTGGAAAACTGGAAGATTTCCTAACCACCTTTGCATGAGGTTTCCTTCCTAGGAAAAGAAATGACTTAAAGGTATAATGTAAATGAAATAAAAATTTTAGGATATAGGCTTGTGATTTTGGACATTTTCATTTTCTTTCCCTTCCTCTATTTAAAAAACAAAGCAAGGCTGGGTGTGGTTGTGTCCGCCTTAAATCCTAGCACTCAGGAGGAAGAGTCACACAGATTTCTGAGTTCACTGCCAGCCTGCTCTGCAGAGTGAGTTCCCGGACAGCCAGGCCCTCATAGAGAAACCCTATCTCAAAAAAACCAACCAACAAACAAAAAACCCAGAAACCAAATCAAAACAAATACTTTCCATTTTTTGAATATTCCAGGCTTTACCCATCTATATATTTATTATAATTGTAGGATTTAGAGTTTTTCCCAAACAATAAAGTCTTCTTTAATACAGAAATGAAAATATACTATTTTCTAGGCCAAAAGGCTGAAGATAGATGCTCCAAGTTATAGAAAGAAACTGGGGACTATCCAGGCAGAGAGTTGTCTGTCATTTCTTAGTTTTGGAAGCTGCTTGCTACTTCCTGTTCATTCAGATATATTTATCCTTCTCAGGTCTCTGATGTGTTTGAAGACTAGATAGTTATAGTCTCACAGTTAAATTTTAAGTTGTTTAGGAATTAAAAAGATGTTCTAAGTCTAAGAAGATGTTTTGAAGTTGGTAATAAAAGTTAGGATGGAAATTGAATTAGATATAGAACTTTAAACTCATTGAGATAGATAATAGAATATTCTTATTAGTTGCCAAATACATATGGACTGGATATTGGGAATATATGTTATACCTTCTAATTTTCATGATCGTTACCTAATTGTTCTTATTGTTTTGTATTGTATTTATTGTTATAAGAAAAAGAGCCTTTTATTGACTAAAAGGGACGGGGGACATGTTGGGGGAAAAAAGAAAGATACACCTTAAATTAAAAAAAAACATATAAAAAAAAAAGCAAATATAGTATCTTCCTATTAAAGAACCCTTTATTTATTTGTAGACATTTTCTTCTGGTAGATGGCGGTGGTGTCTATCTGCATTCTTATGAAGGGCGCTTCATTTCTTCTCCAAAGTTTCCAGGAATGAGAACAGATATTCTGAATGCGCAGACTGTGTCTCTGAGCAATGATACTATAGCAATAAAAGACAAAGCTGATGAAAAAAGTAAGTCTGCCTTATATAATTTTCATATCAGATTTTCATGCAGTTTATAATGATAGGAAATTTTCATAAAGTTTCATTTCTTCATCTCCCAATATGTTAACACTGTGTGGAAAAATGATGAATTCCCTGATTTGTTCTAAATATGAGTTAAATGAGAACTAAAATTGTCAGTTCTAATAGAACAAATATTATTTTCTCAATATCCAAGACCAGTGGTAAATAAATCTTTATGTATTCATCAGAGAATTTTATTTCAAGATTATGGTTCTAAAATATGTATTCTTAAATTTTAAAGCTTATTTTATACTCCCTTTCTATTTATTTAGTAATATGGTAAATGTTCTACATTGTGCCATTTATTTTGTTTATATATTTTTCAATTAATATGTTAAGAAAGATATGAATAATTTAAATTTTACATGTAAAGATCTAGGCCACATTAGTATGTATAAAAAATAATTATGTCCAGTATCTTTTAATCCCATGGTAATTGAAACCATTTTATTAAGGCACCTCTATTTCAGACGAAATTATCAAGCAGATATTATTGAGTGCAATATACCAAGTATTTTTAGAAGTTGAAGATACAGTGGTAATCCAGATAGACCATCAAGTAAATAAAACCAAGTCAGTGAATACATACATCTTCAATTGTGGACTAATGGTGCGTGCTCTGAGGCAGCTGATCCATAGTGAAGGAGTGGCAGTGTGGGACACTGACTGCTATAGAACAAAGAGAAAGTTTCTGGGGTGGGAATGATCAGCACGTTAAAGGAACTACCAGAGGTCAGTACAAACCAGGCAGTAAGAGAAGAGGACAGACAGGTAGGCAAGACCCAGAGTCTCACCCATTCCAGGCAAGCACCCTGCCGCTGAGCTATGCCTCCAGCCACATTTACTGCTTTACTTTCTGATAACACTTAACATGAAACAACTCCTCTCAAGTTGATCCTGGTTAACTGTAGTACAGTGTTGTACCGAAAATCTTGAGACCTCACACATTTACATTACTGAAACTTTGTATCCATTTCTTCTCCCTGCTTCTGGGAACCACTGTCTGGCTATCTGCTCCTCTAAGATTTTAAGCATCTTACCTTGATAGAGTTATTCAGTATTTGTCCTTTGGCTACCTTATTTCACCTAGCCTGTCTTCCATATGTGCAGGACATTGTTTTCTTCCATTCTTTTCTTAAGGCTAAATGATATTTCTCTGTGTGTGTGTCTCTGTCTCTCTTTCTCCCTCCCTTTCCCTCTCCCTTCCTTTCCCTCTTTCCCTCCCTTTCCCTCTCCCTTTCTCTCCCTTCCTTTCCCTCTTTCCCTCTCTCCCTTCCTTTCCCTCTCTGCCTCCCTGTTCCCTTCCCTCTCTAGTCCTCCTCTGTCATGCGTGCCCACACGCACACACACCATTTTCTTCATCTACTGCTCAGACTGATTGTCTCTACTTTATGGCTGTTGTGAGTAGTGACTATGAGAATGCTAATATGAGATCCTGAAACCAGTGCTTCCCACAAATGGGACTGATTTCTAGATCACTTGGAGCTCTATTTATCTTTTTGAAGTTCTTCCACACTGTTTTCTATGACAGCTCATCATTTTATATTACTATGAACAGCAGTGTGTAATTTTCCCCCAATTTTCCCACATCTTCACTGACATTTTTCTCTTGTTTTTTTTTTTTTGTTGTGTCATTTATAGTAGCCATCCTAACAGATATGAAGTGATACAGTGGTTTAGATTTGTAAACTATTGCAATTTCTTTCATAGAATTGTTGACCCCAGAAAATGTCTTGTCTTAAAACTAATTCCTGATTATCTATGGAAATTATTTAATCTTGAAGTATCTTCCACATTTCATCATGGGAGCTAGTTCTCTTAGCTAGCATTTAAGAAAATAAATCATTGCTAACAGGCTTCAAAAAGAAAACTACTTAAGAAATAATTCTAAAAGAGTCACCTGATAGAAAGTAAATATTTTATAAACTGCATCTTATTTACACATGTGTTAGCTTTCTCTACCTGAGGTAGTCAGTTACAAGATAGAAAGGTTTATTTGTATTCACAGTATCAGAAGTTTCAGTCTATGGTCACTTGACCCTGTTGCTTTGGGCCTGGCAAGTCAGAATATTGGGAGGGAGCACGTGGTAGAGCAAAGGTGCTCACCTTGTGGTGTCTGGAAGCTGAGAAAGAGAAAAGGGTTAGGGTCCCACTGTTCCCTTCAGAGGCACACCCTTAATACCTGACTTCCTTCCTTAGACTCCAGTGCCCCCTCTTTAGCAAGGCAGAATGGCAACCAAGCTTCTAATGCATTGTTTGGGGAGATGATCCAAACCATAATAGCTTGTGTCTTTTATTCTAAGTTAATTCTAAAAATTAAAGGATTCACTAGAAATATGGAAGGCACAATTCTAGAACCTTCCCCCAAGAGTTCAGGGAAATTCTCAGACTAAGAACTAGCTGAGCTCCCAAAGCAAGTATCTATAACAAATACATGTTGCTATGGCCTCCCCATAGTTTTGAGGCAAGCCAGCCGATGCTCTGAAGCTGTGAGTTGGATATTTTCCAAGGCCATCAATTTGTAATAACATGTAAATGATTTATGGAGAATCTCAATTATTGATAATCCATTTCTTCCCAAACCTGGTATACTGCAGTTTTGTTCAAACCCTGAATGTTCAGAATTCATTCAACCCCAAAGTTAAAAGTCCTTCCTCTTCATGAGACCACAGTCATTTTCCACATCAGCTGCTTGCTCTCCTCAGTGAGGTTTGGGGTTTATTACATGATCTGGTTAGTTAAAACATCGACCACTCATTTGAACTCATTCTCTAGACCTCTTCTCTTCCACAGAAGTCAGAGGTCTAAAGGATGGATCCTGTTATTTGCTGCTTGGTGTTTCTGATTGTGAACTCTCATCTGTAGTAAAGAAAGTACTCATGAAGAATCTGTTGTTCTAACTAACATAGTAAAGAAACTCTTATTATTCAGGAAATGTTAAGGGGTTTTGAAGTTCCCAGCCAAGAAACCAGTATAAATTATTTATTTTATCACATGAGTGGTAAATAGAATAGAAAAAATAGAAACAGCACAGAGTACATTGCCTGGTATCAAGTAGGTAGGTACTTAATGCATATTTTCTTTCATGAATATGATTGTTACACAAGTCTACATCAGAGATAACCAGAATTTAACGTAACATCCACATTTGGTTTTGCCACTGATAAATCCCATGGGCCATTTACTTAACCATTAATAGCAGTCTTAATTAAGGAATATGTGTTAGGAAAAAAATTTAGTTCTATTTTCATAACAAAATGTGACCTCATTAATAATTAGAAATTTGATGTTGCTGGTCTTCTGGACTGATAGAGGTTCTGTGGTCCATAAAGTTAAATAATTTCTCCTAAGCATTATGATAGCTCCACTGAAATTTACCAGCAATGGCTCTAATATAACACACTAATGTTCTGCTCTTTTTGTTTTTGTTTTTCTAGTAATCTTCCTCTTTGAAGCATCAACTGGAAAACCATTAGGGGATGGGAAGCTTCTTTCTCATAAGGTAATGAGCGCCTGCTGTGTTTACTATAGATGGCTGCCACTTAGTTAATTCCCATTTAACATGAATAGTTATCCCTAAGGAAGAAAACAAACTAATTTAAATACTTTAAAAATAAGGGCATGTACCACATATTTTGTCTAAAAAAGTCATAGCTTAAGACTAAGGACAGGGAAAGTCTGAAATTGGGTACCATGAAGGCAAGTTAAGTGAATAAAGTGATGAGATGTATATCTGTTGATTAGGCTTTTATTACTTTTTATAGCATGTTGTATTTTACTAAACTTTGCAGATCAAAATGTCTTTGTATATGAAAATTTATAGTAATTTTCTTTCTGACCTGTCCTTAGGCAAATTTTAAGACTATAGTTCAACAACTATGTTATACAGGGAAATTATTCTCTATAAAAGTATAAAGCACCCTGAATTGTAAAGTGTGTCTTAGTTTTGGTCTTTAGTTTTAAACAAAGGAGCACATTGCATAGCCATCATCCTTTTAAACAAGTGATATTTGAGAACATAAGGATGCTTCTAACATTATTTAACAATTCCAGTAATTGCTGCCTTATGTTGTTATTTCCCTCTTTAGTCCTATTTGTTTTACATTTAAATAATGTCTAAATTCATATAAATCAGAAATGTAAAAAACATTAAAATATTGTAAAAAATGTCTCCCTACCATACCAATTATCAATATTCTACCCAATAAGTACCACAGTTACTAATATCTTATATGTCCTTGCAGAGTTTTAGTCATAGACAAACAACACTGACATATCTTCTTTTCCTCTGCTTACATAAAAATATAGCACATAGGTCTGCACCTTGCTTTTTCCCACAGAATGAATGGCATTCTTGGAGGTCCTTCTCTACCTGCACATAATGTTGTTTCCCACTCCAACCACTATCATCAACCACTATCATATAATATAACATTGTCTGGCAGTACCGGTTTATTTAATCTGCCCGGTTGATGAGTGTCTACATTTCCAGTTTAGCTCATGCATATCTGTCATCCCAGCAGTGGAATGCTGAAGGAGGATCACAGGATGAAGGCTGACTTGGGCTAGTGAGACCCTCCAAAGACAAGCGAGAAAAGTTTCTGGATTTCTGCTACCGCAGTGTTACTTTTCATATGCTCTATTATAACTGTGCCATTAATTCCAAATATTTTGTCAAAGAATTTGAGCACTTGTGATTTTTTTTGTTTGTTGTTTTTTGAGACAGGGTTTCTCTGTGTAACAGCCCTGGCTATCCTGGGCTCGATATGTAGACCAGGCTGGCCTCGAACCCACAGAGATCCACCTGCCTCTGCCTCCCAAGTGTTGGGATTAAAGGTGTGCACCACCACACCTCTCACATCTATGATTTTAAAGAAGTATTATCTTCCAAAATGGCTGTGTCAGTTTGCCTTGCCACGAAAAGCTAATATGATGTCTATCGTCATTTAAATCAAGACTATATAAGCTTAATTTTCCCTTCTCTGTAGAATTAAGTATATATAAAGAAGTAAATTTCACAGCCATCAAGGTAATCTTTTTGTAAGAAAGGTTAAAATGAGAATCATTTAATAACATTGAATAAATATTTGTTTTAGTGTGGTAACTTTTTTTGCTAGAGCACATATCCTAAGTGTAAGAATTTATAATTTCATAGTTATAAGAATGAAGGTAATTTCTTGTACATCTTATAACTTACTCAGTGCATGTGGATATAACACAAGAGATGTTAAGTTTTACCTTCTACTTGGGCATGGTGGTGCATGCCTGTAATCCTGTACAAGAGGCTATGACAGGAAGATTACCACAGCTTTGAGGCCAGCCTGGGCCAGCTAGTTATGTAGAAAGATCCTCTCTCACAAAAGCAAAATAAAATAAACCCAAAATAAGTAACAATAACAAAATGTTTTATATTATATACAAAAATAATTCATTTCATCAATTTTATTTTATATTTGAAGAAGCCAGAATCTAAGCACTTCCAATAGAGTTCAGAGTAGAACTCAAGTCTGGTATTTTGTTTTTGGCAACAGGATCTCTTGTAGCTTAGCCTGACCCAAACTTACTATGTAACTGAGGATGACTTTGAACTCCTGATCCTCCTGTCTCTACCTCCCAAGTGCTATGATTGCAGGCATGTGCCACCACACCTGATTTAAGTCTGTGCATTATTAGATGATTATCAGTCATTGCATAGCAAAGGAGAAACTTTGAATGAACACAAACTGTTTTCATGTCCCTCTGCAAAGAGTGACTCAGGAGGGGTAGAACAGAATTAGAGAGAGAGGGCTGGAGGGGGGAAGGGGAGGGGAAGCTCTGCTGTTGGCGAGGGCATCCCCCTCCTCTTTGCATACAGACATTACTGTCCGTGTTTGACTTTAACTTTCTTAGATACCAGAATCATCCATGTAACTATTTCTATTACCACACTAACACTAGCTTCTTTTGGTGCTGATGACAAACACCTTAAAAAAAATAAAAGATGTATTTACGTGTGTGTGTGTGTGTGTGTGTGTGTGTGTGTGTGTGTGTGTGTGTGTGTGTGTGTAAACAGAGACCAAAAGAGGTGCCATGTGTCCTCTTCTATAATTTCACACCCTTTCTTTTCATGAACCTGGGCTTTGAGTTTTCCCCCCAAGCTAGAAGCCCCTGAGACCCGTCTGGCCACCCTGGCTCAGAGCTGGGTTGCAGGTTTCTACCAGGTGGCCAGTTTGTTGTGTGAGTACAGGGATCTGAACACTCCTGATTGCACACCAAGCACTCTGAACCTCTGAACCATCTCTCTAGTCCAACACATACTTCTTTATTTGTAAATATAATTCATTTAAAAATGTTTCTATCTTTACAATACTAGGATCATAGTACTTAATGAGTGATTTAATAGTCATGAAGCAAGAACTTTTTTAAAAATATGAATTATATTCTAGAGGGGCTCCCTTTTAAGCATATATTATGAAGTAGAATGACTGGCTCACCAACTTGATAAAGGTATATGTATATTTTTTATTTTAAAAGGTGTTATGTATATAATCCTAGACACAGTGACTTATGGTATAATCATTATGCTTGTTGAATTAAGAGTTCCTAGCAAAGTCTTCAGACACAGCACACAGCACACAAATAACTCATGGATTGAATTGCAATGAATCCATACTAAAGTGTTTTGAGTTTCAAGAAACTTCATCTTACTGGCTAACATAATAGATTAATTCAGTATTCCAGGAATATTCTATTATTATAGAAAAGCAAAGATCTTAGAGTTAAAAGTCTAAGGTATAAGTTCTGTACTTGCTTGTCACCTACACCCCATTTCCTGTTTCACAGGAAAACAACATGCGAAGGTTTGTAAATTTTAATGTTCAAAAAATATGAGATGTTTCCATGTGTTTCTAAAGTTTACTTAACAAATATTTAAGATATGGGTGGTAGGCAATCTTCTTAGAATAGATTTTATAAGAAACATTTTCACTAATGTAGACCTTGCATGTGATACAGAAACTTGTCTTATCTTTCGGTTCTGTCAGCTAATGACAGAAGGACAGTGGTTCTTACTATAGAGGATCAGTGTACATGTTATTTGATGATGTTTTCAGGAGCCTTGGGCTGCCAGCAAAGAACTACACTTTAGTGCTGCTCATGAATTCTTACTTATTACCATCTTAAAATTACGTAATAAGGGATAATCCTTCTGGGAACCCCTCCCATTTTGGGGAGTTATTTCTCACTTTTCTTTAAGTCTATGTTCCCTGCACTTAAAAAAGTTAGTGAAATAATTTAATAGGTATATTTAATTATTGTGAGTAGGTGATTGACATTTAATGATGTTGTTTTGTTCTGTTTGTTTCTTTTTCTGATCAGTGCAGGATTTTGTATTGTAACCCAGGCTGGCCTCATACTTAGGGTCAGAATTCTGCCTCCTGAGTGCTAGGAGTATTAGGCGTGTGCCACCACAATTGCTTTTATTGATCCTTAAGAACAGAATTGTGTTGATAACTAATTAAAATAAGCGTGTCAAGCACTAAAATGAATTTAATACTTATATACTTTTTGAAATTTTAGAATGAAATCTCAGAAATTGCTCTGGATCAAAAAGGACTTACCAATGACAGAAAAATTGCGTTCATTGATAAAAACAGAGACCTGTACATCACCTCAGTGAAACGATTTGGGAAAGAAGAACAGATTATTAAACTTGGTAAAATAATTTCCACACAATTACAATTTTAATTATTGCCCATCTTCTTAGATGGTCTATCATGTACTAAGTAGGTTAATGTGTGAATGAATGGGTGCAGATTATTCTCACATTTCTTCACTACTTTATATCTCAGTCTCCACAGCATGTTTTAGCTCTGTGACTAATCAGCACTGACACACCTGGGGATTAAAAACAGAGAACAGTTCTAGGTGGAACATCAGGCATTTTCACTTTTCAGAGCTTTTGCATCTGTTCACTGTTACACAAGAAGAAAGTAGAGATATAGCTGTTATATTAGAAAGGATCTTGCTTATCAGATGGTTTTAAAGATAGAGTCTAATATCTTTTCTTTTTAAATTGAGGAACCATGGTGCATACTTTGGCATGGTGTGATACATGTAATATCCTTTGTGGACTTCAAGATACTCGATTCACAGTATGGTATTACCCTAATACTGTTTATGTGGACAGAGACATTTTGCCTAAAACATTGTACGAAAAAGACGCAAGGTAATGTGTTGCACATGATTTTTTATTGTAAATCAAGCTCTAATTGCTAATTCCTGGGAATTTTTAAAAGTTTAGTTGGAGTCAACTAAGTAAATTGTTCAACTAAAGCTGGTTTGTTAAGATTTAAGTGATGGGCTCAAATTGAAAGTAAAATATGCATTATTTACTCATCCTGTAGAAATGAATATAATTTTCAAGCTGAATGGTGTTTAGTGATCACTCAGATGAGGTTTTTCAGTGTGATTTAGTGATTTTTAACACAGCAGTCTTAAGATTTTTCAGCAATATATAAATTTTGTGACAGCTACCTAGAGTTCACATTTTCACTGACTTTATGAACCCCAAGAATGTGTCTGCTCAGTTGGATTTTTGGGTGATGTTAAAGGTAGATCAAACCACAGTTGCTGAAAGGCTTTAAAAAAAACAAGCAAACAAACAAACAAAAAAAAAGCTAAATGTGTCAGAAAAATTATTCCTAAATTCTCAAGAGAAAAAGTTTTTACTCTTCATAAAGCAGCAAGTTGGACTTCTTAGGTCTACACTTTACTTTGGTTTTCAAATCTGTTTTGAGTTTATTTTTAGTGTTTGAGTTCACAACTGTAACAAAACTAGAGAAACACCAAAATAAAAGTTTATTTTAAAAAGTACTTATAAATTAGTCAGATGTGGTTACACATGCCTTTGATCTCAGCACTTGGGAGGCAAAGGCAGGATGATCTCTGTGAGTTTCTAGACCAGCCTAGTCTTCACAGTGAACTCCAGGCCTGGCAGGGCTGCATAGTGAGACTCTGCCTCAGAAGAACAAGGATAAACAGTATTAACAAATTAGTGAAAAGATGTCAGCCTTCTTATTTAAGTTTCATCTGTATGTACTATGAGATAATAATTCTGGAATTCACCTTAATTTTTTTTTATCCACTTGCCCTTTAAATATGTTCAAAACCAATAGCTAAGTTTGCTTTTATAATTTAAGATTCAAGGAAGAAGAGGTCAGTCAGCTTTCTGTTACTATAGCAATCCGTGAGACAAGTAGCTTATAAAGAGAAAGGCTACCTCGGCCAAGGTTTCAGAGGTTCTATCTAGTCCATGATCAGTTGGCGCCATTGCTCTCAGGTCTGCAGCAATAGAGTACAAGTGGCAGCCATGAGTGGCTGAGCCGAGCTTCTCACCCAAGACAGGGAAGGGACCAGTGGAAGGAGCTGGGTCTAGCATAGCCTTTCACAGGCAGGTCCTGCCCTCGGCAGGCCTCACTGGGCTCCACCTCCAACAGACTTGGGGCGTGGAGGGGGATGACCACTAAGACACAAGCCCTTACTTACCACAGGGATCTGACCAGTAGCACAAGCTCACTGCAGGTGCCGGTACTGGGGCAATTGAATATGGAATAACTTTTGCCACTTTAAATTGTTGCTGTGTTTGCTTCAGGTGTGTATCTATCTACATGTTATATTGAAATGTTCATTTGAATATATATTCTGTTTATAGTTAAATGGGTAGTGAATTTTGAAATTATACATGTTAGAATTATTTCCCAAATTTCACACATGTGAAACAAATTGTGCAGAATATAGCTTTAAGTTTTCCTTTGCTTATTTTCAACAGTGAATATAGTAAAAACCCCCATATAGTGAGTTTTGTTGGAAATCAGATAACTATAAGAAGAGCTGACGGCTCCCTGGTACACATCAGCATATCACCGTACCCTGCTATCCTCCATGAATATGTGAGCAGCTCAAAATGGGAAGATGCCGTAAGGCTTTGCCGCTTTGTTAAGGTACCTTACGTATTGCACATATGTTATGCACTAGTCTCCCTTTTGAGAGCTGAAAAATGATAAGAGATAAGGGTCAAGAAAATTGTGAACAGGACCACATCTTCCATTATACACTTGAACAGTGTGCTGAATGCAGAGATATAGTTGTTTTGTGTCACTTGTCCTCTTAAGAAACTGTAACTAGACAATGTTTCCTACACTGGCACTTGTAACTGTCCTGTGGATCTTTCCTAAAAGTCAGATTCTGACTTGCTACATCTGAGTAGAAGCTGGGTTATACATCTCAGCTTCCTCGGATTGTCTTTTGTATAGCTAAGTTTAAGAATCTTTATGTTAGATCAGCATTTCCTAACTTGGTTGTATCTAGCTAGTATACTATTCTAAACATGCTTTTATTGAACTGTTGGTAACATCCCATAGAATACATACTTGTGAAATGCATTTAGATGGTTTTTCTTAGAGTGGCTTGTTGGTGGCTTTGTATGAGAACCTCACTATTCCTCTAATTCCCTGTAACTTATGTTACTTGACACTTCTTAAAAGAAGGAAAGTTCATCATCTTGAGTTATAAAGAAAAGAAATCCTTAATAACTAACTAGAAATAAAAATGTTTAGAAAATTTTACTCAAAAGTTCTCTGATGGTAATATTTTTAAATAGAGACACACAGAAATTTCTACTTTTTTTTTCTTGAGAAAGGGTCTTCCTATGTACCCCTAGCTGGTCTTGAACTTGCTGTGTAGACCAGCAGACTGGCCTTGAACTCACAGAGATCTGCCTGCCTCTGCCTCATAACTGCTGAGATTAAAAGTGTGCTACCACGCTTGACTTGTGTGTACCTTTTTTTATTACTAACTTTTTAAAATGCCATGTTTCATAGTTTTTATTTGTAACTTAATTACTTGGTTTTATTACTATTAGAATTTAAACCATTGCTTATAGCAGTGTTTCTCAACGTTTGTAATGCTGTTATACTTTAATACAGCTCCTCATGTTGTAGTGACCCCCAACCATAAAATTATTTTATTGCTACTTCATAACTGTAGTTTTGCTACTTTTATGAATCATAAATATTAATATGCAGGATATCTGATATGCGAGTCCTGAAAGGGTTGTGACCCACAGCTTGAGAACCACTGGCTTTAGGTAGTTCAGCCACATATTTAAGATACTTATTTTCATATTTCACTTAGGAACAAAGCATGTGGGCTTGCCTAGCGGCTATGGCAGTTGCTAATCGAGATATGATTACTGCAGAAATAGCCTATGCAGCAATTGGTGAAGTAAGTAAATCATGTTTATGTTATGCACATGAGTTTTTCCGTAACATAATTTATTGTATTTCTATTGTTACTGACCTGCATATGTGTCTCTTACCTTTTTTAGATTGATAAAGTTCGATACATCAATGCTATAAAAGATCTTCCATCTAAAGAATCAAAAATGGCCCACATACTAATGTTTAGTGGGAACATACAGGATGCTGAAACAGTACTCCTTCAGGGTGGCCTCATTTATCAAGCAATCCAGATCAACATTAATCTCTATAACTGGGAGAGGTAATAACCCTTCCACAGTCCCAAGACCCATTTGACCTTCATGTATTCTTCTGTCTGCAACTTAGACAATTATATTTTTCAGTATATTTAATAGTTTTCTAACACTACAAGAGAATCTGTTTATTTTATATTTGTGTATTCTGTCTGGATCTTGACATTTTTAAGCCTGGAAAATGTCATTTGTGGAAATTTATGCATTTTCTGAACTTACAATTGATTAGAAGTTGGGGTTTAAAGAAGAAAAGTCTTAAGATACCTCCCAAATTTGTAATTTTGGTGCTGGAGAAGTGTTACTATTATTAGATTTGGGAGGGAAGATAGTGCACCCCATGTTAGCCAAGTTGAATTTGAAAGACCTATTATGAGCTAGGTAGTAATGGTTGACTTGAACTCATGAGGTTGGAAGTAGACCGGTAGACTCAGCAGTAAATGGAGCAGTGGCAGCAAGAATAGATGGAGTTGACTGGACAGTGTGTGGAGGGACGTGACCTCAACTATGTTGGTGGGTAGATGAAAGAAGACTAACCACCAGATTATCCCGTTAGTCAGAGAGAGGAAGAACCCAGGGGTTGGAGGGATAGGGTACTGAGGAGGAATGAGGAAAGGTCTCTAGCAAGGAGTGCTCAGAAGCAGCTTTGGCCCTGCTGAGCTTGTCAGCTTGCTCTGATGAGAGTCAGCGCTCTTCTCTGTGATGCGCCAAGTGCCTCCTCTCACTCCTTAGGTGTGCAGCTCACAGTGAACAAAATTGTCACTGTGGTCCAGAAATTACAGTATTATGAAACATACTTTTACATGCCTAAAATGGCTTTTATGGGCTTTCCTTTTCTCTGGGCTCAAAAATAACTCACATATCTTCCCCTTTTCTTCCTTTTCTTTTCTGTTATTGAAAAATAGACTCTTTTCTCACATAGTATATCCTGATTACAGTTTTCCTTCCCTTTACTCCTCCCAGTTCTTCCCCACCTTCCCTTTGATCTGTATCCACTCCCTTTTTGTTTCTTGTTAGAAAAGAACAGGCTTCTAAGAGATAATAATAAAATATAACAATAGCATATAGTAACATAAAACAAAAACTAACACCTTAGAATTGGACAAAACAAACAAACAGAGTCCAAGAGAAGACACAAGAAACAGAGACCCATTCATGCTCACACTCAGGAATCTAATAAAATCACTAAACTGGAAGCCATGATCTGCAGAGGACCTGGTGCAGACCCAGGCAGGCCCTGTGCTTGCTGCCTCAGTCTCTGTGAGTTCATATAAACTTTGCTCATTTGATTTAGGGCCTTGTTCTGGTGTCTTCCATCCCTTCTGGCTCTTACACTCTATCTGCCTCCTCTTCTGTAGAAGTATTTATTAAATTATTACCAGTATTTATATTATAGTTCATTGGTCATCAGAAATGGACCTTAACAAGTCTTAGCCTAGATGTGCAATCTTGACCCAACTAAGCTAGCTTGTAATTCTATTCCCCAAATATGACCCCAGTATATACATACATCTCCTTGGGCTGTTATTCTCCATGCTATGCCAGTGTTCCAGGCCATGTGGAGATATGATTCGTCTATTCACCAATGGTGTGTCTCCTCCTTCTTCCTCCTTCTGGCTTCTTCTTCCCATGATCCTCTCTGCTTCAAAAGCCCACCCACCTTAGCCCCACCTATGTCTCTCTTTGCACAATCACAGGCTTTTTATTAAAATAAATATAAAAATAAAATCACAGCATTTTATTAAAGCCAGTCAGAGACAACGGTTAGCAAGCAAAATAACAGACAGCAAGCAGACCTCTTGGGAGCAATTAATTAACATTTAGAATGCATAACAGGTCACTGCATCACTTTTCCATGGGGTTCCCTGAGCTCAGTTGAGCGATTTGATGGAGACATCCCTCTTAGAGATGAGTGTAAGATTTCTCACTCTCTGTGTAATATTTGGCTGTGGATCTCTATAATTGTTCCCAGCTGGTCCAGGAGGAAGCTTCTCTGATGATGGTTGAACAAGACACTGATCTATAAGTGTAGCAGAATATCATTTAGGAGTCATTTTTATCACTTTATTTTCTTTTTTTTTGGATCAGTAGTATTTGGTTTTATCCTAGATCCCTGGGCTATATAGTCTCTGGTTCTTGGTCATCCAAGCAGTGTTAGGTATGGGTTCCAACTTGTGGAGTGGGCCTTAAGTCAAATCAGTTATTTGTTGGTTACTCCTACAAGCTTTGTGCCACCATTGTCCTTTGCACAGGCAGGGCACCATTGTAGATCAAATTAATCCACATATCTTTCAGCTATTAGAATTCATAACTTTCTCAGACTATAATTTCTGTTTGTACTCTCATAATACAACCATCTATATAATTCAGCTGCTCTATCTTTGTGCATTATTTACATGAGTTTGTAACTGTTGTATAGTCTATAGAAGATTAGGAAAGATGTTGGTTCTGCAAGAATAAATAAACCCTTTACATTGTAAGGTAATTAACTTGGAAAGAGATAGAATATGAATAGTATTATTGAACTATATTAAATAACTAATAGAACATTGTACACTGTTAGAATTATGTGAGAAATATGGAAAACTAGTATTTACAATATTCTTTCAAGCATTTTGGTTTTGGTGGGAGAGCAGTTGAGATGCTTTTCTGTGCGGTCTATGCTTGCCTCAAACTCACAGTCCTTCTGCCTCAGCCTTCTGAGTGTTAGGGTCACACGTCCAGCTTCAATTGATGGTTTTTGAGAAAATATGTGCACTGATTTATGGTAGAAACTGTATTTATGTCCTCTTCCCAATTCAGATATATACTTTTTGAAGGACAGAAACATTTTATAATGGATATCTAATATCCATGTACTTCATATCCTTGTATCCATGCAATACTTAATCATTTGCAGTGTTCTAATGCTCCAAACATTTATTGGCTATAGACAACTTACAGTTGGCGAGTAAATGCCATAGTAGAAAGGTAGAAAAATTGCCTGTGGTGCTCACTAGTACCCTCTGAACATTTCCTGAACCAACCCTGACCTAAATGAAACTGTCTTCTCCCCAGAAACAGAGCTTTTAAATAGTTATTCTCCTCACCTATGCTTTTCTTAGGATCTTCATGTGACTGGGGTTAATGTGGGTTGTTTTTTTTTTTTTTTTTTTCTTTTTTTGGTTTTTCGAGACAGGGTTTCTCTGTGTATCCTTGGCTGTCCTGGACTCACTTTGTAGACCAGGCTGGCCTCGAACTCGCAAAGATCCGCCTGCCTCTGCCTCCCAAGTGCTGGGATTAAAGGCGTTCACCACCACTGCCCGGCTTGTGGGTTGTTTTTTTATCTTCTCCATCTTTACTTTTCTATAAAAATCTCAGGTCTTTAAATCTTATGCCACACGTCCATACTAATTTCCTGCTATTGACTTCAGATTTTCCTGCCATCCCTGAAAGCTGCTCACTGCTACACACCCCTACCACCACGTCGCAGCAAGTAACCTTGCTTGAAGATGATTAAATATTAGGGACAATGAAAGATGAGGAGGAAGAGGTTGTTGTGCCCTGGGTGTTCCTCCATCCCTTCCCTCTTTCACTGCCTTTCCTATGCCTCTTGACTTCATCTTACTGTAAACCAGTTGGTTAATCATGGCTGATAGGCCCCTAGAGCTACCTTACAAGTTAATAAAGTCCAGGAGCATTGTTCCAGGACTCTGACTGCTTTCTATACACTTTGGACATGCAAACAAACGTCTCCTCTAGTCCTGTGACCTGCCAGTTGCTAACCCAGAGCCAGTTGCCCAGCTGTCTGCTTGACAGTTCCATTGGGTAGCACACGTGCTTGCATTTACATTTACTTCTTCCACCGCATCCCCTCTGTGTCCTTTCAGAGTAACGCATCTTTTTTTTTTTTTCTGGTTGTGCTGAGGACTGAATCCCAGGCCTCAGGCATGTCCGGCCAGCTCACCTACCATAGAGCTATATCCCAACTTCCCAGGATAAACTCTTATCTGTTCACTTGCATGAAAGTGGAAATCTGAGGGTTGCTTTTGGCATTCTCCTCAGCTTCTGCCTATCCACTTCTCAATCACTGTCCCTCCAACCCCCGCCATGTTTCAAACACTGACCTGTGCATTCACTTCGCAGCAGCACTTTGTGTAATCTGATCAGAGTTCTCAATATGGGGCCATCACTAGTCTTCCCACCTCTCACCTGCCCCTTTTCTACCAGCTCTGCACACTAAATAATCACAGTGATCTTTTCACAGTGGAAGTCAAGCCACGCAGCACCTGACCTCCACTTGCTTGAAGTAAAGCTGTTAAAACCTGGCAAGGAATCACTCCAGGTAACCAGGGAAGTTGTCTTACCTGCCAAGAAATTTTGAAGAGACTTAGATGTTGAAACCATGTGGAATATTTGTTCCTGTTGCATATTCATTTATTCAACAGATACTTATTGAGTCTACTGCAGTGGTATATTTAGATATTTCAGAGAGATTGTAAAAATAAAAACCTTTTGGTAAAATGTGAGGTTGTCTAAATTACTGAGGCTCTGTACATTTCAGTTTCCCTATATTTGAAATGGAGAAACAGTGTCAGGATTTGTTATCAAAATTGAACTAATTATATTTGAAGATAGCTTAAGCAAACTTTGTGCCACATAATAAGTGTTTACTAGGTAAAGGTTATAGTCATGTGTTACAGATTTGTTGAGTTCCACCAGTTTGCCAGACTGTAGGCACTGTGAATGCCAAGCTAAGCAAACTAAAGAAAAGTCTGTGGCAGTGATTTTGATTGTAAAACTCTTAAGTGGCATGGCTAATATAAAAGCTGTAAGGAAGAAGGATATATATTATATATATATACATATATGGGTATTTTTGTATACTTAGATATGATAGAATAATATATATTAGGAAACAAAATATATGTACAAAGAGACTCAAACATAGGATAAATGGTAAAGTTATGTGGTTGATTAATTCATTGTTAATTCATAAATTTGCATGTCTGTGTGGTGATGATGGTCCTAATTACATTTCTATTACTGAAGTATTCTGACCAAGAAGCAACTTAGGGAAGAAAGTGGTGTCTCTCTCTCTCTCTCTGTGTGTTTGTGTGTGTGTGTGTTTGTGTGTGTGTTTGTTTGTGTGTTTGTGTGTGTGTGTGTTTTTTTGTGTTTGTGTGTGTGTGTGTGTGTGTGTGTTTAGAGAAAGGGGTTTATCTGGCTTACACTTCCAAGTTATAGTTCATCATTGTCTTAGGGTTTCATTGCTTTGAAGAGGCATCATGACTATGGCAACTCTTATAAAGAAAGACATTTACTTGGTTGAGGCTGGCCTACAGTTTCAGAGGTTTAGTCCATTATCATCATGGCTGGAAACATGGCAGCATGCAGGCAGGCATGGTCCTGGAAGAGTTGTACATCTTGATCCAAAGGCAGCAGAAGGAGACTATGTCATTGGATGCAGTTTAAGCATAGGAGCCCACAAAGCCCGCCCCTGCTGTGACACACTTCCTCCAGCAAGGCCACACCTCATAGTGCTACTCCCTATGGTCCAAGCATTTAAACACATGAGTCTGTGGGGGCCATTCCTATTCAAACCACCACAATCTTGTTGGGGAAGTTGAGGCAGAAACTTAAGCCCCGCTATTACATCCACAGACAAGAACAAAGTGAGAATATACACCCTTGCTTACTGGCTTGTTGCTGTTCATGGTCAGTCAGCTTTCTTCACTTTCCCACAGTCCAGGGTCCAGCACATACATGTTACTGCACACATTCAGGGACAGTCTTCTTACCTTAATTAGCAGTTAAGGAAATACTTGACCGACGTTCCCACAGCCAGTATGACTCTCCTGGGGCGATTTTAGGCTCTGTCAAGTTGACATCTAAATAAAGCACAGTGACCTTTTCAAGCAGATCTTATTTTTACTTCATATATATTTCTAATTTTTCTTAGGACTAGGCAGCTATTATGTTCTCCCAAACAAAGGTTTCCTCAGTTGAGGTATGCAATCAAATGATGGTTTTAAAAATGCTTAGGTAACGTATATATAAAAAAGAAAGGGTACTAGAGCTTAAATTCATACACTTTTAGAAGAAGAAAAACCCCACACTTTCACATTGTGGAAGCCAGAACTGTACTTAATGGTGGATTATTTGTTTTGTGAGGAGTATGAGGTAATGGTTAATCTGTATAAAAATCTTGACTGTTTCACATTTAAATGGCCATTGTCAAGGTCATGAAGCCCTACAGGAAGTGTGATTTACAAATACAAAGTTCAAGGGAGCTCCCAGACTTTGAGGAATTATTAAAATTTCTCAAAATCAAAACTATCAAAAAAGGCAATTCCTTTAAGGAAATGTCAGTCAATAGAGAGAGCATGAGGCCACGGGTTAATGATGAGCATTTGCAGGTAGAGAAGAGGGCAGTGTAACCCTACCAAATGCCCACATTTTAGGGTCTGGCTTAAGAAGAGGATTCAGTAGGGCTGGAAAGATGACTTAGTTGGGAAAGTGCTTGCCACTTAAGCATATAAGGACCTGAGTTTGGATTCCAAGCACCCACATAAAAAGCTGTGTACAGCAGTGCGCCTGAAGTCATAGTGCTGCGGAGTGAGGTGGAGGGATCACTGGGGTTTACTGGCCAGTCAGTTTAGCTGACTTGCCACGCTCCAGGGTCATTGAGAAACCTTGTCTTTAAAAAGTAAGGTGGAGTGACAGAAGAGTGCTCACACCTATCAAGGTCTGTATAACGTCACCTCTGAGGCTTGAAGAACATCTCAGAAGAGGGACCAGAAAGAATGTAAGAGCCAGAAGATAGAGAACTGCTTCTAAATGATCTTCTGGGCATGACTCACTGTGATATTCAGCTCACAGCAGCAGTCATTACCTGCTCAAAAGTGACCTTCTCAGCAGTCATTTATGGCGGGGGAGGGGGTCCTGTGGCTCTATGCATTCTTGCTCTAATATAGCTTAGTGAAAGATTCCGGGATATGAGGAGCCATTGACTAATTACCCATGGTAATACAGAGGACCCTACTTAAAGTCAGCAGGAAAAAGATTTACAGGCGGGGTGATGGGTAGGAGGGAGATGAGAGAGTGGGAGGTGAGAATAATAAGAATGTTCAAAACATGTATGAAAATGTCAGAGAATAAATTTAATTAATTATTTAAAAAATCTTAAAAAGTAAAGTGGTGACCAATTGAGGACACACAGTATCACCTTCTGGCCCCCACACACACAGACATACATATACAGACACACACATACCACATCACGCACACACACACACACACACACAGGCATACATATATATATACACACAGACATATATACACACACAGAGACACACACACAGAGAGGCACACCCTCACACACATATACACACACAGACACACACACACACACACAGACTATGGTTCAGGGTAGCTGTTGATTGGTAGAATGCTTGCCTAGCATATGCAAGGGAGAAAAAGAATATTTAACAGAGTATGATAGGAGGAACCAAAAGAATAAAATTGAAAGGACTTGTTATGGAAAAGCACATAAAAACTACTGTGACGAGTGCCATCAATCAGCTTTGGCAATGACTAGGTTCTGCCCCGTTTCCACACCCTACCTTCTTGTACCATTTATTTTAAGACAGACTACAATTATCACATTTGATCTGTGAGAATTTAAGTGTATACCATCAAAAGATTTTAGCCATGACCATACTTAAAAGTTATCAGCAATTATATCTTCTGTTCTTATTTCTCTGTTACCTAATAAGTGTTTTATAGTTTGAATCGAGATCCAAAAAAGACCCATATGTTGTGATTAGTTGACATATTCTTCAATAGTTTCTATTTCTTTTTGTATTTGCTTATAATTTCCCCATTGAAGAAACTGGGTCTATAGGATTTCCTATTATCTTGACATTGTTGATTTCATCTTTATAGTTTCTGTCTCCTGAATTAGCTACAAATTCATTGTGAATCTAGAGCCTCCCTCCTGGGTTTTAGTTTAATTGAGGAATGAGGAGAGGGAGCCTTGGTCCTTGTATATTGGGGGTATGTATATTTCCATGGTGACTGTCCCTCTGTGGCTCTCTGGTGTCAGCAAGTGTTGGGTGCTCACTGCTAGGTCTCTTACTTCTAGAATGATAGAGGAAGTGTTGAGTGATATGTTAGATTGATTTTGAGGTCCCTAAACTCTACCTTTGTTTAAAGCTTCTAGAAAGGGATAGATTTTAATTCATTCTTTTGTTACTCTGCTTGAAAAAACATGCTCTTGCGGGCTGTGAATCTGTATTTCATGTTTGAGTTTGTAGAATGCAGAGCCTAGAGATTTGTAGGTAGGTAGTTTATCTGTTTGGCATCTACTTTGTACATTGAGTTTAATGTTAATTAATGTTCTCTAAGAAACTAAAGTTAGGAGAGGAAGAAATGAAAGTTCCAGGTAGCCACATTGATCCTGTGTATGTGTCAATAAAATAATTTCTAATTTTCTACTAGTTATATAAGTGCATTTGATTTGTTCATGTTATGCAAAAGATCATATTTAGAAGTTATCATATCTTTTTATATAACTGCTTCCTATTTAAAATACATGGACTTATTCCAGCCCTAGAATCTAATGTCACATTTGTTTGGTTGCCAAACCATTTTAAAACTAGAGACATACTGTTCCCAAACCCTTATATAATTTGAAGTAAGTTCCCTCCTAAGTGTGGCAGAGAAACATTTTTTACCCAGTGTGTATGCATTTAAAGAATACTTAAAATAGCACATATGTAAATGTTTACTTTTAGCCATTACTCTTCAAATAATTAATGCATGTTTTATTATAAAAGGAACAATAATATAGATGATACTCAGGACCTAACCTCTGAAAACAGGATTAGATATCACATTGTCTTCTCTTCATAATTAAACGTATTGATGTTTGCATACCCAATTACTTCCTTAGAATTTTGAGAAACCCCAGTACAGAATGGCTGCCTATGACTCCTGCTTTTACTTTTGCAGGCAAGATGTCTCAACCCAAAACTTACTGTAAGATGCCAGTAGTGTAAGATTCACCAGACTCTCCACCGACCCACAGCTCACAAGATCAGAGACTTGGGTAGACTAGAGGTTAGATGGAATAAGGCATCTTGACTACTGCTCATTTTAGAGCTTCTGCTGCCTAATTGCTGCTTTTGTTTTTCACTTCAGTCCGCATCTGCTTGATTTATTGTCCTCTGAAAGACTTTAAGTCACACAAAATGAGAGAACTCTGGGAGTCCAGGACAGTCTGTGTTCTGTTGCTGTGAAGAGACACCATGACCAAAGCAAAGGAAGCATTTAATTGAGGCTGGCTTACAGTTTCAGAGGTTTAGTCCATTTTCATCATGGTGGGGGATATAGTGACACACAGGTGTGGGAGAAATAGTTGAGAATTCTATATCCTGATCCACAGGCAGCAGGAAGAGCAAGCCACTGGGCCTGGCTTAGGCTTCTGAGACCTCAAAGACCATGCCCAGTGACACACCTACTCCAACAAAATCATACGTACTGCTACAAAGTCACACCTTCACACCTAATCCTTTCAATAGTGCCACTCCCTGGTGACTGAGCATTCAAATCTGTAATCTATGGGGGCCATCCTCATTTAAACCAGGTCAATAATAAATAGCATATATTGATAGGTTGATCTTTTTTTATAAAAAATTGTTTCTTCATTTGGGCATTACCATTTGTGGTATTGCTGACTTAAATTCATATTTTTATATTGTCTTTGATAGTTCGCTTAGTTGCCTATCAATTGTCAATACATGCACCATTATCCAAAATACTTTAAAATTTTTTAAATTTGTTATTGTGGGTACACATGCCACAGTACAAACATGGAGGTCAGAGGACAACTTTGTGGAGTTGGTTTTCTCTCTTCACCTTTAAGTTGGTTCCAGGAATGGAACACACGTTGCCAGATTTGTGTGGCCAGTACCTTTCCCTGCTGGGCTATCTCGCTGGCCCCCAAAAGTTCTTTCTATAGGTATTTGTTTAGTTTGGCTAATACTGAAGAGTCGCAAGTTATAAAATATTAATGTTATTTTGTCCAAAATAGTAGATCTGTAATAGTTGGCTCATATTAGTCATAATTGTCCTATTCATGTCATGGCATAGTATTAAGCATAAGAACTTGAGAATTAATATGCTTTTGACTACTCTGGTGACTGTTACCAATGCCTTAAAGCAAGATGGCAGGAAACAGTGTAGAGACACATGCTCCTTTTGGTTTCTCTTGACTTAAGTCCTGTGATGCATGAAAGGATTTTGACTAGACTGAGGCTCTAGTAAAACTTAGACAAAGCCTGGGCTAAGATAATCTGTTAACTTCCTTGCAGATTGTCACCAGGATAAACCTGTCTCTTTGGTGTGACACTTGTTTTTTAGTAATTCTGCTGTGAAATAAAGGCTTACTTTAAAATAACACAGTTTTATAGATACATTGATTGAATTATAAAATTTCAATGGTTTTTAAACATTTTCTTTAAATTGATAAATGCAATTAATTAATTGATTAATTAATTAATTTGTGTTCATGTGCGTGGGTTGAAGTCAGAAGACAACTTGGGGAAGTGGCTTCTTTCCATCATGTGTGACCTAAGAATTAAACTCAGATCATCAGGCTTGGCCAGTACCTTTACCTGCTAAGACACTTTGCCAGACCAGCATGCCATTTTCCAAGATTCAAATGGTAATAGCATTTAGTCAGGCTGGTCTTAATATCATGTTTTATTTTATACAATTTTTAATTTGATATAGTAATATAACTTTTAATTTCATAAGTTTATTGTAGATTCATAAGCATTTTATGATGATTTACCAAACTTTGTTGAGTGTTCTTCATACATGTACTCTGCAGTAGTCACCAAAGGAAATGAAAACCAGATCTTCCTTCAGAAACATGTATAGGCTAGTGGAGGTTTCGTAATACACACCTTGTTGTAAGTTGTGCTTAGTATAATAGTGTGCAAAAATGAAGGAGAGCATTTATATATTGTATTTGTACAAAAGGGACTGGTCAGCAAGAAGGGGTCTTGTCTCACCTGGGTTTTGAAAAATACATACATGGCTAAAGCAAAAATGGTTTTCCAAACTTCAGGGTGAGCAGAGCAGTCATTTGTCCTACCTCTGACTTCAGAACTCTGTTGTTTAGACACAGCAATATTGATAACCTGTAATTTTTTTTTGTTATAGGGCACTGGAATTGGCTGTAAAATACAAAACCCATGTTGATACAGTTCTTGCTTATCGTCAAAAGTTTTTGGAGACATTTGGTAAACAGGAAACTAATAAACGATATTTGCAATATGCAGAAGGTGTAAGTATTAACAGTGTTGTATAACAGTATGTATGTTCTATATAAAGCATTCATCCTATGACAAAAGTTAAGTAATTCATACTCTGTTTGTTTTTGTTTTGTTTTGTTTTGTTTTGTTTTAGTCAAGGTTTTTCTTTGTAGCCCGGGCTGTCTTAGAACTCACTCTGTAGAACAGGATAGCCTCGAACTCAAAGAGATCTGCCTGCCTCTACCTCCTCAGTGCTGGGATTAAAGGTGCGCATCACCACCACCCAGCTATATTCTAATTTCTTTTTGTTTGGTTGAGAGTTTTTTGTTTTTGGGGGTTTTTTTTTTTGGTTATTGTTTGTGGTTTGGTTTGGTTTTCAAGACAGGGTTTCTCTGTGTAGTCCTGGCTGTCCTGGGCTCAATTTGTAGACCAGGCTGGCCTCGAACTCACAGAGATCCACCTGCCTCTGCCTCCCAAGCGCTGGTATTAAAGGCATGCGCCACCATGCCTGACCCTATACTCTAATTTCTAAAAGCATCATTTTTTCTCTTGTGATGCTATCATTCTACTTTGTGGTTTTGTGATTGTAGTCTTAGTTTTTCTGGGCTCCTGTCTGCTGCTGTCTGCTGCTGTTTGTTAACAGGGTCTTGCTCTGTAGTCTAAGCCAGCCTGGAGCTCACTCTTTAGCCCGGGCTGGTTTCTAACTTGAGGGCTTCTCCTGCCTCAGCCTCCTGAGGCATGGGGTTACAAGCATGAATCCTCAGGCCTTGTGGTTTTGGGTTTTTCCCTAGAGTCCTTAGAGTTTTTTCTTTCTTTTTTTGAGTAACTAACATCAGTTTTTATGATAATAAGTTTGTCTTGTTGTTTGACATTTTTAGATAATGTTGCTGTCTAGGAAGAAAACTAACTCTTATATCTGTTTCTCCCATTTGAGAAAACTCACACACACACATAATACAGCCCCTTCTTCAATGGAATTTTAGTTTATTTGTAAAATATTATTTTAAATTATGTTTATGTGAGTTTGTGCAGATGAGTGTAGTACCTGCAAAGGACAGAAGATGGCATCAGATCCCCTGGAGCTGGCATTATGTGCACTTGTGAATGGCCAAACATGAGTGCTGGGAACCACACTTGCATTTTTTGTAAGAGTATCAGATGCCACTGAGCCATCGCCAGCTCAGAATTACATTTTAAATAGCAAAACCTAAGCATCTTTATCTTCTTTTTCTTGATATATATACTATTTAGCAGTTGCTAAAGCATAACTTCTCAGTTGTAAATGGTACCTCAGCCAGAGCAACAGCGTTTTCTCATATTTTCTTTCCTCAAACAGGCTGCTTTGTAACAGCCAGCTTGGACTTCCTTTGGTGTTCTAGTTTTCTACTTTTCTTCCTCACAGATGCCATTTGAAAGTTAACAACATCAACAACAAAAATCACAGAACAGTATTTTTAAAAGGAAAAAAGTTACATAAAAATTTCTGAATATTGATATAAAAGTTAGCCATAGGAAAATAGCTCATGTGGCTGACATCAACTTGCTGATATTCTGGTATGATTTGGGTCTATAATCTAGTCAGAATATATCATCCATATTTATCCATTTTGCCAAAATTATAGCTAAGAACTAAATAGATGTTTCATTAGCAGCATGGAGGAAGAGTTTTGTTCTCTGCCCTTTCTACCAGAACACAGGATAGATAGAGATTCTGCTTTACTGAAGACAACTCTCTTTAAAAAGATTTGCGTGTGAGTGCTCCACATCCAAATGCTTGTGGAGGCCAACGAGGGCCTTGGAACCCCTGGAGCTGGAGTCGTCAGTGACAATAACCACGTGATCGCTGAGAAGTAACCTCCAAACCTCTGCAGAGCAAAAGCTCTCGTAACTACTGAGCCACCCTCCAGCCTCCTGGAGACAACTTACAGTAGTTCACCAGAAAGATGAATCTCCAATCCTCACTCCGTTAGTTTGTTCCCTTGGTTTCCTGTCTCTAGAATCCAAAAACTACTATTCTTCATCTTGTCATTTCCTTACAGTCTTGTTATTTGTGTAGGTGGTATATTAGTCAGAGTTTTAAGCCACTGCTTTGAGTCACCTTTCAGTAAAGTTCCTCGGAGCCGTATACACTGCACACACTGATAAACTGTCTTGTTTCTCTTGTTAATCTGTCCTTGGCTACGGGATCTATATCACTATGAATTTAGGAGAGTTGAGGTAAAGAATGCACTTTGTGACATGATCTAGGGTGGCTGTGGGAGGGGACATTTGGAAGGAACAGTAACTAGAGGAGAGATGGGGCATTGTTACAGGACAGATGTCAGTGATGGAATAAAGAAGGTCTCAGGAATGCTCCTGTCTTAAGGGGCTCTTCTCCCCTTTCTCAACTATGGACTCATCTCCTTAAACCTTAGTGTCAGCTGTTCAGGGCCATCAGCGTCTATGATCACTGTATCTGAGAAACACCTAGAAATTCATCAAGTAATTAGACGGTCGTGTGACTTCCCACTGTACACCTGGCATTCACTGCCTCTTTCTTTTAGAACCCTTACCATGTGTGACTTACACATTTAACTCTGTCCCTTTCACCATGATCTCTCTATGAAGGTAGTCATTTTTATATGTTTCCATTCATTGTTGTACCCTGTACTTAGGACAAGGCTTGACATAAACAAGTGTTAAATATTTGTTGGACAGAGGAGGCACCTAGGCTAAGAACTGAAAACAGCTGATAGTTTTAGTGAACTTCCTAGGCCCAAGGATAGGCTCAGTGATAGAGCCCTTGCCTAGCATGTGTGAGTTGTTGGGCTTGATCCCTAGCTCCACATTAAACAAAAGTCTCTGAAGTGTAGCAGACGAGCAGTCATATTTCAGTGCTCTGGAGCAAGAAGTGGAGCCCTGAGTGAGAAGAATGGGAGTGGAAGCTCTCAGACACGGAAGTCAGAGGCAGCATGATGCGACGCCCGTAGAGGGACAGACTTGATTTTGTGGTCCTGAAGACAGTGGCCTAGAGGAGACAGAAGTAGGGTCAGGGACTTGTGAATGTTAGCGTGAGGCAGAAGGAAAATAGATACAGTGATGGCAAATAAGTTTATGAGGATGGAGAATTAGGTGAATTCATGCTGATTACCACTTTATTCTCTCTTAAAGTAGGTAGCTGCTTGTTAAGACAAGCACTCTTATCTAAAAGATACTGTTGAAAATATTCTTATTTAGGACTAAATTATCTGTAGAGCATTGTCCTGAAACTGGATAAATGCCAGGCAAAACGAATATTGTTTTCAGGAGACAGACCATCAACTGATGTATTTGCATCTCCACAAGTAACTAACAATGTCTTCCTTCAGTCCAGCTCACGGGCTGACTCCTGGTGTAGCGCTGCAGCCGGTGCTCGGGTATGCCTGTGCTGTGACCAACTGGAGAAACAAATGTCAGTCAGTTTAAGGCTAGAAGAAGGCAAGACAGTCACCAAAGTCTGTCTCCCCTTTTATAAATGCTTTGTTAGACATGGAAATGTGTGCGTTGGCACTTAACAATAACAATAAAGTTGTGGCCTTTTTGAAAGCTGTTGCTTCAATAATCTAACATTTGCTCTGCTTCTCAGCTGGCTGCCATTCAATTCTTAGTACAGACAGTCATCTTCTAGGCTAAAAGAAATTCTATTAATTATTAACCTGTCTATCTTATATACTATAGATAAATATGTACAATTATTTTTAAGGTCATTGAAATATCAACAGATTACTTAATGGAAATTTAGACAAAGCATATTGGAATAAAAAAAGAACGAAATGATTTCATCAAATACTAATAGTCTGAAATAGGCATTCAGTTCTATTGAGATTAAGCTAATCCTTCAGGTTCTACAGATGAATCTGCCCAAGCAGCAGCGAGGGCTTTGGTCTGGTTTCATGCTGTTCATTCAGCACCTATGTGGAGGTAAAAACCTCTTCATTTCTCCATGAGTCTTAGAGCCTTAGGTCTGTTTAACAGTTAAGCTTAGTTTAGGACTGAGTTTTTCCCATGTCTTGCCTCAGAAGACACACATTCCTAAATAGTGTGATCTCCAAGTTTGTTTAACAGTAGACTCCTAAAGAAAGAAATAGTTCTAAAGAAATAAATATTCCTAAAGAAATTGCTCATGGAACTCAGGGGCAGAGGAGATCCTCTCCCAACATCAAGTTTAATGAACTTAGAAAGGGGTAGGTCTAGGCTAGGGTAGACCTGCCCTCCTCATGAATAAAAGAGAAGCAAACATAAAAATCTTTTTTTACCCTCATGTGTCTCTCAATCGTGCCTGGCACCTGCTTCCTCCGATGATGTTCAGTTAGTGACTGCCACACCCTCTGTCACTTTAAGAGTGGTTGCCATGAAGCCACTTGTGAAACAACATTTCCTTGTCTTTCCTTGCAGCTGGGCTTCCAATGTGAAGCTTGGCTTATGAGGTGTGGCGAGCAGAGCTGATGCAAACACACCCTAGTTTGCTTTTGTTGGGAGCAGAGCAGCTTCTTTGCATTGTCCCTAAGCTCTTATGCAAAATCCTGATGTTCTGTGGACTGTTTCCATGTGCTTGGAAAGAGCTTCCCAGAATTTTGGCCTTCAAAATTACACCATGAGTCTTCCGTACGCTCTATAATTGCTCTTGATCTTAAAGGTAGCTCATGGGTTTTCAGCGTTACTTCTCCTTAATACTTTTTCTGTCTCCGTTTTGGAAATCATATATTCTGTTTTTATTTACTCTTGGTTGCCTTGGATTAAATGAAAGCATAGGATATAAACACTATTCTCTTTTCTCTTCTGTTGTAGCTCCAAATAGACTGGGAGAAAATTAAAGCCAAAATTGAGATGGAACTTACAAAAGAACGAGATCGATCATCCAGCGGCCAGTCCAGCAAGAATGTGGGCTTAAAGCACTAAGTGCCAAACTGACCTCTAAACTAGTTCAGACTAACCAAAGATGTGCATGTCTTGTTTGCTTTTCTAAAAAGTCACAATTTTAAGGCTAGTGGTATCTCTCAATGGTAGAGCACTTGCCTAGCATGCATGAGGCCCTGGGTTTGATTCCCTAGCACTGTCAAAGGAAAAAGACATTATCTTTAAATAATTGTATGCACTTTCTGTGTATTGTATGCTTAAGGTACATTCAGGAAGATTAAGCACAAAATAATTTATGTAATGCCATCATTTATATTTTCCTAGTCTAATAATTAACAAAATATTTCTACATGCTTGTCTGTGCCCAAGTAGTGTTGATTACATTCCAGTTTTTTTTTCCATTTCTTTATTTCTGGTTCTTCAGTATAAATAGCTATAAATGCTGATAATAAAGCCTAGAGTTGTTTACAGTGTATGTTATTGTTAATTTCTATTTGATCTATAAATTGTAAAGTATCTCCCATAGCTTATAAAACAAAAAAATAAATTTGGGGAAAATGTTACAATGCAGACACTTGCACACTGATGTTGATAATGTAGAAATATTTGTCATTTTTAAAGAAATATTTGTCATTTTTTAAACAGAGAAAGCTGGGAACAACTCAGATGTCCATCATCTGTCAATTAGATAAAACAGTGTGGTATTCACATGCAGTGAAATTATTCTCTCATAAAGGATTTAACTTTAGCATGGGCTGCAGGTGGTGAGCCTTGGAAAACTCACACTAAGTGAGGTGAACGTAGCACAGAAGTCCATCTGTGAAACTGTGCTTCCACGAGGCACCTGGAGTAAGCAAGTCCTTCCGTCAGAAAGGAGAAAGGTCCCAGGGACTGAGGAGGGAAGACTGGGATTTTATCGTGTGGTGCACGCGGAGTTTCTGTTTGGGGTTGTGAGTTCTAGAACCGGGCAGTGGTTATGGTTGTGTGGCATCCTGGATGTTAATGAACTTCAGTTGTCCTCTTAAAAAGGATTAAAATGATAAATTTTATTTTGTTTTTAAACTATATTAAAAAGTGGGCAAAGTGCACTTTCTTCATTCCTCTCCTGACTTAAGAATGTTTAGGCAGTCATACCTAGAGTCTGAGTTTCCAGAACTCTCCCCAGTTGATGAACCTGTTTGGCTGGCCATAATGTAGTGCAACCCCAAAACCCGCAAAAGCGTAACAGTGACACCGACATCCCTCCAAAGCGTCCTTGAACTTCTTCCTGGAATCGGTGCATTGCGGAGCTCATGCACACTCTCTGGGAAAATGGCCTTTCCCTCCGTTGTGATTCTCATGTAGGTCTCTTTCATAGAAATGCCCCTTACTTCCCAATCTGCTCCTTTCTTTTACGAAATGTTGGATTGTTCAGTTCTTGGACTAGAGGTTGGATACAAGGGTGAGTTCAGTTCACGAAATCTGAGGAAATTTACTTGTATGTTATACATGTTTTCTACATTGTTAAATTTCAGTGTAATGTTTAAAAAGAAAAAAATGGTTAAATTTTATGTTTAGTATATTTTACCACAATAAAAAAGTAAAATAATAATAATGAAGGTCTGTATTCCTTGATATTTTACAATTCAATTCAGTTTTGACACTGACTACCGAGAGTTAGCAATGAACGCCACTAAAGCCATGGACGGACCACAGCTGGATTGCCTTTCCTTCAGCAGTGCACGCGCCTGAGTCCCCAGACCATCCGTACTTGTGTCTGACATGGCTGTATATCTGGGGGTTCCCGTTAAACCTCTTCCTTTAAGGTTTGATAATTTAGTAGAGTTGTTTGTAGACCTCACTGGAGGAAGTTGTGGGTTTTATTTACTAGGATAAATGGAAATGCCAACAGGCACATAGAAGAGGCACAGGAGGAGCAAGGCCTGAGGAGGAGGGAGGGCACACACAGAACTTCCGCTTCCTGACCTTGTTGAATTCAGGAGACTCCGACTTCCCTGATCATGAATGTTTTCAACAGGAAAGCTTCTCCCTCAAGTCTTAGTATCTTGCTGTTGTCTCAGTTTTGTTAAAATCAAGGTTTAATTACACATGCATAATTGATTAAAACACTGACTTTTTGTCTTAGTTAAGAGTTTCTGTCACTAAGTTCAAACACCAGGAACAAAAGCAAATTGAGGAAAAAAGGGTTTGTTTCAGTTTTCAGTTTCACATTGTAGTCTGTCATTGAAGGAAGTCTGGCTAAGAACTCAAACAGGGCAGCAACCTAGAGATAGGAGCTGGCGCGGAGGCCATGGAGAAGTCCTGCTTACTGGCTGCTCCTCACCACTTCCTCGGCCCACTTTCTTACAGAAGCCCAGAAGGAACGCCTGCCCATGGGTTGTGTCTCCCACAATGGGCTAGGCCCTCCTCCATTAATCGCTAATTAAGAAAATGCTTAACAGGCTTGCCTACCAGAAAAACCTAATGGAGGCATTTTCTCAACTGAGACTCCCATCTTTCCAAATAACTCTAGCTTATGTTGACAAGGACAACCCATGCAGTTGACCTTTACCCTTCAGCCTCCCACACACTTCTGCTCTAAGATCTATTGAGTGAAGTTCCATTTTACGGTTGTTTTTTCTGGCAAGCACATTCCTCTCTGTTCCTTTCCCAAAACTCACCTCATTTATAATAACAGATGCCCTATTATACAGGGCAGTTCTAGGACTTTGGAAGTTCTGTGTCAATTACCCACCTTCTTCAACCCCCCATATATCAGGTGGATTCTTCATTATACAACACCCCCTGGTCTTTGACACTGTGTCTTTTACAGTAACAACAACAACAACAAAAAAATCATAACCCTGATGAGCGTAGCAAAAGCAACATTTGTAATTTCCCAGTGCAGTCGAGAGCGCTGGGCAACCTAATACCAACCCGGCCAGGAGAATCACCAATTGTGATATGATAAATGTAACTAAAGATATGCGCCGGTGCATTACCTAAGCTCTATCTAATCTCTGTTAGTGTGTACCTGGAGAATTTTGAATGACTAACATACCTCTTAGATGGATTCCCTTGGGTTTACAGCATCATCTTAATCTTGTCAGCTTCCAAACTCAGGAGAGGTCTCAGCAACGTGGCATCACCCAGTCATCAGGTATGATTGAAATAAGGCACTGTCATGTCGTCCTCTGAGCCTCTGTTGAGACACTAATGCTTGGCATTCTCTATTTAATCCACGGTTTCATTCTTGTATCCTTGGGTACCAGTCCTCTGCACCATCCTTTTCCCTACCTTTGGAAAGAGCATTGGCCATTGTGCAGATCTCGATTGTAAGCAATGATTCTGGTCTAGTGAGTACTTCTCCCTTAGTCCACTCCATATAGTGTAAGATTACATTGAGAATAGAATTAGCAAGTGGCCTCTGTCAATAAACAACACAGCACTGGTCAACCTACAGAGTCCTATGGCTTGGATGGCCTCCCCAAATCTCATACTGAAATGTAATTGCCACAGTGAAGGTATTAGGGAGTAGAACATTTAGGAAGGGTTTCGGTCACGAGGACCCCACCCTCACAAATGGATTGGTGCCTTAACCAGAAAGTGGAGATATTAGAAAAATTTCCTCTCACAAACAGATGTATGTTTCCTTGTTCCCACCCTCTCTGGTTATCTTCTTACTGCATCTTGCTCTCCCATTAGTGAGGATGCAAAGAGAAGGGCCGCACCACATCCTAGCACCCTGACAGTGGGCTCCGGAACCTCCAAAGCCATGCGAAAGAAAGTCTTTATAATTCAGCCATTTTGCAGCATTTTGTTATAGTGACTAAGCCACCACCAATCAGATGCTAAGGAATTTATATGCAAAAGCTTAAAGATTTCTTAATGAGAAAGCAACTGTGCTTCCCATACTTGCAGCTGCAGCCCTGGTTCTGACCACCACATCTGGTAGTGTTCAATTTTCATTTCTGTTGCTGTGATCATAACTTTCTGAATAAAGGCAGTTTTGTGGGAAAAAGATTTGTCTTCATGGTCCATCACTGAGGAAAATAAGGCAGGAACTTACGAGAGACCTGAGTGCTAGTCCACTCCTCTTTACCAAAAATCTTACTTTGCAACCAATGAAGCACAGCAGGAACCATGGAGGATACTGCTTGCTAGTTGACCCGTACAGTTCAGGACCGCCTGCCTAGGGATGGTATCACCCACAGTAGGTTGGGCCCTCCTACGTCAATTAACTGTTAAGACAACCCCTGATAGAGATGCCCACAGACCAGTCTGATGAAAGCAGTGCCCCATTTGAAGTTCCCTGCTCAGATGACTCTGGGTTGACAGTTAAAGGTAAGCAGGACAGATAAGAAGAAGGAAGTTAAAGAAAGGTGGGCAAGTTACACAGAAATGTAGTCCCAGCAGCATTCTTCCCGCTATGAGAACCGTATAGTCATAACAGCATTCTTCCCCGTTTCCTTTCCAAAACCAGCAAGAAAACGGGGGTCTGTCTAATGTGGACACGCCATCTCTTTGCTGACACTCATGAAGAAGGCTGGAAGGCTAGCCCCTCATGCTATATCTTCCTTGACTTTCTACAATCAATGATTGTTTCAATTGTATGCTACATTCTCTGTCAAACACCTCAGAGTAATGTCTGGCTGTAGGTATCCCTTGGTTTAAAGTAAGGTGACTCGTGATTGAGTCAGTGTAGTATCTTCTCATCCAGCTCTCTGTCTCAGTATTTTCATATATTCTTGGATAAATGAAGCCAATCCAGAGTGTCAGTTCCTGTCAGGATCCATTTGTAGCCCCCCCGCCACCCTCTACCTCCTGGATCTGCAGGCATTGGTCAACTTACCAGTGGTTGGTGGGGCCTTCTGCTTGGAGATCCTGTGGGATGGGTGCATTGATTCTCCTCTCTCTCCTCATTTCCTTGTTAATTGCTGTCATGTTCTTTGACTTTAAGGGCCCTACACGAGAAAGCTAAGAGTAGTTCTGATGCGGATTCTCAACTGTTGATGGATTCTGTAGCAGAAAGGTTTGGTGGGATGGAATGCAAGCGAGGACCCTGACAGCAGCATTTCCTATGACCTGGCGATGGACATATTCAGTGGCTATGATCACCGTAACACCAAGTCCAGTTATCAACACACACCAGCTGCTTCGGTTCTGTTTAGCATTTGTGTGGAGAACTGGAAAGCACCTTCAGCAAGGGCACTTTGCTCTTTAAACCACAGCGTTTAGTCACTCCAACAGGATGGCCAGTCCCTCTGGAATAGTCACCTGCTGTGCGACTGGGTTATGTGTCGCTGTTTCTGTGGCATGATGAGCTCTATGCAGATGAATGACTTTTTATGGCTATTAATATAGCTGAATTTGAAACCAAAGACACGTAGAAACCTTCACAGTCCATTTAAGGTAACAATTCTTAGCTGGGGCCTGCAGAAGCAGGAACACTTCAAGGCTAACATGGGCTACATAGCAAGTTCTAGGTCAACCTCTGCTACATGGTAAGAGAGTTTGTCTCAAAAAACTAGAAGCCAAAACAAAGCTATAGTGATTTGCCCCAAGGACCTGATGCCAAGCACCCATAAAATGAGATGGCACCTTCATTTAATACCTGCTGATCTCACTGATTTGTTGGTTTCACCTTGTCTGTGTGTGGAGTGTCTTCTTGGTAAGCAGAGGCCTGAGCAGTCCCTTTTGCTGTGCCAGGACAAGTTCTCTTAAGGTAAGTGACCATGTCTGACTTATCAAAGTCTGAGCTTGGTTCAGTGTAAAAGTGTTCCCTAGTGCTCTCCTGTACTCTCATTAACTATTATATATAACAGCAGTAAGTGATCATGTGCATGGATGTGTTTTGTGCACCTCCTTATGTATCCAAATGAGCCACTTCCTCTAATGCTCAGTCTGCCACCACTTCTAAATGCCATTGATAATATGACTTTTTACCCTAATCAGCTGGTTGTAGTACAGTTAGAGTTTCTTTTCACGGATGACTAGTTTCCTTCTATGGTTTCATGTGTAGAAGTTTAATCCCTACTGTCTGGTACAGACAGTGTTATGGTTTGAGGTCCTTGGAGGCTTCATGTATTGAAAATTAATCTCCATTGCTAGGAGTTTGGAGGATGAAAACAATCTAGTTGGCATTTACAGATGGGGCTGGGAGGTAGGAGGTAGGGTGAGATAAATCATTACCATGGGATCTCGGTAATGAGGGTTCCTTCTAAGAAGAGGAGCAAAGACGAGAGAACAAACACATGCACACTCCCTGTGTGATGTCCTATATGTGTTGGGGGTTCACCCAGCAGGAGGGTCCTTGCCAACTGTGAGTCCTGGAGTCTCCAAGACTGAGAGCCAGGTAAATCAGACTGGACTGGGGATTAATGACAGCAAGTAGACTAACGTGGTAACCACCCAGAAAGGAAGGCTCCTCCTGCCGTCCACATCCAGCCTTTCTCTTTGCAATGGGTATTATTATAAATCAGAATCACTCAAGCAAGCCTTGTCATGGCACAAATGTAACCTAACCACAATTTTCTGGCACCAGCTGCTGTCCTACAATTCAATTTTGAAATGAACTATCTGTGAATTAGTGTCACATCCCACAAGTTAAAGAATGCTAGGGTGATTTCACAGAACCCAAGACACAAGTTATAATCTGAGTCTCAGCATGCAAGATGCAATTTAAGAGTAACCACATGAGAGAAATGCACCTGCAGAGCTCAGGGTGGGTGTGGGATGGGGCTGTAGATGAGAGGTGAGACCTGATCCTTTCAGAGAGTCTGCTTCTCTCCTTGTGGAATCTGCTTGCCGTCTGTCCAGCACGTCTGTGTATTTACCAACAAGCTGTAGTGTCCTCAGGTGTTTTTGGTTATTTAATCAGGGTTATATATATATAATGATATAGGCGAGAGCAAATAATTCATTGGCCAAATAAATGAAGTAAATCTCCAAACCCAATTTGCCCCCAGGAGTCAGCTGACTGAGAGCTCTAGCTCACTAATCACATGGGTGGCACTGCAGGTGGCCAGTTCTATCTTGAAATTGTCTAGAGGTCTCCTGAGTGTCTTATTAGCATACCAAAGTCTTGTTTGTCACTCAGGACATTCACAAAGACCAGATGTATTCTGTGTTGTATCAGAAAGTCATGTTCAAGTCACTTTGAACATGGTGTTTATAGGTGATTCTATCTCACATTAAAAAAATAGCTCACATAAAAATATATATTTAATATATATACTTTATATATTATATTATATAAATATAATATCTATGTATGCCAGGTGTGGTGGCACATACCTATAACCCATAGATACAAGGAGACTTTGATCTACATAGAAAATTTCAGTTCAGTCAGTGTCAAGTAATGAGACCCTATTTCAAAGTAATTAATAAAAGTTAAAAAAAAAAAAACCAACAAAGACCTCCACAGTTATCATAGAAGCTTCTCAGTTGCTTCAACACTAAAACTTTTATAATCTTGATAGAATTTTTCATGCATATATATCAACATTTTGTGTATTTTATAAACATATCAAGTAAAGAAAAATGCCTACCACTGGTCCCTGCTACAGATTGATTATTCCAAAGTAATATTTTGGAAAGAGTATGGTATATAGAACAGAATGTACATTATGGTAAGCTTTATTCATGTTAATGATTTTGTATATGCGTGTGTTGTATGTGTGTGGTGTGTGCATGTGGATATATGTGCATCTGTGTGCATGTGTGTGGGGGTCCAAGGTTGACACTGTCTTTCTTTGATCCCTCTTCACCTTGATTGTTTCCATCAAGGTCTCTTGGTTGAACCCCAAGCTCATCAGTTCAGCTAAGCTGGAGGGATTCATCTCTCTGTGTACCTCTGCCCCCAAGGCTGAGGTCAGAGCACAGGCCACCATGCCTGCTGCTTTTACATAAGTTCTGAGGATCAGAACCCACTTCCTTGCGCTTGCCTGGAAGACACAGTAAGATGAGCTATCTCTCCAGCCCAAGCTATGAGAAGCTTTAAATAAGTTTTAAAGCATATGTATTTTAAGATGTGATTTACTGTAGTAAATTTACTGTGTCTACTAAAGAATATCTCCAAACTTCTCTTTGTACATACAGACAATAGTACTTTTTAGAAAGTGGCCATTGCTCAGTGGCATGCAGAGCACTTGCCTGGCATATGCAAATCCATGAGTAAGATCCCCACTGTGGTAAAAAACAAACAAACAACAACAACAAAAAAAACCCCAAACACCAACAGACACAACTAACCTAGGCCCATGGGGCTCACAGAGACTGGAGCATCAATCAACGAGCATGCATGAGCTGGACCTAGACCCCTACACATATGTAACCAATGGGCAACTTGGTCATCATGTGGGTCCCCTGGCAAGTGGAGCAGGGGCTGTCTCAGACATGGACTCTGATGTCTGCTTTTTGACCACTTCCCCCTAATGAGGCTGCCGGTGCATGGCCTCAATGGAAAAGGATGTGCTCACTTCTGATGCGACTCAATGTGCTGGGGTGAGATGGTATGGGGGGCTCCCCTTTTCTGAGGAGAAGGAGAGAGGGGATAGGGGGAAGAGGGTGGGAGGACAGGACCCGGGGGGGGGGAGGGAGGGAGCTATGATCAGGATGTAAAATGGATAAAAATAAAATAAAAAAAAGACATTATGCTGAAAACAAAGTTAAGTACACTATACAAATCCTATCCAGGGCCATACTGTACCTTAACTCCATTTTACTTAACGCTCTTATTAATAATGACACAAAATAGAAGTATCATGTACACACCAAAAAAAAGATGTTATGCAATAAAAAAATACACATTAATATTCTTTGCTGAAAAATTCTTGTTGATCTGCAGATAAGACGGTGGGAAAATCACTGGTCAGGGCTTCACACCACACACACAATACCGAAGAGAAGATGGCTCCTCAGCTCCTTTGAAGAAACTCTCCTTATCTTTTGCCCTGTCCTGTATTTCTCCAGGAACTTCTGTATACTGGCAAATGACCTTTGGGCTAGAAAATCTATGTGATTCTCCTAACAAAGCCATTTTCATTCCAGCTGCTTCTCCGCCCTGTCCCCTCTATTTAGCTCAAGCTGCTGAAGGGTCTTCACCTAGCTATGACAGCCCTGTCCCACACACTCACCAGACCTTTCACATATTATTTTAAACGTAGGGGCTTTACAGACTTATTCTTTCATAAACCTCCATTTCAGTACAATTTGGGACAATTCAATGTTTCAGATAGTCTCACGTGTTGTAGATTATCTGAAGCTTGAACTATAAATGAGTAAAATGTCTCTAAATTTATTTTCATTTTGAGAGTATTGTCACCAAAAGAGAGAATTTAAACAAATTACTTCAAAAGCAGTTTAATCATTTACCTGAAGCGCATTTTTTTTCGAGTTGACTAGACCTGTATCAGCCCTATTTGTAGTGGGCAGATGAATAAGCAAATATATTTCCTTCTACAAGAAATCAATGAACCAGAGTTCATAAGCCAAGAGCCTTCATACTTTCTAGTATTAAGTTAGACTGTGTCTAGGTTTGGTGCCCCATGTCTAAACTCGCACAGGGGAGGCTAAGGTAGGGGTGTTCTAAGTATGCCTACTCCATGTAGTGAGACCTGTTTTAAAATAAAAAAGAAAACAAAAGTTTAGTGGGATAAATGATGAATTTTAAAAATGAAATTTTCTCTAGTGAGTATTGAAAAAGCAACAAAATATGACTTTTACAAAGGTTGAGAGAAATACGCTTATGGGGAAGAATTTGAAAGCTGGTGCCAACTACATCACTTTATAGATAACAATGGAATCTTTTCTTTGTTCATTGGGCCGAAGCATTCAGAATTAGAACTTCTGTACTGTGTTATTTGAATCTCTTGTGAGATGGATCCCCTGCACCCAGTGCCTGTAGTATAACATTGATGTACAGTGAGAATTTAGTTTTGAGAGCCCCTGAATGTGCTTATGTAGAGGTACAGAGTGTAGAAGTGGTGGTTATTCTTCAGTCAACAGTGTGTTCTTCATAATAACCTACACAAGTTTCCCCATCATCCCCTAGTCCCTGTGATTCTCCTCAAATACTAATCTGTTTTTTTTTTATTGAACGCTGTAAGCACTTTACCTAATAGGATGTTTCTTGATGTTTCCTCCTACAAAATCCAGAACCAAGATGAAGCCTACCTTCCAATCATGTTTCTCTTGCCTTCAAATTTTCTTCTATTTTCAGAGTATCTTATTTAGAGAGTGGTTTTTGTAAATACCCCTAAATCTGTTCCAGTCTAAATTGTAGAAAGTGTGGATGAATCAATAAGGGGTACATGAGTTCTGTCTTCTAAATCTCTATAAAAGAATACTAATTCCACAAGTTTAACTTTTAAATACTTAAAGTAATTATTCGCTGGGGTCAAGGTTAAGGTTAGCGTCCCTTCCTCAGATTAAAACCCGAACATGTTTTTGGAAGAGTCTTTATTTCTGACTCAGCTGCACTGTTTGAGTAGGTTTTCATGTCCGTTGGCTCAGTCCATTGTCCCCCAAACTGAACTTGCTCTTTAGTGCCGCCTTGACCTTACCTCTGGCTGCCTGTCTCCCTCTCCATTCCTTTGACCTCATGTCCATTCTCCCAGGACTTACTTCCACGGCCACTGCTTCAACCCTGTCCTTCCTCAGAGCCTGTCAGGTTGGGAAGCCTCTGAGGAAGGCTTCTACTTTATTATTCTAAACTATTATTCAGTTTCTACTCTCTGATGCTAATGGCCAGTTCCTCAGACCATTTTCTCCTCTCCCCACCATATTTGTACCTCAGTATCACAAGACCCCCACTACCCATCCTCCCAGATGCATCACTTGTAGCTCCAAGTCCTTCCTTGGCTCTCCCAACCCAGTGTCTGTTTGACTGCCCATATTACACCACGGAGCACCACAATCCAACTTCCTGGAGCCTCTGCTTGTTGGGCCTATTAAGGCATTTGTTCATTTCATGAATTCTTTTTCATTAAAATAATTGTAAATTCTTTTGAATTCCATGTAAGTATCTGGATTTCACAATAAAAGAGCCCAGTCAACTTTCAAAAAATTTTAATTTTTATCATTATGTGTGTGTGCATGTGTGTTGAGATGAAGATACACATGCTGTCTTTTTTTTATATAAATAAATTTATTTATTTGTTGCTTCAGGTTACATCTCCATCGTAGTGTCCTCTTTCCACCCCTTCCCAGCCCCGCCCTCCTACCCTCTACCCTCTAACCCTTCCATTCCTCTCCTCTGGAGTGGGGTGTCCCTATATAACAGTCCCTCGCCCCAGTTCAGAAGTCATGTGAGGGTCAAGAGCCTCCTCATACACTGGGGGCCTACAAGGCAGCACCACCAGGGAAAAGGTTCTCATTGCCAGGGAGAGAAAACTAAAAAAACAAACAAACAACAAAAATAAAAATAAAAAGTCTATGTCCATGTTCCTTTTGGTGCATTGGTTGTAGTACAGATATCCTGTACTATATGGCTAAAATCCTACTATAAGTGAATAGATGCCATGTGCATCCTTCTGAGTCTGGGTTAGCTCACTCAGGATGAGCTTCTCTAGTTCCATCCATTTGGGTGAAAATTGCATGATTTCATTGTTTCTGATAGCTGAGTAATATTCCATTGTGTAGATATACCACAGTTTTTTAATCCATTCTTCGGTTGAGGGACGTCTGGGTTGTTTCCAGTTTCTAGCTATTACAAATAAGGCTGCTATGGACATAGATGAGGAAACTTCCTTATGATTCCGTGAGGAGTCATTTGGATGTTTACCCAGAAATGGGAGATACACATGCTTTCTATGGTGAGCATGTGGAAGTCAGATAACAACTGTGAATGTCTTGACATAAATCTACAAATAGATTTTCTTCTAGAGTTATCTATAAACTAATGTAGATGACTCTGTAACTTTCAAATTATTCCCATAAACATTTTTTCTTGACACTTGGAAAAAATAATTTTGTTGCTTTTTCAACACTTGCTAGAGAAAATGCAGTTCTAAAGTCTATTATTTATCTCACTGCTCTTTTGTTTTCTGTTTTTTATTTAACTAAAAATATAATCATGGTGATTTTCTCTTTCCACTTTTTACTTGAGTTGCGGGAAATGAACCCAGATCTTCAGGCTTGTGTGGCAAGCACCTTTACCCACTGAGCATCTCCCAGCCTCCTGTGTCAATCTTATTCATTAGTGTGGGAAATCCATTTTCATACCCAAAGACTATGTTAAGTACTCTCTACACATTATCTTTTTTTTTTTAAAGCATTTTCTCACTTTTTTTTTAACATTTATTCATCAATTTATTATGTATACAGTATTTGCTCTACATAAATGCCCAGGCACAAGATCTCAATGTAGATGGCTGTGAGCCACCATGTGGTTGCTGGGAATTGAACTCAGGACCTTTGGAAGAACAGCCAGTGCTCTTAACCTCTGAGCCACCTCTCCAGCCCATCTACACATTATCTTAATCTTCACAAAGAAACTAGGTTTAGACACACTAAATATTTTATGGTCAGATTTATCAAGTTGGACTAGACAGGCCAACTCTAAACTGCTACATGTTATTGCTAAGATTTCATTGTACAATGAAATCTTAGCAATAACGTTCTCCCTAAAATATACAAAGCCCTAACACAGGGTGGTGTTATTTTGGTTCTTGCTGTTGTATTTCCCTCGACACTGGACGTTCAGTTATGTTACACTCTGTGGTTCTCATTTTCATGTTGAGCACACAAAAACTGTCTTTCTACTTTTAAAATACTAACAGGAATTTTCAGATCTTTTAAAGAAATTCTTTTAAAGCATGTTAAAAGTTAACTAAGTCAATTTTTAAAAAAATGAAATGGATAGAAGCAATATGAGTCACTTTTTAAAACATCTTTTACCACTAAACATTGTCTCCATCCCACACATAATTGAAGTCATTGTAGGTTCCTACACATGTTCTGTGATATTTTTAATAATGATTCCTTTAAATAACAAATAATAACTTCCTTATTTTGTTTGTGAAAAAATGAGGCTAATGTACAATAAACACACCTCCTTGATGCAGTTTGTACAAAATAAAAGGGCTGAGTTTGTTCTGCCCCAATCTGAGTGCACAGCCCACCCAACCCCAGCTTTTCTGTACTGTGTCTATCTTTCCTTTATTCATTTCCTCTTCACCCTGGTCAAATTTCCATGTCCAAGCTATGCAGGATGAGGCATACAGCCAGTATTGCTAACTTAAAGTTATTATTATTTTAT
This sequence comes from Lophiomys imhausi, assembly GCA_907164525.1. Lineage (NCBI taxonomy): Eukaryota > Metazoa > Chordata > Mammalia > Rodentia > Muridae > Lophiomys > Lophiomys imhausi. The sequence continues at coordinate 1,163,265 of CAJQZJ010031962.1, read as the reverse complement.
CATGATAAAAAAAGAAAAGTCCCCTCCACAGCCTACGGTATTATATACAAGGAAATATTCATGCCCATCTTTTATTTTGTTAGGTTTTACCCATTAACCATGTATGTATCACACATATAATTGGGAGTTGTTATAGACACTACCCAATAAGAAAAGCTAAAATGCAAATTGGAGCCAGATGTTAAATTAGAGCAAGCTAGAAGTGATGCTATCAAGTGTGTCACTGTGAATTGTATGGTGCACACTTGTAATCTCAGTACTTGGGAGGTCGAGACTTTAGGATCAGAAGTTTAGGTCATCTTGAGATACATATGGAGTTTAAGACCAGCATCCTGGGATACACGAAACCCTGCTTCAAAAATCCAAAAAGATCAAAAGAAAGGAATATAGAAGCTGTTTAAGACAGACAAATGATTATCTTCAGAAGAGATAAATTGAATATTTGTAAGTCACTGTTCTTGGGGAGACATGATCATCTAAGATAGGGAATCAACAATGGAACAAATTAAGACTACCAAGTCCATCTTGGTGAACAAATTAGTTTATTAGGATTACTTATGGGAGCACAGATGATGCTGGCTACCAAAAGCCCACTCCAAATGGGTGATGACCCATGAAAGCTGCAGCCCTGGAGCACTACTTACAGGCAGCTTGACAGGGCTGAGAGTCTCTTCTCCTCAGCAGTCTTTACAGTTTATATAATGTGGGGGAAGACTGCTTTTTGTAAACACTTGTAAATCTCTTCCACTGTAAGTTGTAGAATGTGTGGATGAGTCAACAAGGGGTAGGTAAATGAGTTCTATCTTCTAAATCTCTATAAAAGAACACCAATTCTATTTCCACAAGTTTGTCTGGTGAATCTGGTAAGTTATAGAGACTCCTGAGACTTGTGAGTTGTTGCTTCCAGGCTATTAAGGGAAGGAACTTCCAGGAATTGAATGTTTCAATTCAATTTCAACTCATGAAGAAGCCGAGGACACTTAAGATGAAACTAGGACATGTGTAAAAGCCAAAAGCTATCAGAGTATCCCCACAAACACAAAGACTGATGTACAGATAGATGGCAAGTGGGCATAATGTCCACAGAACCCCTGGAACCATTCCGGAGAGGTACCTAGAACCCACAAAGAGTCTAACAGACATGAGGAAGCTGCTGCGAACACCAAAAACAAAATCAGAATTCATGGAAGACTAGTAAGCTCTCAGAGCTCCTGAAAACACTTAAAAAGAGACTGTATGGCAATACTGTCCACAGAAAAATAAGAAATTTTGTGCTCTGTGTTTTCCAGAGCACAAAACAGAACTGGTAGAAAAATGAAAGCATATGAGGGGACTTCTCGGGACAGCTGGGAAATGCAGTAAAAAAGACCTAAACGATACTAAATAACTTATTAAAATGCCAAAGCAAGCTGAACAGTAAGAATTTCCTGTCTTCCAAATGTGAAAAGCCAAACCTCATATCAGGAGTTTGTTTAAGCTGCTCAAAGACAAGGCAGAACCTGGGAACACTGCAGAAGCCAAGGATGCTAGAACAAAAGTGTCCCTGGTTTGAAAACAGTCCCATTTCAGCCTAATGAGCACCCCCTCCCTTTCCCTTTCCAATACTTTCAACTTCCCAAAGTTCGTACCCCAAATAAACTTCCTGCCCTCAGACCTGTGGCTCGCCCCTCCACAGCCCTATAAAGACCCTAGCCTGTGAGGGAAGTTGGCTGTTTAGCTTTCTCTCCTGATGAGAGCCTTTCTCGGGTTCATGCAGCTGTTGAGCTGCCTGATCTGTCTTTCTTACAAAGGGGCCTATAAAACCTCACAGAAAATTGTACAGCCAAAAATATATATAAAAAAAAAAAACAGAAACAAAACGAGGAAAGCTTCAGCAAAGAAGTCAGTCAGTTGAATGTTTTACAAAAATCAAGAAGCTTCTGAGGTTGTCTTTGAATAAGACTGAACCCAGAACAGACTGGACAAGGACCAACAGACAAAACTAGAGAGAAGGACAAGAGAGGAGAAGCCTTGGTAGGTGTCAAGATCCTCCTGACAATTCCAAAGTGGAATCATGAACCAGTAGAAAACATATCATGCATCAAGAGACTGCTGAAAACTCCTAAGGTAAGTCCAAGAGATCTTGGAGCCATTCAAAGCTTACAGACACGTCAGGTTTGGAGAAGTTGCTTATAGGAAGAAGCCCTTATTATGGATTCAGATATAACAGAAAAGCAGAAGAACCATTGCCTGGAACACCTGCCATACAGAGTTCTGTAATTCTCTCAGTTCAGTTGCTTATGTAAGTTTTCAGTCAGAAGCATATCAATGACATCTAAAACACTGACCAGCTAAAACACCAACTATCTTAGTTAGGATTTTAGTGCCTTGAAGAAACACCATGACCACAGCAACTTTTATGAAGGAAACATTTAACTGGGGCTGGCTTACAGTTCAGAAGTTTATTCTAGTTCATTATCATCATAGTGGGAAGCATGGCAGCATGTAGGCAGACATGGTGCTGGAGAGGCAGCTGAGAGTTCTACATCTGTATCTGCAGGCAGCAGAAGTGACAGTGAGCCACTAGGCCTGGCTTGAGCTTCTGAGATCTCAAAACCCACCTCCTAGTAATACACTTTCTCAAACAAAGCCACATCTATTCTAACAAGGTCACACCTCTGAATAGTGCTACTCCCTATGTACCCATGGGGGCCATTTTTCAAATTACCACACTGACCATCTGAAACACTGACCATCTATAACATTGACTATCTGTAACACTGACTATCTGTAACATTCGTTCTCTAAAATACTGAGCATCTACAACATTGGCCATCTAAAACGTTGGCCATCTACAACATTTTAAAATGAAAGGAAACCTTGAGTCAAGTAGGAGTTATTTTATTTTTTATTTTTTATTTTTTTGGTTTTTCGAGACAGAGTTTCTCTGTTTAACAGCTCTGGCTATCCTGGACTCGCTTTGTAGACCAGGCTGGTCTCGAACTCACAAAGATTCGCCTGCCTCTGCTTCCCAAGTGCTGGGATTAAAGGCCTGCGCCACCACCGCCCGGCTTGAGTTATTTTATTGAAAGTGTCAAGCAATAAAGAAAAGTTCAGTTGAAGATTTTTTGGGACAGAGGCATGCATGACAGAACCCACTTTAAAAAATGGTGTTTTCAGCACCCCCTCCCCCATTCTACTCCAAGTAGAAGATGAGCATCAAAGAATCTCCAGTGGGAGATGATTGAATTGGTGGTAAGCCGTTCTCTTGGCAAGAAAAACCCCTTGCTTCAACTGTAGACAGACTTCTGTCCAAAAAGGACAAAACTTGGAAGCAGATAAGTCGACAGCCTAGCTCTGCCAAGACAGGGTAGGTAAGTCCTTCATAATTCTTGCTCTACAATCAATGTCTGTCAGAGAAATGGGGCCAAATGGCTGAAGATTGATGCTGTAATGTATGGAGAGAAAATGGGAACTGTCCAGGCAGCCACTGGTATGTCATTTTTTAGTTTTGGAAGCTGTAGGCCCTGCACTTCCTATATAATCAGATATATTTATCCCTCTCAGGTCTCTGAGGTGGTTGAAGAATAGATAGCTAGAGTCTCATAGTTAAATTTTGAGTTGTTTAGGAATCAAGAGGGTGTTCTGGATCTCAGAAGATATTTTTAAAATTGTGAGGCAAGTTAGTATGAAAGCTGAGTTAGATATAGAACTTTAAACTCATGGAGATGGTTAGATAGTAGAATGTTAAAGTCAGGTGCCAAATACATATGGACTGGACATTGAGAATGTATGCTAAGCCATATAACTCTTATAATTGTGGCCTATTTATTTCTGTTGTTTTGTATTGTATTGTATTTATAGTTATAAGAAAAAGAACCATTTTTTGGACTGAAAGGGAGAGCTGTTGGGGGGAAAAAAGAAATACCTTAAACTAAAAAAAAAAAAAAAAGGAAGAGGAGGGGGGGGGTGAGGGGGAGGGGGGTGGAAGGGGGGGAATGGAGGGGGGAATAGGGAGGGGATTGTGATTGAGATGTAACTTGAAGAAATAAAAAATAAATTATTAAAAAAAAGAAAAAATGGTGTTTTCAAGTTAAATGATGTTTGCAAATAGATGTGGAGACATATTCCATTCAGCAAACACCTATAGGGATGGACTAGGATCCAAGTCAAGAATACTCTTCTGATCTTTGTGAATCTGAATTCAAAGCAAATGTCTTCAAAGCTAGAAACAAATGGTAAAGAACTTGCAAGACAGTGTTAGTCATTAAGCAAAATCAGCTCAAAAATGACTTTCAGAAATGTAAACATGTCTCTATTCAAACAGTGTGCAGAGATGAGAGTAAAGAATTAGAAGATTACTTTTCAAGAAAAGACAGTTGGAGAATGCCCCTTTGTTCCAGTCACAAATACGGGACTGATAGATGATAGCAGAGGTCTTAGGTTGCCTCTGCGAAAAGATTCAAGTAAAGATAAGGATATTGTGAGGAGCTTCCAAGGGAAAAGCCTGGAAGACTGTCTATGATGTGACAGTGGGTGGGGCAGGAAGGATGAGGTGAACTTGCTACTGGGCCACAGAAATCTGGCACTTGGCTAGTCCAACAAGGATCCTGTGTGTCCAGGACTATGACAAACTGATGAGGAGTGCCCTGACTTGTCTTGTCTTGTTTGGTTGGCTTTTTCTTCTTCTTCTTCTTCTTCTTCTTCTTCTTCTTCTTCTTCTTCTT
>CAJQZJ010031962.1:1137226-1158549 GCA_907164525.1 Lophiomys imhausi | reverse complement strand
TTCTTCTTCTTCTTCTTCTTCTTCTTCTTCTTCTTCTTCTTCTTCTTCTTCTTCTTCTTCTTCTTCTTCTTCTTCTTCTTCTTCTTCTTGACACACACTAGAGTTATCTGGGAAAGAGTCTCAATTGAGAAAACACTTTCTCAGATTGCCTGTAGGCAAGCCAGTGAGGGGTTTTCTTGATTGATTATTGGTATGGGAGGACCCAGCCAACTGTGGGTGGTACCACTCCTGGGCAGGTGATCCTGGGTTATATAAAAAAGCCATCTGGGAGAGCCATGAGGAGGAAGCCAGTAAGCTGCTTTTCTCCATGGTTCCTGCCTCCTCTCCTCCTGAGTTCCTGCCCCTTCTAACCTCAGTGATTGACCGACCTGGACAGAACCTGTAGGCCAAATAAGCCCTTTCCTCCCCAAGTTGCTTTTGATTATGGTGTTCATCATAGCAGTAGAAAGCAAACCAAAACAAAGAGTTTGCTTCAAAATTAAACCTATAAATCAAGAGAAGACACTTTTAAGACCTAGAAAAATAATCAGAATTAGTTCTGATCTGGTAACATATTTGGTTGATAATAAAAATAAAACTCATACAAACTGTAGAATAATTGAATAAATCTGTAATGTTCTAATCCTTTATCTAATGAAGCAAATGTGACCAACAAAGAGGCAAAAGACAAACTAATTCTTCAGATAAAAATCTTAATGAAGTTATTTAAATTATAAGATCATATGGAAGCATAAGTAAACAGTCAGGGGTAAGTTCTAGTATAGCCAGTAAAACAGAGATATTGTGAGCAGCTTATGGAGAACATGATGAAGCTTGTGAGAGACACAGCAATCATCCTGCATCAAGTTGCTTTTGAGATCTCTGGGCTCCATAGTCTATAACAGGGTTGGATATTTTATCCAGGATAACAAATAGGTTGTTGGCAAGTCAACATGCATTTACTGTTACTTAGATAAAGCAAGGAAACCACAAAGCCAACTGAGAAACTGAGCAGAAAGATACAACAGTCCATGAAGAAGTAATATAATAAGGTTTGGAAGTAAAATAAAGTCCCTGTTATGAAGAAAATGCAAAGGTCAAATTATTTTCCCTAATACAGCAGAGAACATATTTTTGGAGCAATAAAGGGAGAAGTGTTGACCATTCTTACCAGAATATCTAGATGAGGGACAGTAAATAGATAGTAATGAGTCAGAAGCTAATATGTTCGAGATCTGGAAATATTAAGATCTCGTCTTTTACCCAGGGTGTCAAAGAGAACTCTATACATAAAAATCCAAGGGGAAAAAGCATACAGTCCTTTAATGGATAAAGAGGAAAAACTTACTTGGCTTAAAATGTAAGCCTACAGAAGTCAGATGCAAAGAGTAAACAAAGAAAATGTTAGAAAAATACTGTGCAAAGGGTCAAGTTGTAACCAGACTGTTGTTGAATTATAGCAGTGAGGACCAAGCAGAAGTGCTTCTGGAGGAAACTTTCCAAAGACAAGGCAGAGCAAGAACATAGGAGAGAACAGAGAAGTAAGCTATCAAAACAATGGGGATACTTAACCCCATTTAACTAAGAAGGCGGGGGTGGGGTGGGGGGAGCTGATACTATTCGGTTACTGACAAGCAAAAGTGTCACCCCTCCTTCCATGATGTAATTTTTGTGATAAAATTAAAGGTGAATTTTGTAAGTAAAAGTGTATAAATAATATGTTCTATATGATTTTTTATGAATAATCAAAGTACTGTTTTATTTAACACTTGATGATTTTATAGCATTTTTAAAGGGACCACTACAATGTTTCTATGATTGATTGGCCATATGAAAAGAAGGATGGTCTGTGATTGGCCATATGAAAGGAAGGATGGTCTGTGATTGCCATATGAAAGAAAGGCTGATTTGTTGTACTTTGGAGAGATGGCTAGAGCTTGTTACTCAAAATTCAACACAACCACTGTTTCTCTCAACCAGGAAATTCAAGTTATTTACAATTTCTGAAAAGTCATTACAGAATACTGTGTAAATCTGAACATCATATTCATGCTGATAATGTATCAGTTTCAGCTCTGAACTGTTTTATTAATTCTACTTGAGAGAAACTATACATAAAAAGGCTTTTGAGATACTTAGCATATTCCCTTTTAAACTGTTAAGTGAGGCCATTTCCTTTATATTCCCTTTGGCCTTTACAATTGAAACTCCTTTTCCTTATATTGTACCTTCATGACCTTTGGCATAATTGCCAATGCCATTTTGCATGATTGGGGCACCCTTGCATTTGCAGAATTCAGCGATTAATGGCCTTTTAAAACTCATACTATCTCAAGAAGACATTTTTTCTCTTTGGTTATGATATTGAACTCTCATAACAAGTTGCTTTTGCACAGCTAGTGAGTACATGTATGTATATTATTTGTATGTATGTATATGTTTATCTAGCATGTAAACTTCTGCATTGTAGATGAGTTACCATATTTGAGATTATGATGATCTTTTTTTGGCAGGGGGGTAAGAAGAAAAGACCTGAGCCTTTTCTGGAAAACATGGTACTCTTGAATTCATTTGACTAAGATATATATGCCCTAAGATTAAGCTTGTTTTATGATTAATTGTACCTATAGCCACATATAACACAAATTTACCACATCTGAGTAACATAAATATATAATTCAGTATGCTTCATTAAACTCTGTGTCATTTTCAACTAATAGAATCTCAACTACTAATGTTTTTAGTCTGTCAGTACACAGTTTAAAATTGCTTTTAAACAAGAGAAAGATATTTCACATTTGAGTATGTTACTCTACAGTCATAAATCTGCTAAAATTGCATAGAGAGCCAGGTATGGTGGCTCACACCTACAATCTCAGGACTTGGGAGGCAGGGCCATAAAGACTGAGGTAAGTTTGAGGCCAGCCTGAGCTGCAGAGTGAGTCCCAGGCCAACCTCGGTTACAAACTGAGATCCCGTCTTTAAAAAAGAAAAAAAAAAATGCACAGAGAAATATTTTAGTGTTTTTCTGTTTTAATACACTTCAGATGATTTTCTTTAATGACAGGGTCATTAGCTTTGAGAAATGTAAAGCAAACCACTCTTTTATTATAATTCATACATTAAAAAATTTCCCCAGGACATCAGACATTTTCAATCAGCCTTTAAAAGCTAAAAGTAATCAATTATTTTTTAAAAATACAAATCAGATAATTGAAGACTTCTTAGGCCTGCCCAGCTTCTTCAACCACAGACCCATGTGGATAATCTTTCTTGTCAACTGGTTCTATTCACAGCTGTATTCCTTTTTACCCTTTCCTTTCATGCTAGCAGTAAGCTGCTGCAGCTATATGGCATACAATGTATATATTGTACACAGACAATACTATATGTGCTAGACATGATGCATTAAAATGTGTCCTATCATCCTTTGCTTAAAGGGAGTGTCTCAGAATGGTAGAACTAGTAAAATGATACTGCTTAATCTTAATAAAGATAAGCTGAGTGACTTCTTTCCACATTACAGGTTTAAACAAAAGTTACAAGTCCGTTTCCTATGTTTGGAATCACATTGCAGAATGTATCTCAAATGAAAAATGGAGAAAGAAACACAGGCAAGTCGTCTTGCTCCATGGTGTGGCATATATGTACCCAATGATCTTTTTACATATAGTTCCATGATGAATGATACAGTTAAGACCTAGGCTATACAATGTACACAGTCATTATAAAAATTTATGTATTATGCTTCAGTACTAAAAATAAAATATATTCTCAAATAGTGAAAATAAGGTATCCTTCATGTCTTTATGCCAGATTTCCTGTTTGACCATGGCCCCCTTCACACACCTTTAGTGAAATAAGGTCCAACAGTGTATTAAACAGTAACAGAATGTGGGTGACTTCTTGACGATAACTGGCCTAAAACAAAACTGATTATCTAGTCAATTTGTTGAACTACCTTCCTGATGTTTCTAAGCATGATAAAATATAAAAATAAAAGACAAAATAAACACCGTATGTACTGAAAAAAAAATCAAAAGTTCATCGGCACCATACTACAAAAAACGGCCACTAAACCATCCATCATAGTACCCCTTCCCCAACTTAACGGTGAGCCATCAGCTGTGACTGTTTGCTTGGCCAGGAAGACACCAAAGGGTTTTCTGGGTCCCTCTCAAGAAAGGGATCCCATCACAGCCAAGTGCTGCCTTCACAGACCCGCACGCAGCAGTCACTGGCCGCGGTCCAGAGCCAAGGGCTCCTTACCATCCTGTCCTGGGAGACAAGCAGGAGAGCCAGGAATGGGCCTGCGCTCCTTCCGTTTTAACCTTAAAGCAAGCCGCGGATCTCTAGACACACCGAAGCTTTTACGTGTTCTTTTGGATTGGAGAAGCAGGCACTTACAGTGAACACAAGGGGAGGCAGGCATGGCAGAGGGCGGGCACGACCGTCCAAGAGGAGCTGGGGACTAGTCCAAAGCCGTTGCCTACGCCGAGCTGCCCGGCCAAAGAGACATAGAAGAACACAGGTTCCCCGGGAAGCGAGAGGGAGGGGACTGACCCCAACCCAGAAGAGGGGTCACAGGTTGTGCGGGGCTGCTAGGTGTGGTCAGAGGCAGTCAGTGGCGGCCGCCAACACACTAGCTGTCGCGTGCCACCCGCAGCCCCCCAGCCTTATATGGTCCGGGCGATTCCCGTGAGGTTCCCTGCACTCAGATGAGCGGGAAATGACCCTGGCCGCCGTCGGGGTCCCCGGCATTGCCGCCTCGCGGACAGCCCAGCACCGACACGGGCAGCACGACCTCCGCGGGGCTGAGCTGCTGGAGCCGCATGGACTCCTCATAGGTGGGCAGGTACTTGACCTCCTCGTAGCTGGGCAGCTGGAGGAAGACCGGCGACACCACGCGCAGCTCGTGCTCCGAAGCGCAGGAGGGAGGCGGGCGTCCACCACCTCCTCGGCCCCGGCCGCCGCCGCTGTCCAGCAGCGAGTCCTGCGAGCCCGCGGCCACCTCGTCGCGCAGCAGAGCGGGCGAGTCCTCGTCGTCGTCGTCGGGTGGCTCCGCTGTCCCCGGCGGCCCGGCAACCCCGGCAGGCCCCGGTCGTGCCTGGCCAGGTCGCGCCTGGCCGCGCGGGTACCTGCGTGGGCTGGGGCAGATGATGCGCTGCAGGAAGTAGCCGATGGCGAAGAGCACCAGCAGGATGAGCAGCCCAGAGAGCTTGCGGACGAACCAGCCCACGTTGTCCAGAAAGGCGTGGAGCGGCAGCTTGCAGCAGCGCACGGCCGTGGCGTTGGCCGAGTCGCAGCAGCGCTCCCGCTCGCCGCACGCCAGCTCCGCGCAGCCCCCGCCGCCCCGCGAGGGCGCCACCAGCGCCAGCGCCAGCAGCAGCAGCAGCGGCAGCAGCGGCGGCGGCGCCGGAGCCACGGACAGGCCCTCGGCGGTGACCCCGGGGCCCCACATGACCGGCGCGGACCTCCGGCGGCGACTGGGAGCGCGAGGCTCGGGGCTCCGTCTGGCGGGGTGCTGGGATGGGTCCCGCGCGCGCCGCCTCCCGCGCCTCGGTTACCTGCGGCCGGAGCGGTGCTCACTTGGCCGCGCTCGGGAGGGAGGAGGAGCCCGGGGCGCGCGGAGGCTGCGGGAGGTGGCGGCTGCTGCTCACCGCCGTGGCCGCCTCGGGAGCTTGTGACCTCGAGCCGAGGCGCCCGGGCTCCGGGGTCCCGGGCGAAGCGTGGGGAGCCGCGGGGATGAGCAGAGGCGCCCTGCGCTGGGCCGCTCTGGGCATCTCGGCCGTCGCCGGCCGCGCACTTCCTCCGGCAAGTGGGTACCCCGCAGCGTTGCAAGGGTTAAGGCTGAGCTCTCTGCCCGGGAGCCCCTTGATCTTGATTAATTCAGCCGGCGCACTCGTCCCCGCCAGACGGGCGGGGCGAGCTCTCTCACAAGCGTAGGTGTCTTGAGTTTTAAGTGATTGGATTTCCCCAGGAATATTATTTAAATTGACTCGGACCGGGTTTCGCTTACAATCTTTCTTGTGATCTTTCTGATTAAAAATGGATGATGGCCACTAATGGCCAGTGCAGCCCCATTGCTGCACTATGGTTCCGAGTGGGAACTGCTGGATAGTTCTGCTGACAGGTAGGTCCAGGTTGTTGGGGAGCCGGGGACCCTAAGAAACTCCAGAACAGGTAAGAGAATTCTTTGGAGAGGCTCGTTATAATCACAGAAGTAGCCCCAAAGCGACAGAGAAGAATTCTACTGAGGTGACCCCAGCTCACCAAGAAGAGAGAAGAACCTTGCTTCTCAGACTCACTAGACCCAGCCCTTCGCTCTACTGCACCCAAAGAGGACAGTAGGGATTCGAGTGGCGGGGTGCACAAGCTTCCTCCCGCAGCATAAATAGCCTATCTGGGAATGGGGGAGGGGGGGTTGTAAGCGGTTGGCAAAGTTCCTGAACTCAATCTAAGCAAATCTGAACAAAATCTGAATAAAAAATCTGAAGGTCTTTTTCAAGGTTATTCTCATTTGTAAAATCTGACTTAATGGAAGTCTGTGTTTCCACTTAGTACTTGGATCAGTTTACCTTCATGTCACCAACCCCTGGGGGGAAAGGCTCAGCTCATCCAGACCCTTTGGGCACATCTGCTGGTTGGTGGAGCCCCTAGGGAAGTCACTTTGGTTGTGGCAGTATAAAACAGACACACTTACCCAGGAGGACTCCCTGAGGAGAAAAACTAATCAGGAAATTTCAAGGTCTCTGTGAGGGGGGGGGGGTGGGGTGTGGGGAGTAAAAGCCAAAGGACATACAGAGACTTGAACAGACTCAGCTATGAGCCAAGTTTTTCCTCCTGAGTAGAGAAATACACCAAGAAGATAGGGATGGGTTTGGTCGGGGTTGGGATGGAGATGGGCCATGGCCCAGTCTAAATAAAAGCTCTAATACTTCTTTTGTTCGGAATACCTTGTTTTGCTTCAACTTCAAAATGATGTTTTCTCTTCTAGGAGAAGGGTCTGAGTGTCACTCAGACAAGAGACATAAATAAACGAATAAATTCATTTACTTATTTATATGAGACTTCCTTGAGCACTAGGCTTTTCTAAGCTCTTGTGAAGCCATAGTGTTCTCTGGCCATGATCTATGGAGAGGACTGAGGCCTACCTAGTCCATAAAACTTAATCGACAATGCTTTCAACTTATAGCCAGATAGGAGGGTGGAAGAGATTTTCTTTGATACAGTGCTGGTTGTGTTGTTTTCTATTTTCCTGTTCATTTGCTGAAATTACATTGAAAATGTATTTTCTGTATTCAGAGAACACTGCTAATTGATAAAATAACTAAAAAGTCTCCTAAGAGTGGAGTGACCCCAGTTCTGCATACCAGTTTCAACTGAACAGAGTAAGGGGAAGATTCCACAGAGAGAACAAATGCCAAATGTCTTCCTTCTTCATCACTTTCCCAAAGCAAAAATAAAATAGATGCATTTCAAATGGTCTCAGGGGTGAGGGAAGTTCATGGCTTGAGATGGGCTGGCAGTACAAAATGAGAGCAATGCAAAGGTCTCTTTGGGCTTTCAGAATCAGGGATGTGGGCTGGAGAGATGGCTCAGCGGTTAAGAGCACTGGCTGCTCTTCCAGAGGTCATGAGTTCAATTCCCAGCAACCACATGGTGGCTCAAAACCATCCATAATGAAATCTGGTGCCCTCTTCTGGCCTGCAGATATACTTGCAGACAGAACACTGTATACATAATAAATAAATCTTTAAAAAAAAAAAAAAAGAATCAGGGATGTTGGGGTTTCTGCCAGTCATGGTTGAAGCAATGGCAGAAGGAAAGGGTAGTGGGGGGTTGTGTGGCTGATGAAAGAGGAGGGTGGCCTGTCTGCTTTTATTCTGAAATTTGAAACAAAAGCGAATTTTAAATTATGTTTTATATGCTTATAAATTTGGGGGGGAGGTATTCTCCCTTCTCCCATGTGGGTCCCAGTAATCAAACTCATGTCTCCAGCCTTGGCAGCACACACATTAACAGTTTGAGCCATCTCGCTGGTCCCCAAACAATAACATTTAAATTCATTTGTGTCTTCTCTTAATGGGTTAGAATTTGTTTGCAGAACTTTAGGACACAGTTAAAGAGCATAGGCCTGGTATAACAAAGCATTGAGAAGATCAACTTACATGAAAAGCAAGGACTAAGGTGTTTACATGAAAAGCAAGGAGTGAGCTCTGGATAGTGGGTATGGAATGGAGTTTCCATTTTTGCTTTCCAAACTGATAGTCCCAAAGTATCATCCGTTAGACCCTGCTGCAGAAGCTCTTTCTTCCCAGAGCCCTCAGTTTGACTTAATCCATCTTTATTTATAGTATGATTTATTGTGTACAAGTCTACGAAGGAAAGACAAGAAATCCCAGCGCTGCTAAAGCTTCACCAGAACTGTGTTCATTACTCAGATTCTTGTTTTTATATCTAACCTACAAAACATATATATATATATTATGTTAGATATAAAAGGAGATAGAAACAGGAAGATAGAAGTGAATTACATGTTCCATAGGAAAAAGAGTACATTTTGTTAAATTTTCACCAGATTGTGTTAATAAGTATATGTGAGAGAGGAAAAAAAAAAACAGACAGTGAAAGGTGACTGACTTTAATCCAAAAAGCACAGTTTGTTGGAATATAGCTTGATAAAGATTAAGAACATTATAGGCTGGGGAGATGGCTGGGTTGGTAAAATTATAACTGTGAAAGCAGGCGGAGCTGAGTTTGGGTCCCCAGCAGCCATATAAAAAGCCTGCGGGTCAGCACATGTCTGAGGAGGTGGAGAAAGCCAGACAGACCCTGCAGGCCTGCTAGGATTAGTGAGCTCTAGGTTTAGCAAGAAGTTCTCAAAAAATAAGGTGGCTAGCAAACTAAGGAAGACCCCTGATGCTAACCTCTGGTTTGCACATGCATACACACACGTACACTTTCATATGTATTCATAGACCCACAAGAAGGCACACACACACGTGTACACACATATACACACACACTTAAAACATGAGCTAAGCTGGTCACAGTGGCATATGTGTTCCTGGAAGCTGTCCTGATAGCTTGAGATCCACCAAGTGGATCTGTCATGAATCCTTTTCTGGCACATCACACAGGAGCATCCCTCCCTCATGTATGCTGCCTCTGGGCTCTTGCCTTCAGACCCTTTTACAAGCCAGCATAGGTTGAAACAGGTGAACTGGGCTGGGGATGTAGCTCATCGATTGAGTACTTGGTTAGCATGTGTGAGGCCCTGGATTCAGTCCCTAGAACCAGAGACAGACAGATGGACCGAGAGACCCACAGCTAAATCACAGAGCAAATCGGTGACAGTACTGAAAGTGGAACCTGAGGCCTACCAATTTAAGTCAAGCAGAAAGGCTAAGTGGGCCTCTCACCCACCTGCTGAGTTGGACCAGTGCAGGGAGGGATGTTACCTTTCACTTGGGCAACTCCTAGAGCATGGAAGAGGCAAATTATAAGGCTGATGAGGAAGCTGGGTGTGGTTTCCTTAATCCCAGCACTCAGGAGGCAGAGGCAGGCAGATCTCTGAGTTCAAGGCCAACCTGATCTACAGAGCAAGTTCTAGGACAGCCAGGGCTACACAGAGAAACCCTGTCTCAGAAAAAAAGACTCATAAGGGTGAAGCTGGAATTAGTGTAGACCATCAACATAAAATTCTTCTGAAGAAATAAAGCTGTTATTTTGTGGCCACTTTTAGTAACTCATTACTAATACTTAAGGTAATAATATAACAGAACAACTGTTTTTGTTTGCATTTCTGCAAACAAATAAATTGTGTCCTCCATGACAATTAGTCCCTATCAATGAACCAAGTCACTTAATGCTAATAAATATGAAATTATATATATATATATATGTATGTGTGTGTTTGAAAATAAGGATAGATTGAGTTCTAAAACAAAGGAATATACAATTTTATTTACCAATGACTTAAATTTCTGTATTTGTTATTTATTAATGTTTTTTGCAGGGATTGAGCCTATGGCCTTGCGCTAGGTAAGCACTCTACTTCTGAGCTAAACCACCAGCCCTGAATTAAAAAAAAAGATTTATTGATTTATTTATTATTTTATGTGTGTGTGTGTGTGTGTGTATGTGTGTGCAAGCGTGTGTGCACCACAGTGTATGCATTTGCAAGATAAGCATGCAGGTGAATCGAGAGTCCAGAAGGAGGCCCCCAGATTCCCTGGAACTGGAGTCCCAGGCAACCTGATGTGGTTGCTGGGAACCGAACATGGCTTCCATGAAAGAACTGATTGCTCTGAACTGCTGAACCGTCTCTCCAGACTCCAGCCCTGAGCTTTCGCCCCATAATAATTTATCAGTTAATTTCTCACAGCAATATTGTAGAAGAGGTTGATAACATTCACTTTATTGCTGACAATATGAAAACTAAACCATAAACATTATGAGAAATACTTAGTGAGGCTCAGGCTGTCTGAAATTAGAATTCCAGTTACGTTAACTGAATGAGTTTCTTTCTCGTGCTCATTTTAAATTGTTAGATTGTTGGAGTTAGAATATATATTTTTCCAGAGGCTGATGGAGTAGCCTAATGCTCACGTTGGCAGAAAAGTCATACAGCATGAAATTATTTCATAAGAAGAAATAATTTCGTGAGGTGAGACATTTTTACGGTCCATTATTTTCACTTGAAGCTGGTAATACACCTTTTGCCTTCTTCTCATAACAAGGGGAAATTGCTTATTACATCCTAGCCTGCGCATTCTCTGTAAACTTATGTGCATTGTGTGGTGACTGTTCCTGCTCTCTGCCCCTGCTCAGACTGTGCAATCTCCCCAGCACTGGTGCCATGGCTCTGTCTTCCTCGTTGCTGGGACATAAAACCTGTTACAAACAACTTAAGAGTGAAAGGATTTACTGTCTCGTGTTTCAAAGGTTTCAATTCACAGTCCTTGGCTTCACAGATTCTGGGTCTCTGACGAAGTGGAAGGTGATGCTG
This sequence comes from Lophiomys imhausi, assembly GCA_907164525.1. NCBI lineage: Eukaryota > Metazoa > Chordata > Mammalia > Rodentia > Muridae > Lophiomys > Lophiomys imhausi. The sequence goes on along the minus strand of CAJQZJ010031962.1, from coordinate 1,147,556 downwards.
TGGGACCACATGTCAGGGAGTACTTACGTCATAGTGAACAGGAAACAGAGAGAGAGAGGAACTCAGAACAAGATACAGCCATTATGACATGCCACTGCCTCAGCTAGGCTTGACCTCCCAAAGCTTCCTCCATCTCCCAAAATTGCACCACAGGCTGGGTACCAAGCCTTCGAGACAGGTTCCTTTTGCAGGGAAGACTTCATATGTAACCTATAGCAAGGGTTGTGGTCGATCTACCCAGCATCATTCCAGGGCTGAATATAATAAGCCAATCATCCTCCAAGACACCTGTCTTTTAAAAGAGTTTGAATCTACCCCACATATTTGAAATTTCTCCTAGCAATTCTCATTGGACATTTATCCGATCACGGATTTGAAAAGGCACCTCAAATATAATCTTAACCTTCTTTTCCACTTTCTATTTTCCTTCCTGCACCTTCGCTTCAGTCAGTGGCTATCCAATAGAGCTCCTCAATACTGGTTTCTGAGTTGTCCCATAGCTTTCTCTTTGAGTTCCAGCAGGAGGTCTTTGCTTGTCTTCGCAGTTCAAAACCGTACAAGACATCCAAAGTCTGAGGACACCTCTTCAAAGCCTTGCTTGTCCCCAGCTGGAAGCTATGCTTCTGTCTTCCTAGAATCCTTTAGTGCCACTTCCTGAGTGAGGCAGTTCTCATCTTCTACCTCATATTTCTGGTGCATATGTACACATTGTGACCTTACAAGTTGTAGAAGTATATTCTACCAGAGATTCATGAGGCAAAGTTCTCAGATGATCTTTTTCAGGCTCCACCTTAGACATTGCTAAAAGCCTTCTAACAGCAAGACTGCTGGACACAAGCCATAGGCCCACAGTGTCCATCTTCCTGACCCGCGCATGTGTAGGCCCACCTGGACTGAATTGCGGGCGGCACATCCACAAAGGGCTCGGAACCAGGCCATCCTAGAACTTCTGCCAAGTTGTTCAGCATGCCACAGAAAATGTTGTTATGGAATTTGCTTGTATTTACAAAACTTGATTTTCAGTACGTGTTTTCTCGTGAGTAACAATGTTTCCATGGCTCAAATACCTGCAAAATGCAGTGGTTTTTTTTTGTGTGTGTGTGTGTGTGTGTGGTTTCTTCTCTCAACCCTGAAGTGGATTTCTGCCTTGCTACAGGGACCTGGAATTTGGAGAGTGGGCATTAAATTAGCCTATGATTTGCCTCTTGTAGCCCAGATGCTCCAGCTACTAGAAGATGGAAATGTCACATATATGCTATCAGCCCCTGCGCCGGTCTCCATGGCTTTGATTGGTGGTTTCTTCCTTTTGTGTTTTGTGGCTCATCCCCTGTGTCACAGGGTGGCTCAGTCTTAGAGGGTGCATTTCCCTGTGGGTAGGATTCTGGAAGCACTCTGTTAGTGGGATACTGGAAGGCAGACAAGGGGATGGGCAAGGTGGGGTTCTAGCAACTCCTGTGTGCCTCTCTCTAGGCTAGTTGGTTCTGCAGGGACCCCGCCCCAAGGCTTCTGTAAGACCAGGACCTTCCTTCTTTCAATCCATAGCAGTCTCTAGCTGCCTACTCCTTCTCCAGCAGATTCTTAGCTCTTCTTGTAACTAATATTTTATTTTAAATTCTTTTTATTTAAAAAATACAGAGTTTCATTTTCTTATTTGGACTCTATATTAATTATTTGTCTTTTTATTGAGATAAATTAACTGACAAAAGCAATTTAAGGGAGTAGGGTTTATTTCAGATCACAGTCGGACAGGCCAGTCTATCTGGGGAAGTCATGGCAACAGGATCCTGAGGCAGCTGACCATATCACATCCTCCAGTCAGGCAGGGTGCAGAGAGGAAAAAACATTCAGTCCACTTGATCCTTTTTATTCAGCCCAGAACCCCAGCTCACAGGATGGTGCCACCCACAGATAAGGTGTGTTTTCTCACTTCAACAAACCTCATCTAGATAATCCCCCAAAGACATGCCCAGAGGCTCGTCTCCTAGGGGATTTTAGACGGTGTTGGGCTCACAGTCAACATTAGCCACCACAGATTCTGATTGATGGAGTCCCATTGAGCCATGCACTCCAAGCCTAGAATGCAAAAGACAGAGAATTATCTTCTGGTTCTGCAGACTGACCAGCATGTTGTTTTTCTTCCCCCTGTGAGTGAAGTGGAAAGTTGACTGAAAATACTAGCTACGATAAACAGTGTATTAGATATGTGACCCCCAGGCACTTTATTTCTGGGTTTGAGATTTTTTTCTTTTTATTGTTTTTTTTTTTTTAAATTTTGTGACTTTCACAACATGCATCTTATAACCTCCCCTCTCCCACCACCTCTCAGACCCCCCTCTACCTTTGCAACCTCCCCCCCACATAAAAAAAATCTCACTGTGGAAGCTGTAGTGTGTCTCAAAATGTCCCACAATATTCCCTTTTGTTCACATGTTTTTGCTTGCAAATGTTCATTATAATGACTCCCTGGTCTGGTATGAGGCCTCTGGTTTCCGCTACTTTGTCAATACTGGAACCTCACTGGAAATCCTCTCAGATATGCTGTTATTGTCCTGTGTCATGGAGATTCTGTAGTTTTGGGTTGTGGAACTGACCTCTTCATGCACTCCAGCAGTTCATCCATGGGGTGGGCCAACTCAAAGCCCTGATTCTGGGCCTGCAACCCCCACTTGCAGGGCCTGCTCTCCAGAGTGTTGTAGCAGGTAAAGAGTCAGGATCAACTCTCTTGCTTTCATGACCCCATCAGGGGCAATCCTCCAGCCTGCTACCGGTGAGAAGAGAGTAAAGGAGATCTCTCCCTTGCTAACATCACCACACAGCAGACAGAAGGCAGAGCTGGCTCTCTCACACTCACTCCCTCAGGGCTGGCTCACCCACAATCCCCACATCTAAGGCCAGCTATAGTGTGCTGCCCTGGCAAGGTGCAGGGCCTGCTCTCCTGAGTGCTAAAGCATGTGAGGGGCAGAGACAGCCCTCCTGCTCTTGTGACCCCATGGGGCCAGATCTCCTGTCCACCACTAGTGGTGAGGGCAAAAGGGAGAGGAGGGGATCTCTCCCTTGCCAACAACACCGCTAAGCAGACAAAAGGCATGGCTAGCTCTCCCATAATCATACCCTCAGGGTTGGCTCACCCACAACCCCCTCATCCAGGGTCAGGCAGGGCTAGCCTAGTCTGGCTTGCAGTGTCCTGGAAGCCCATCTGTTACTTGCCTGGTGCTGGACTGGTGATGGACACAGGCTAGCTCTCCTTCTGGGCCCTATGGCACAAAAGTGGTGTTGGTATCAGACCTGATTTTTTTTCCCTCTGGTAATGTCAGGGTTTTATTCATTCAGATGTTCATAGGTCAGGACCCTGAATATTGACATAGCCTTTCTCTTCTCTGCCACCTACTGATGCACATGTGACACAGGAGCCACATCTGCAATGTCCCTAGGGGAAAGGGGTTTGCAATTCTTAATCTGTGAAATAAAGAACACAGCCCTGGATACCTTAAAGAGATGTGACAATTAAGTAGATGGATACTTATAAATTGCTAAGAGCACTCCTGGGCACAGCAAGCTCTCTGCATGTGTTAGCCATAATTACTATTTAACCACAAAGAGTACATAACTCCTCCTTACTTGGCTGTTAGTTTGATTCTTAAAATGGTGAACTACAAAGCTAATTTTTTTAGGGTGCTCATTTATTAGATTTGTAACTTGTCTTCCTGAATCATCTACAGACAAATGGAGCCCATTAACTGTGTAAAATTTAGTATTTGGCTCTGAGGCTTATCATTGGCAATACTCTAAGAATTAGCAATATACCTTTCTTATAGTGTTCTAGAAACAATTGGAGGTACTGGGTCTCCTATGAAAGTCTCCTTTTGAATGATTTCTTTTAGAATTCCAAGCCTTAAAGCTATGTTTTCCTTATGCACCTGTGAATACTTTTTTCCTTATCATTATAGTAATTATGTAAATAGTTGTGAACCCCTTTCTGTTTTTGTCACTTGAAAATGTGGAACTAAATTTAAAGTTTAATACTTATGTTGGCTATTCTTTTTTATATTTATTCTTTTACTTTAGTAGGACCTTACTTTTCTTATTCTATTGTTTTATTGATTGATTGATTGAAACAGGGACTCATGAAGCACAGGCTGTTATCAACCTTGCTATGGAACTGAAGATGGCCTTGAACTTCTGATCCTCCTGCTTCCACCTCCCAAGTGCTAGGATTGTAGTCGTGTACCGCCATGCTGGTATTGTAGTCAGTCTTGGGCCACCATGCTGGTATTGTAGTCAGTCTTGGGCTACCATGCTGAGATTTTAGTCTTGTGCCATCATACCTGATTTAAAGACCCAGGTACCAGGGGATGGTACCTGGGTCTTTATGTGTGTAATGCAAACATTTTACCAACTAAGCTATAGCCTCAGTTTATTTATTCTATTCTTTATTCATATCTTGCCACTTATATTATATGTTATAAGTGATGGTATAATTTTTTGTGGTAAGATTAATATAAATAACACTAAATTTGTAGGCTTTTCAGAATATGTTATGAATTTTTCTACCACCAATGTCCTTTTGGAATAGGATCTCAATGCAAGAATAATCACATTGTTTTCTCAGCTGTGCATGTTCTGTATGTTCTGGCATGCTCAAGTGTTTTGGTCATATGTTGGTCATTTTATTTCAGAGTAAATTGTAATAGCCTTTACCAGACTTTCATTGGGCATGCGTTTTTTGGTATGCTATTCATGTTTATTAAAAAAAAAATGGCTTGTGGTCATGTCAGTTTGGGAAATGCCTAGTGAACTTAATTACCTCATCATTTTCTAGAACCTTTACTTTGTTAAGTAATATTGTGATTCTCTAATAGGAAACAATGGAAGGAAGAAGTGCCCTAATTTAAGTGACCCAGAAACCCCCCATCTTCCTACACTGTAATTTTTTTCTTACCTGAAATTCCAATTATGCTTTGAGTCTGTAGGGCTCTCTATCATGAGGTAATGCTGGCAAGATTTTTCTTATACAGCCTGGTGCTTTTTCGGGAAGTCCATAGGAAAAAATTGAAAGGGCTGTTGTTAGGGCTTGATGTGAAATGTCTCCCATAGTCTCATGGTTTTAAGCACGTGGCCCCCACTTAGTAGGACTATTTTAGAAGGTCACGAGACCTTTCGGTGGTGGAATCTCTCTGAAGAAAGTGAGATCCTCTCAACAGGCCTTGAGGTTTTCCTCTGGCCCTGCTTCCTGCTAGGTCTCAATTTCCTGGTCCAGGGACATATGAACAGGCAGTGTTATATATCCACAGCTGAGAGCCACTCCCACCATTAAGCTTTCCCCACTGAGATGCCCCATTCCTTTAAGTTGTTTTTGTTGGGTTTTGGTATTCAGCAGTGAGAAAAGTAATACATGCAATTACTCACCATCAGTTAGGAGAGTTCTTAGGGTAAGCAATCCCTAAAGACACTTTAATTAAAAAAAAAAAGTGGATTAGAATAATAAAAGTCAACTATTTGAAGGTAAATGCACATTTTAAATGAGGTACCTTCACTGTTTTTTGCCTAATATATACTACTCCAGGCAGAAGTAAAAATGTGGAGGCCTCATCATTCATGTGGTACTTTAGCTGCTCACATTAGGCTTTAGCATTAGACAGAGCCACGCTAAATATGATGTTAAGGGCAGACTGAGGCTCTTTTGACTGACATGCTTGGGAAATAAAAGGAATTACTTTTAGGTAATTTCTGTATATATAATCCTCAAACATCAGACAAACTTTTATTAAGATTGTCAAGTCTAATCTATAATCAAGCTGTTCAGAAAGGCATCTCACCCTGATTTCCTTTTTATTAAAGCAGAACAAAAAAGATACTACTAAGTGAACCATGAAGGATGAGCATCTGTTGGGGTAGTGCTGAGCATTCTAAATGTTAATTGGTCCTGTTTGCTGTCTGTTACTTACATTGACTCTGATTGGTTAAATAAATGCTGAGGCCTGAGATTGGGCAAAGACAGAGAAAGGTGGGACTTCCTGAGATTAGAACAGGAAGCCTGTGCTGTAGACAGAGGACTAAAGCATTCCAGCCAGGAGCAGCAGGAAAGAGGACACATGCCATGGTTTAGAAAAAAGAACCTCATACTGATACAAAATTAATATTATATTTGGCTAAATTGGTATTGATGATTGTATATTAATGCAAAATTAAGATTGTATTGGGCTACATACAGTATTGATCTTTTGTATATTGATATAAAATTAAGATTATATTTGGCCACAATGGTATTGACCCTTGTATATTGATGTAAAATTAAGATTGTATTGGGCTACATCGGTATTGATATTTGTATATTGATACAAAATTAAGATTATATTTGGCCACATTGGTATTGATCTTTGTATATTGATACAAAATTAAGGGTAACGCTTCTTAAAGGTATTGTTCGTAGTAATACTTAAAAATGAAATGTCAAGTTTTGACCTCTCGCTACCAACTGACATAAACTGTTTAGGATAATTAAAAAACGGAAACTAATAGTCATGAAAACGTGTCATTTTGTTAGTTAGTATGACAGTCTATCACAGTTATTTTCTAAGCTACTCAGAAATCAAGTTGCTAAGAGACAAGCAATATTTGCTTATCTAAATATAAGAGACAGATAGGGCATCTTCAAAAACCTCAAGAGATCTGCAGAATATGGTATTCAAAGATGTTTTCTTAACTTAAGATTTTTTGATATCGAGACATGTCAGCTCCTGACAGCACCCCCTATTCTACTCCAAGTAGAAGATGAGCATCGAAGAATCTCCAGTGGGAGATGATTAAATTGGTGGTAAGCCTTTCTCTTGGCAAGAAAAACCCCTTGCTTTAACTGTAGACAGACTTCTGTCCAAAAAGGACAAAACTTGGAAGCAGATAAGTCGACAGCCTAGCTCTGCCAAGACAGGGTAGGTAAGTCCTTCATAATTCCTGCTCTACAATCAATGTCTGTCAGAGAAATGGGGCCAAATGGCTGAAGATTGATGCTGTAATGTATGGAGAGAAAATGGGAACTGTCCAGGCAGCCACTGGTATGTCATTTTTTAGTTTTGGAAGCTGTAGGCCCTGCACTTCCTATATAATCAGATATATTTATCCCTCTCAGGCCTCTGAGGTGGTTGAAGAATAGATAGCTAGAGTCTCATAGTTAAATTTTGAGTTGTTTAGGAATCAAGAGGGTGTTCTGGATCTAAGAAGATATTTTTAAAATTATGAGGCAAGTTAGTATGAAAGCTGAGCTAGATATAGAACTTTAAACTCATGGAGAAGGTTAGATAGTAGAATGTTAAAGTCAGGTGCCAAATACATATGGACTGGACATTGGGAATGTATGCTAAGCCATATAACTCTTATAATTGTGGCCTATTTATTTCTGTTGTTTTTTATTATATTTATAGTTATAAGAAAAAGAACCATTTTTTGGACTGAAAGGGAAAGCTGTTGGGGGGAAAAAGAAATACCTTAAACTAAAAAAAAAAAAAAAAGAAAAAGAAGGGAAGAGGATGGGGGGGTTGAGGGGGAGGAGGGTGGAAGGGTGGGACTGGAGGGGGGAGTAGGGAGGGGATTGTGATTGAGATGTAACTTGAAGAAATAAAAAATAAATTATTAAAAAAAAAAAGAAAAGAAAAAAGAACCTCATTCCACATGGCAGGAACATTGGCATAGCGTGGAGAATGGCAGTCCAAGGGGATGTATGTATATATGGGGTCATATTTGGGTAATAGAATTATGAGCTAGCTTAGATGGGCTAGGATTGCACAATTCAGGCCTAGGCATGTTAAAATCCACATGGTGTTTGTGTATTCATTTGTAATGGCTGCTTAAAAATTAACAATTGCCAGACCAATTAAATATAATATAAATACTAGTGAGTAATTTAATTCATTCTCTACAAATGGTGCCGAATGTTATTTAATTAATTTTTTTTTTTTACAAGCATCCTGGAGCCTGGCTTTGGTTTCTACAGAGTAGAAGTACAGGGCGAGAATTCTAGATTCCTCTGTTTATATGATGTATTATATGCATATTTTTAAAAGCTATTTTATTGGGTTCTTATATATGTCACCCTTCTCCACTCTAATTCCTTCCAACCTCCCAACACTAGGTAGGCAAGAAAGAAGGTTAGAAGGGAAAGGGGACGTAGAACTCCTTAGACTACTTCCAGCTGATTAGAGTCATTGAGTTCTTAAGGGCATGTCCAGTCTTCATTAGAATATCCAGCAATTCAGCAAACCAGCAATCCAGTAATCTAGCAATAGCAAATGCATCAGCAGGAACCAACAACAGCAGGGACTAGCAGCAGCAGCAGCAGCAGCAGCAGTGGTGTGTGTGTGTGTGTGTGTGTGTGTGTGTGTGTGTGTGTGTTCAAGAGGAGCAGCAGCTGCTACCGGCCCTCTCAGGGCTCTACTATTTAAATTCCTGCCAGAGCATGAGACACATTATAGTCAGCTGTCGTGGACAATTCTGAAGCAGTCCCATATCCCCCTGGGATTAAAACAAGAACACATTCACATAACATAATTGAGTTTTTTTTTAAAGAAACCAAAATTCTCACTGCAATGTATATTCTCACAGAGTTGACAGACTCTTTTCTTTTAAAAAAAATTCATTTATTTTCAAGACCATTTAACAACTTTTAACCTATCCTCCTAAATAACAACAAACATCTATAACCCATCAAATGACCAAGGGGGGGGGGGCGTGGAGAATCACCCACACCACCTTCCGGGGATGGCACATTGCTCTCTTAAAATTGTTTCCTGCTGATGTGGGATGTAGGAAACCTGTTTGGGGGCCCAAATAAGAATGGAAAAATGGTTAATAGTAACATTTGATGTTCAGTCTTTTTGTGCTCAGCTATTTAAATGTCCTAAGTTTATAGTCGTACATATGAGGAATTATGTACCGTGTATGCTGCAGAGGACAGAAGAGGGTATTAGAGCCCCTGGAACTGCAGTTAGCCCCAGGGTGACAGACCCTTGCAGCACAGGCTTTCCATCAAAACTGCTAGCATGTGTTTCAAGCCTAACATTTACAAAGTCTTTGCATGTGTGTCATTTCATTCATTATAATGACAAACAGATCAAGAGAGCCTTCACAGGTCCAGTTCAGCAGCTAAGAGTTAAAGCCATGGACTCAGACAGACCTGATTTTAAATTCAGCTCTGACACTAACTCTGCACCCTTGGGCAGGCCACCTAGTTGCTCCAAGCCTCATTTCTGTCCTCTGTGAAATGAGAGTAATAATAAACTCTAATTTATAAGGTTTTTATAAAGATTAAGTCATAATATAAGAGCCTGATGCATAGTAAGTTCTCAGTAAATACTTAGAAACAGGGAGAGCTATAATTTCAACTCTGGTGTTCTGTTCACAGTAGGAAAGCCATAGGGGCCCTGGACTGGTCAGCTGCCTGCCCTGGGCATCACTGCTGACCCCACCCAACATCACTCTGGCATCACCAGTTCTACATTGTACCAGGAGGGAATTGTGTGTGTTTGTGGGGGTGAAAAGGTGTCTGAATGGTAGTTTCAAGTTCAAACCCAAGTGTTGACACTTAGGATGAGCTGGGGTCAATGGTTCCTAGTTACTGTGAGAACTGTGTTCACTGAGAGGGTGTTCATGAAGTGAGCAAGTGCATGTTAGCTCTTGCTGAGGAGGCATCATGGGTTAAGTCCGGCTCTGCAGTAACTGGGAATGGGTCCAGCCCATACCCAGCAGGACAGAGATGTAGACAAGCTGTGTTTTATTCCCTCTGCTCAGATGTACAGGAAGAAGTAGAAAGGCTTTCTCAACCCCAGGGTTTTTTTAACAGTTGTGTTTATAAACTTTATCTACATAATCCAAAATAAAATATTTAAGCTGCTTAATAGGCTCTTAAAAGCAAAGGTTTGGCAAGCTCTTCAGGGCATGCTCGCTGCATCTTGGGCTTGTAGTTACAGTAAGCCAATACGGATTTTTAGATAGAATTTGAAGTTTACACCTACATATTAGATGCATAAAAGAACACCAGAGAATAGGATATTCCCATGATGTTCCACCACCATTTGCTATTCACTACCATTAACTGGGAATAACAAAAATATCAGATGTTGTATAACTGGTATCTTGGAATCTGTGAGGCAAAGGAAGGGAGGGCCCCGTGGGGGGAAGCTTCCCCAGCACTGGATTGGAAGGACGCTGGAATTGAAGGCTGAGGAACCAGGAGAAGGACAGACCTGTGGATAGTGTAAGGTACAACAGATCTTTTGATCTCTCAAGTGCAATAGCTGGGTGTGATGGGCACTTACAATTCCCGCCCTTGAGGAAACCA
>CAJQZJ010031962.1:1123253-1137216 GCA_907164525.1 Lophiomys imhausi | reverse complement strand
CAGCAGTGGCTTCCAGGCCAGTCTGGGCTAGGCAGTGAGTTGAACTGCAGGTTATCCTGAGCTATGGAGTAAAATCTTGAAATAAAAAGGGAAATAAGGGGACTATAATAGACAAATAGATACCAGATGTCGAAGAGTTACAATAGGTAATTCTCCTTTTCCCAGATCTGTGGTGACATACATATCTCCTTGCCTCTTGACTCTCCTATGGCTTTCTGGTAAGAACTATGGCTTTCTTTGATATGTTCCATTTTACGTGGTTGTTTTGCTTTGAGACAGAGTCTTACTTGGTGATTTAGGCTGGACTTGAACTTACAATATTTCTGCCCAGCCTCCCAGTGCTGGGATCATGGGTGGGTGCCCCCAGATCCAGTCTATAAATCATCTTACAACCTTACCTCTTGGCTTTCCCCTTTGAACCAAAAGAACACAGCAGAAATTAGTCAGGATGACTTTCAAAGCTAGATTATAAAATGCAACATAGCTTTCATCCCTTCTTCTTTTCCTTTCCCCTCCCTTTCTGTCACTCTCTCTATCTCTATCTATCTATCTATCTATCTATCTATCTATCTATCTATCTATCTATCTCTGTCTCTGTGTGTCTCTCTCTCTCTCTTCCTTCTCTCTCTAGATAGGACACAGAAACAGGCCCCATGTAGATGGTGTAGTTGACAGCCACACTCAGTGGGTCTTTAAGTCAATCACCAGTATCCTGTGAGAGAACTAGCCTGCCAAGAACCCTTGCCCTTACATCCCTGTTGAGGTCACTGGGGAAGAGCCATATCACACTACTGTCACTATGCTCCATTTCAATCCCTACCTCAGGGAACCAAGGTGATTTACCGTAAAACCACAGGGATCAAAGTGAGTTCTCTCACCTCAGCTAAATATGAGAACCCTTGAGGCCATCAAGTGTGTCTTGTGACCATCTGTCTGGGTATCTCAGCTTTGTCTTCTCTCCAATGGTCACTGATCAAGAAGCTGTTCCCAAGCATAGTGCCTCCAACTGTCACAGTTGGAGTGGGCACAATTAGGACTTGTTTAGGCTTGCCTGGGAACCTTCCATGTAGCAGGAGAACTTTGATCAGCTCTGCAATCAGCTGGAGAGAATCTGAAAGAGGAATACTGTGGGCAGTGATCTGGTTGCATGTTGCTGCTACCCATCACACAGCACTTCCAAACAGGAAGAAGACCAAAATTTAAAGACTATGTACCAGTTTTTAAAACCATGTCTAGCACTTCCTTAAGAAAGCCACACCCAAGTAATGCTGTATATACCACACCAAGAAGATGAGGATGTTCCCACTACCAATTTGTAAGAGACCTGAGATGTGTGGTTTAGGAGGTGAGTGCATTTTCTCAAACCAAATGGAGGGTTTGCTGGCTTAAAAACAAAAAAAGAGTTGTGTATCACCCAGCTTGTGAAGCTTCCTGTGTGTGCTTCCTGGGGCCAATTTTAGCAAGGCTGCAGAGAAGAACATGGGAGACCATTTGACCATGCCTGACCTCAGCCAGGATATCCCCGGGAAATATGAACACTATAATGGTCAGGACAAATTCCCTTTGCAGGAGAGACAAATGGAATTAATGCAGCAGCAAGCTTGGGGCTTGAGAAGCCTTGACCCTGCAGAGCCCTTTTGTGTGTGACAGTCCATAAGTGGTAGGTACAGTGAATGGATTAGGCACCTGGAGAACAGTGTGTTCAGTAAGGTGGTTTCCTCAGACCGTGAGCATCTTGACCTAGCCAGTGGCTTTGTGGAACACAACAGGCATTGTTCACAGGCTTTGATGAGTTACCTAATATGACCATGGAATAAGTTGATGTTATATTATTATTGGATGAGTATTTCCCAACGAGGAGAGAGGAAAGCTGCTAAGAGGCCATCATACATGCCATCCCAGAATCTGGGAACATGTGACGAAGGTCTGGGCTGTGAGGTCATTTAGTAGAGAATATGTAAACCTGGAGAGCAGACATCCTCTCCATAATCTCAGTGGATTTACTCAGCAGGGTTGATCTCTATTTCAAGATGCTCCAGGCAGGTTCTCCAATAAGCAGTGATTTGGAAACCCAGGTTCCTTTCATCTCTCAGATCCTTCATCGTCAATCTCTCTACTAATTTTCTTAAAGTCTGTGGAGGCTAAATGAGCACGCAGGAGAGCTGGGTTGTATGTTTAGCCCCCGTGTGTGTGAGTGTGTGTGTGTGTGTGTGTGTGTGTGTGTGTGCGTGTGTGTGTTGCACTGAGTTGAAATCATGGGACTACATCTTATTGCAAAAGGGTCTGAGAAGCAGAATCCTGCCATGCACTCAGGAAGCAGGGAAATGGGGCTAATGAACTCCTAGCCAGTGTCTTTCATGGAAAAGACAGCAAACACCAGGTCAAAGGTGTAGTCTTGAGTAAGAAAATCTTAAGGGGCTGTAGATGTAGCTCCCTAGAGTGGTTTCCTAGCACCAATGACACCGTGGATTCAATCTCCAGCATGACATAAACTAGACATGGTGGCATGTGCCTGTAGTCCTAGCACTCAGGAGGCAGGAGGATCAGAAATCCAAGGTCTTCCTAGACTACATAGCATATTTGAGTCTAACCTTGTGCTGGCTAGATTTATGTCAACTTGACACAAACTGTAGTCACCAGAGAGAAGGGAACCACAATTGAGAAAATTCCTCCATTAGATAGAGCTGTAGGAAAGCTTATAGAGCATTTTCTGAATTAGTATTGATGAGGGACGGTCCAGCCACCCCTGGAATGGTTGTCCTGGGTTCTATAAGAAAGCATACTGAGCAAGCCATGTGGAGCAAACCAGTGAGCAATGCTCTTCCGTGGCCTCTGCATCAGCTTTTGCCTCCAGGATCCTGCCCTGCCTGAGTTCCTGCCCTGGCTTCCTTGGATGATGAACAGCAATGTGGAAGTGTAAGCTGAATAACCCTTTTCCTCCCCAACTTGTTTCTGTTGGGTCATGGTGTTTCATCATAGCAATAGAAACTCCAACTAAGACAAGCCTGAACTATAAGGCACTCTGTTTCAAGTCAAGTCAAACCAAAAATGAATAAAATCTTAGGGCCAGAATGGGGTTTTAAAATTATTTACTTCATCCTTTATTTTGAATTTAGTTCCATTTCATGTCAAGTCAATGAACTGTGCAGACATTATGCTAGGGTCTGTGAGGGCCTCAAAGGAGGAACTGGGTCCAGATTTACCCTTGCCTTGCCTTGAGGAATGGCACTGTCAGTGGGAGGGGACAGATGTGTGTGAAGTGTGAGGCAAGGCAGGTCGTTGCTAGGCAACAGAGGAAGCTTCAGAGGCACTCAGATTAGGTGTCAACGGAGCACGTGAGTGAGAAGACTTCAAAGCTAGTAGCAAGCAGTCAACAATTAGCTTCCAACAAGAGAGTCTCAAAGTTTGACCCCTGGACCCAGAAACTCCTATGTCTCCTGCTTAGAATTTATATTCTAAACCCAGGTCCACTGAGTAAGAACCCCCCGCGTAGAATCTAGCAGTGTCTAATATGTAATGTTGGAGAGTGTGGGTATCATGGATCCTTTTTGTTGCTATAAGACACACTGACAAAAGCAACCGAAAGGAGAAAGGATTTACTTCAGCACTCAGTTCAAGGAGCAGTCAGTCTATCATGGAAGGGAAGCCTAGGATCCTCTTCCCAGGGAGTGATCCTTCCTACCAATAAGGATGGGTCTTTCCACATCAACTAATCTAACCAAGATAAACCCACACATGTCCATCTCCAAATGGTTCTAGATTTAGTCAAGTTGACAATGAACAATAATGATTATAATGAGCTTCATCTGTTGTCAGCTTAAAACATCGTTGTTTTGCCCCTTCGTGTTTAGATGTTCAGGGCTTTCAGTGGTGTAAGGTTTTCTTCATCATAAAATGCCAACACAGACTAAGCTCACCATTTACAAATCATGATTACTTACTTGGATAGATTAGATTGAAGGTGTTCTCTAAAGTATGTGGCTTATGCACCCGCAGCGCTATGAAAGGCTCAATGTTTCTAATTCCTTTGTAGATTTTTAATCGTGGATTTCACAGAGGCATCAGAACTTTGAACAAGGCAAGGAACTAGAATGGCTCATAGGGATCATTTCATCTAGGACTGTGGACTGTGGGTTCTCTAGAAAACAAAGGGAGCTTATTAGATTGGCCTAACATGGTATGGGCTTAGTAGTTCATCCATGACTATCTGCATGTTGGAAAGACTGAGGATTGAGTATCTGCTCGGTCCACGATGCTTTAGCGGTCCCAATCTGAAGCCTTGGAGGATTCCGAGATCTGTTGGTCTTTATCCCACAATGCAGCGTTGGTGAAGCTGGATTCTGATGTCAGCAAAGGATGGGAAGAGCAGTAGCAGCAGTGAGGTAGACAGATTCTCCAGCGAGGAGGCGAAGCAGGCAGGCGAAGCAGCGAGGAGGCGAAGCAGGCAGGCGAAGCAGCGAGGAGGCGAAGCAGACAGGCGAAGCAGCAAGGAGGCGAAGCAGACAGGCAAAGCAGCGAGGAGGCGAAGCAGACAGGCGAAGCAGCGAGGAGGCGAAGCAGACAGGCAAAGCAGCAATGCTCTTCCCAGATACCTTCATATCTGAGTCACCACAGGAAGATGGTGCCTGCTCTAGGAGAAGGTTTTTCTCTCTAGTTAATCCTTCCAGAGAACCCTCACAGATCTACTCAGAGGCCTGTTTCTTAGTTTATTTCAGACCCAATCAAGTTGATAACTGAGATTAATCATCACAGGGCACCAATGCCCACGTACATACTTTGAGGAGAAGGAGCCCTAGCTTTTAGAAAATCCAAAAGGCTCACAGTCCAAACACATTACAACAGTGCATCAAACCCAGTTTTCTCATTGCCATAGAAGCTGGAAGTGTCAGGGTCTCATAGATGACAAAGAATATTCTAGACTGTTTGACTGAAGTGGTGGCAGAGCTGAGAAGTAGAAGCAAGGTTGTCGTACTCCCAAGCACCTCCTGGTCTGTAAGAGAAGCCGCCATTTCTGGTCATCCCGACCATCACAGTTAACACCGCTCCCATGATGCCGAAGCACTCCAAGGCACTGGCCTCTGACACTTGCTATGACTATAAACCTGAGTGAGTGTGTGATATGCAGTGAAGTCCAGTGAGAGGGCCTTTATGGGGGTGAAGAGATGACTCAGAAGTCAAGAGGGTGTTCTGGATCTAAGAAGATGCTTTTAAAATTGTGAGGCAATTTAGTATGAAAGCTGAGTTAGATATAGAACTTTAAACTCATGGAGATGGTTAGATAGTAGAATGTTAAAGTCAGGTGCCAAATACATATGGACTGGACATTGGGAATGTATGCTAAGCCATATAACTCTCATAATTGTGGCCTATTTATTTCTGTTTTTTTGTATTGTATTTATTGTTATAAGAGAAAGAACCATTTGTTGGACTGAAAGGGGGAGCAGTTGGGGAGAAAAAGATCTACCTTAAACTAAAAAAAAAAAAAGGGGGGGTAGAGGATGGGGGCGTTGAGGAGGAGGAGGGTGGAAGGCTGGGACAGGAGGGGGGAGTAGGGAAGGGATTGTGATTGAGATGTAACTTGAAGAAATAAAAAATAAATTATATATATATATATAAAAAAAAGAAGTTAAGAGCACTAACTGCTCTTTTAGAGGACCCAGGTTTGCTTCCCAGTACCCACATAGTGGCTAACAACCATCTGCAGCTCTAGTTCCAGGGAATCCAATGCTCCTCTGGCCTTTGTGGGCAATGTATGTACACAGTGCACAGACATACATGAAGGCAAAACACCCATGCACATTAGATGAGAATAAAAACTTTAAAAAATGTTTAAAAATGAGGGACTTGACTTTCTGATATTATAGGGCTTAACTGTTTTGGCTGATTGTTTATCTTGTACCATTGATATGCACTACAGCGAGCCGTGTACCATTGACATGCACTACAGCGAGCCGTGATGTATAAACTCTAGTTTCAAATGGAATCACAAGGGTATAACATGATTATGGGCCAATTGTGAGATTCAGTTCAAGTTGTTAGAACACAGTGTTTTATGATACTCAACTATTGTGCCAATCTAAAACAAAAATAATTCGTATAATTGTTGGAAATATAACCCATATAAGTTAATGCAATTTCTTCAAAAAGGCATTTATTTTCTCTCTCTCTCTCTCTCTCTCTCTCTCTCTCTCTCTCTCTCTCTGTGTGTGTGTGTGTGTGTGTGTTTGTGTGAGACCACGTGTGCACAGATGCACATACCACAAGTGCAATGACATGTATGTGGAGGTCAGAAGACAACTTGTGGGAGTCAGTTGTCTTCTGTCACCATGTGGATTCCAGGGATCAAATTCAGGTCATCAGGCTTGGTGGTAAGTGCTTTACCTGTTAAGCCACCTCACCAGCCAAAGTAAATGTAATTGCTTTAGGTTTCACATATATTTGAGTAGATAAATGAACAACTCATTCCCAGTTTTCAGTTAGGAAAAAAAAAAGCCATAAGTTCATACTTTCTAAAAAAAGAAAAAAAGAGAGAAATAAAAGTTTTAAGTTTTTGCTCATGACAGTGTTAGGCAGGAAGCAGCCTATCATAACTCAAGCTATTTGGTCATAATTATCCTTCATCTGCTAATTTCTAGGAAGGAAAAATATGATTTGAATGTGTTTCCGCACAGCTGTTGATTAGGCATAATGGCAGGGTAATCATAGGAGAGCTAATAGTCAGGGTGGAGCTAACATTGGAACACCATTGTCTGAAGAACCAAGCTCTCCAAAGCCAGAAACAAACATCCAATGAACCAACAACCACCACCCTACATGCTTTCTCCTTGTCTGCACTTCAACATCAATTAAGCAGAGCAAACTAGAGCCAATTAATTACATCAATTTTGAGGTCAGCTCCAACAACCCAAATCTCTATGACAAATAAACCACAACATTGAAAGCTGTTTTTTTTTAATCAATACATGGGAAACAATCATACTAAGAGAAACTGCAAGGCATTTATCAACATATTAGTAATTCTAAACAAGTCTTGTGCTTGGATGGCCCCTTCTGCCCTGCTCCCAAATGAAAGCCTCCCCATTCCACGCAGGCTCAGAGACCGCGGCCCAACAAAGCTGAAGCTTTGCAGCTATGAGAGTCCTCCAAGGAACCGCACCCCGCGAATGGATGGCTGTGGCTGGAAGGCAGTTGGATGAGCTCACTAGTGGGACAGCACCTGGCTTCCAGCCTCACAGGAACACACAAAGGGCTCTTTGGAATGCTTGAGAACACAATCGTGATCATTCTTACATTTGTTACCCAGAAGTCCAAGTTAGCAGAATTGACAGGAAGGTGGGGGTACTCAAGCAAAGGAAGAACAAATGGGGCCTGGGCATGTCTTTCATTGTTTCCTTGATTGAAGGCCACTCACTAGACAACCTCTGCTAGGACTCTAGCCACAATCCAGTGGAAATCATTGCAGAGACAAAAGTGACTAAAGGTGACCATCAGTAAGGGAGGGGTGGCCAGATG
Source organism: Lophiomys imhausi (assembly GCA_907164525.1). Taxonomy (NCBI): domain Eukaryota; kingdom Metazoa; phylum Chordata; class Mammalia; order Rodentia; family Muridae; genus Lophiomys; species Lophiomys imhausi. The sequence continues at coordinate 1,129,704 of CAJQZJ010031962.1, read as the reverse complement.
TCCAGTTGGGGAGAGAATATACACAAAGATATATTCTGATGGTGTCACAACATCCACTGTTGTCTAACTGCTTTTACATTCTTCCATTTTACTCTCTAACATTTAAATTTCTCATATTCAACTAATCTTAAAAGGGAATAGTGATGGAGAAATGGATCACCTAGTAAGAGTACTTGCTGTTCTTACAGAGGACCTCTGTTGGGTTCCCAACACCCACAACAATGTGACTCACAACTTTATGTAACTCCAGTTTCAGGGGATCCAATGTCCTCTTCTGGTCTCCACTGGCACTAGGCATGCATGTGATACACAAATGAATGTCCAGGCAAACATTCATACGCATAAAATAAAAGTGAACAACTCTTTAAGTTTCTCAAATTCTTTTCCACAGTCCTACATGAAAGTGCCAGATTCTAACCACCAAATGAACATAGTGTTTTTATGGCATCTGATCAATCCAGGCAAATTATCTAAAAACAACCATATCTATACTCCAATATCTCTCTGTTCAACTTAACTTTAAGAACAAATATGTTGAGCCTGATGTGGTGGCACATGCCTATGATCTCAATGTTTAGGGAGTTAAGGAAGGAAGGTCAATGAGTTCAAAGCCAACCTAAGCTATATAGTAAGACCCTGTACAAAAACATAAGAAACAAAACTAAATTACCACTAGCAAAAACAAATGTACTGTTTCTCTCAAAAGCCACTGAGCCCCACTTTCCAACTAACCACTGCTTTGACATTTTATGTATCTATTTATATTTCTAATTATGTGTAAGTATATGTGTCTGTGTGTGGGTATGTACACATGAGTCGTCCAGGAGTACCCATGGAAGACAGAAGAGGACATCAGATACCTTGGAGCTGGAGTTACAAGTGGTTGTAAACTGCCTGATATGGGTGCTTGGAATTGAACTCAGGCCCTCTGCAAGGGCAGCAAGAGTTCTTAACCAGTGAGCCATCTCTCTAACCCCTGATCTGACATTTTAATAGAAGAAAGTTGACGATGAATTACAAAATCATATATTCACTTTCCCATTATAAGAATGTGGTGATTCATTAATCTCCATTCATCAAGAAATAACATTCCATAACATTAAAGCCATTGCTTTGTGAAGGTACTCACCTAAGATTGTTTCTTGGAAAGTTTCCATCTTCTAATTCTGGCCACTTTGACAGGAGAAGAAGAATGGTCTAATATCTGCAACTTGCATTTAAAATTAACGAGTTCTTTTGATGTCTTCTTGGGCTCACTTTAGGAGAAGGAAAAAGATGGATGCATGTTACAGCTATGGGGCCCAGTGAGATGCCTGATGCCAAGTCTGATGACTGAGTTCAATCCCTGGAATTCATATGGTAGGAGGTAACCAACTTCCGAATGCTGTCCTCTGACCTCTGCATGATAGAATGTCAACTCAGCCACACACATCCACACATGCACACAGAATAAATGTACTAAAAACAGTGCAACTATGAGGAGTCAGGGGATGAAGAAGTTCATAGGGAGGAGCAGAGCCATGGGAGAAGAATGGGCACCATGGCAAACTCTGACTTACAAAGATGTAGTAAAGGGATCATCTTGAAAGATAGTGGTTGGTGTTTTGCTCAGCTCTGCTCATAAGGTTGTGGGCCTCATGTCCCACTCTCATAGCTACAGTTGGAGCCCTGGATTGTGGTCTTTCAGGAACAAAGGATGCTTAGGCCCTTAGAAAGAGGTTCATATATGTTCCTCCTTGGTTTCAGCACCAGATGAATGAAAATGAGAACATGACTGCTCCAAGGTATGGTTGAGGGTAAAGTTTTTATTGTAGATATGTGGGAGAATCCAGCCAGGGGCATCTGGAAGAGTCCAGAACAGGAAGTAGATTGGATATAACCAGTCAAGTGAACTGGACCATAGTGGGGGTGGTAAGAGAGGAAGAGGAGAGGAGAGGGGGCTGAGAGAGAGTCAAAAGAACCAAGATGACAGGGAGAGAGAGAAAAGAACCAAGAAAGCATGTGGCCAAAATAGCAGGTTTTTATAGGAAATCAGAAGCTGGGAGAAAGGAAGTAAAGCCTGTGGGCAGGAGAGGTTTAGGGAAGATGGCAGGGTGAGAAGTGCTGGGAGGAGTAGGTGCTAAGTGAGCCTCAAGGCCCAGCCTGCACTTTGGGTTTGCTAATAGACACCACAGATAGCTTTTGTTCTGGATTTCTCTGGGACCTGACACTCCTCAATCTTGGTTCCCAGAAGAAAGCACCTACATCTTTAGTGCCTCTTCTTTTGGTGATAGCTCTTCTTGGTGTGGGATTCCTGGCAGTGCACCAGAAAGTATTGCTGGAGAGTTTTATCCCATCCTCCCACAGCTTCTTTTCAATCTCCTACATTTCCATGCCCATATTTTAGGTCATTTCAATGTCATTTTGTAAAATTGGTCCAGGTCAACCAAGGTAAAGTTCTAGTACTATTGAGACATAATATTAAGAGTAATTTTGAGAGTAATACTGAGATTATTGTTTCTACTGCAAGTCTTGTTGACTCCCAGGGAGCTCTGAAGTGCCACAGGATGCCTATAGACTTTAGATCTACATACACAGCCTTTGCTTCTCTTCATTGCCACGTTTCATTTTCATTTCATCGGATTTCCTACATTTACTTGCTATAGTACAGTTTTGATGATCTTGCCATCACCAAGCAAAGATGCTGAGGTGTAAGGAGAAACTGTGGGAAAGGACTTGGATCTAGTGTGAGAACAGGATTATATGCAATTCTCTCCATGAGCTGATAGCCTACAATGAAAGCATTTCAGTGGATAGCTTAGATCTCATAATTTAGGACAAGGGGAGGGGTGGGGCCTAAAGTCAACCTTTATAAAATACTCTTCAGCCAGCTACAGGCCATGGTCAAAGCTGATGGGGAGAAAAGGGAAAGAGAAAGACACATGGTGGCCATGCACATGGTGGTTGTGTGTTTGTGTGCTTGTGTGTGTGCACGTGTGTAGGGGTTTAGATAAATTAGATTTAGAAAATATATAGGGGTTTCTGATACCGTCTCTTAATTCGGGGCATGAAGAGCATTATCAGCATGTGGACTAAAAACAGGAAACAAACAGGAGACTTAATAGACTGAAAAACAAGTTTGAAGTCAGGAAAAACAGGAAAGACTCAATAGACTGAAAAACAAGGTTGAAGTCAGGAAAACAGGAAAGACTTAATGGACTTGAAGAAACAAAGTATCTGGCCTGACATTGTTTTCAGCTGCTAAGTGGACGGAGCCCAAATTAAGCTGAAACAGAGTTCCTCCTATTTAAGGACAGTGCATGGAGTCCAGAAGGAGAAGAGGCCCCTGATGCTAGAGAGCTCCAAGAGTCCTGCTGAAAAAAGTGCTGGCCATCATTTGATGGCCAGATTTCCCTGAAGCAGAAAGAAGCTGGTGAGCAAAGAAAGCCTGAGCAAGACACCAAAAGGCCAAGGACTAAACCCTGTGGCTCAGCTTTTGCCTAGAGGGGTTTGATCTGTCCGAACAGTGGCCTAAAGGAAACTGTGCCTGGCTTTAAGGACTGAGGCAGAGCAGCTGAGTTCCTGATTCAAAAGAAGTAAGTTGGCCTGCAGACGGCTGGGGTCTCCCACAGAGAAGAAAGCATGAAGCCTTATTTAAGGTGAGACTTCAATAACCAACTTACCCTGACGAACCTGCATCTGAGAGATCCAGAAAAAGGACTGCTAAGTGTGTTAAAGAATCTACAACAAAGACTGTGTTCCTGACGACTGAGGACCTGCCCCAGAGACTGTATCATTCTAAAAGGTTAGAAAAATAATTATCAATAGGTTTAGTGGATAGGTTAAAGGGGTTGTAGGAAATTATAGGATTAATAGTTAAGAAATTGTTGGTTTTTGTTATAAGTGAATTTAGTAATAAATAAATAAGTGATAAATAATAATTTAAAAGTTCGGTTACACACGTGTGTACACATGCTTCTCCTCCTTGACTTTCCACACTTGCATCTCTGCAGACATTCTCGATTGTGGCTGAGGAGTTCCCCTTTTGTATTATTAGGCAAATAAACTAAACTCAAACATCTAGACACAGGACTGGACCTCCCTTTTGCTGAGTAGAGGAACTGGTCTTCCTTCTCCTAAATGCCATTTTCTATTTATGCCCCTATTTCAGGATCTGGCCACCTTCCTGAGGATGTTGTCTGTTTGTTTATTCTTTCTCTTCTCAATGGTCAGCCTCTCCCTCCATACCACATTGCTGCCATCAGTAGACAGATGCATCTTGAAGAAAAGAAATCACTGCTTTAAATCACACGTCTCTCTTGCTGCTTCCTTTTTCCTCTAAATAGCACTCTATGGATGGGTGGTGCAGAAGTGGGGAATGGGGAGCAGTGAAGAGCTGCTGAAAGGACTGGAAGCCTGGTACTCTTGGTTTAAATACGAGCACATTTTAAGTGTAATAATGGCCATTCTATTTTTTTGTTTTGTTTTGTTTTTTTGAGACAGGGTTTCTCTGTGTAATAGCCCTGGCTGTCCTGGACTTGCTTTGTAGACCAGGCTGGCCTTGAACTGGAACTCACAGAGATCCGCCTGCCTCTGCCTTCCAAGTGGTGGGATTAAAGGCATGTGTCACCATGCTGGACCTGTAATGGCTATTCTTAAACGAAGAAGTTTGTCTCTAAGGCTCCATGTTGAGGTGATCTTGAGAAGGCAGCATATTTATTGTTAACATCGTTTGTGTTCTGTATCATTTAAGGATGATGTTTGGCAGCGTGCAAGAGGGATGGATGCAACTGAGGGTCTAAAATAAGTAAAGAGATTACCTACCTCATGGCTCCAGGTAGAGAGCAGGGTGAATCCCATTGGTTGCAATGCTTCTGAAAGTCCGGGTCTTTGTTTCTGTTCTATGATTGCCATTCTTCCACTTTACTGCAACATGGCCCTTTAGCTCTGGCATCTGTGTTTCAGGCAGGAGCTCAACAAAAGCAAAGACTAAGATTAAGTGAGGAATTCTGGCCATACCAGTCTCCTTTGAGAAGCTTTCTCAGATCTGTAATCATGAGTCCCACAATATTTCACTGGTCAGTGTGGCTCCTAGCTGCAAGAGAGTACAGAGCAGAGAGTGTTTTCAGTTTTCTGGCTTTTTATGAGAAGAAAAGGAAAAACTGGGCTGTGAGTGAGTTTGTGGTAGCTGTGTGTGTCAAATGTGCCAGGTGGCTGTCTCTCTGAAGCAGCCTTGCTGTCCATTACAGTACCTCTGGGGAACATTTGAAATAAATGGCCAGGCGACCCTTGGGCCAATCAAATTAGGTCACTGGATAGGACACAACATCAGTAATTTTTTTTTCCAAGACAGGGTTTCTCTGGTTAGTTCTGGCTGTCCTGGATTGACTTCCTAGATCAGGCTGGCCTCGAACTCATAGAGATCCTCCTGCCTCTGCCTCCCGAGTGCTGGGATTAAAGGCCCATGCCACTGCTGCCTGGCAACATCAGTAATTTTTAAAAGCGACTTCAGTATGTAGCAAGAACTAGAATTTCTCTAAATGCTGCCCCAAGTGTTAATTGTGACTCATCTCTCACTGGAAACTAGTGATGTATTGAAATGTGCCAGGAGTGGAAGGGACTTAATGATTAGAGAAGAAATGCTTATGGCGAAATCTAAAGTGAGTGAGGAGTTAGGGTTGAAGAACTGCACCCTTCCTACCTCCTACAAGCAGCCGTAGCCCTTGGTCATTTCCCATCGCACCCAGTCAAAGGCAGGGTAAAACTTGTGGGTTTTGGGGGATCATTTCACCTTGGTCCGATCTGTACTGAAAGCTGAAGAGAGAAGGTAGCCTGGGACTGCACCTGCGTCCCCTCCACACAGTGATTATGCTCAGCTGAAATCCAATTTGGGACAAGTGTGTAATTTAAAATTCTGTTTAATCCAAAACTACTTCTGACTGAATGCTTAGGGTTTGCATGCCAGGACTCTCTCTGCCCAATTTTCCCTGACTAAACTGCAGACATTATGCACTGGGTGTTTAGCTGCCAAAACGTCCAGTGCTAAAACGCCCTCATTCCTCTGGAAACTTTTTTTTTTTTTGTGAAGCCAAACAGCTGGTCTGTCTGAGTCCCTGGTGGTTTCAATTAGCATGGGATTTTCCAGACACGTAGCACTGATCATCCATCCAAACTGAAGCTTGGGGTTGGGGGTGCAAGGACTTGTCTAAGGTCACCCCAGCTATTAGCTTCAGCATTGGGGCACCAACACCAGTCTTTAGATTAAAATGAATGGATGTTTTACACAGAGCAGAAACTAAACATATATGTCCAAAGACTCATGAGTGTCTAATTACTGTCCTCCAACTTTCCAGGTCCCCAAGGTTTACCTTGCAGAAGTAACTCAGCGAGCAAAGGGAAAGTCAAACAACTACATTCTTTGCACTGCAGCCAGGGCCGTGTGCTGCACGGGAGCCCTAGCAGCCAGGGCCGT
>CAJQZJ010031962.1:1070087-1093901 GCA_907164525.1 Lophiomys imhausi | reverse complement strand
CCTAACAGACATCTACAGAACGTTTCACCCAAACACAAAGGAATACACCTTTTTCTCAGCACCCCACGGAACCTTCTCCAAAATCGACCATATAGTTGGACACAAAGACAGCCTCAACAGATACAAGAAAATTGAAATAACCCCTTGTATCTTATCAGACCACCATGGAATAAAGCTGGTCTTCAACAGCAAAAGAATCAACAGAAAGCCTACACGCACATGGAAATTGAACAGCTCCTTACTGGATGACCACTGGGTCAGGGAAGAAATAAAGAAGGAAATCAAAGACTTCTTAAAATCCAACGACAATGAAGACACAACATACCCAAACAAATGGGATACAATAAAAGCTGTGCTACGAGGAAAGTTCATAGCACTAAGTGCATTCAAAAAGAAAATTGTGACAGCTCATATTAGTGAATTACCAGCTAAGCTGGGTGAGTTGGAAAAAAAAGAAGCAAACACGCCCAAGAGGAGCAGAAGGCAGGAAATCATCAAACTTAGGGCTGAAATCAACAACTTAGAATCAAAAGGAACTATACAAAGAATCAATGAAACCAAGAGTTGGTTCTTCGAGAAAAATCAACAAAATAGACGGACCCCTAGCCAAATTAACTAAAAGGCAAAGAGAAAGAACCCAAATCAACAAAATCAGAAATGAAAAGGGAGAAATAACAACAGACATCGAGGAGATCCAGAAAATATTCGGGTCCTACTTTAAAAATCTATACTCCACCAAATTTGAAAACCTAAGCGAAATGGACAATTTCCTCGATACATTCCACCTACCAAAACTAAATCAAAATCAGATTAACAGCTTAAACAGCCCAATAACCCCTAAGGAAATAGAAACAGTCATTAATAATCTCCCAACCAAAAAAAGCCCAGGGCCAGATGGCTTTAGCACGGAATTCTACCGGACTTTCAAAGAGGAGCTAACACCATTACTCTTCAAACTCTTCCACCACATAGAAACAGAAAGAACATTGCCAAACTCATTCTATGAGGCCACTGTCATTCTGATTCCTAAACCACACAAAGACCCAACAAAGAAAGAGAACTTCAGACCAATCTCCCTCATGAACATAGATGCAAAGATACTTAATAAAATACTAGCAAACCGAATTCAAGAACACATCAAAAATATCATACATCATGATCAAGTAGGCTTCATCCCAGGAATGCAGGGATGGTTCAATATACGAAAGTCTATCAATGTAATTCACCATATAAACAAGATGAAAGAAAAAAAAACACATGATAATCTCGCTAGATGCAGAAAAAGCATTTGACAAAATCCAACACCCCTTCATGCTAAAAGTCCTGGAGAGAACGGGCATACAAGGGCCGTACCTAGAAATAATAAAGGCAATATACAGCAAGCCAGTGGCCAACATTAAATTAAATGGAGAGAAGCTTGAAGCATTTCCTCTAAACTCAGGGACAAGACAAGGATGTCCACTTTCACCATATCTCTTCAATATAGTACTTGAAGTTATTGCTAGAGCAATAAGACAACTAAAGGAAATCAAAGGGATAAACATTGGAAATGAAGAAGTCAAATTATCCCTATTCGCAGATGATATGTTAGTATACATAAGCGACCCCAAAAACTCCACCAAAGAACTCTTACAGCTGATAAACAACTTCAGCAAGGTGGCTGGATACAAAATTAACTCAAAAAAATCAGAAGCCCTTCTTTATACAACAAACAAGCATACTGAAAAAGAAATAAGGGAAACAACCCCCTTCACAATAGCCACAAACAATATAAAGTACCTGGGGGTAACTCTAACCAAGCAAGTAAAGGACCTATATAACAAGAACTTCAAGCCCCTGAAGAAAGAAATGGAAGAGGCATTTAGAAGATGGAAAGATCTCCCATGCTCATGGATAGGTAGGATCAACATAATAAAAATGGCTATTCTACCAAAACCAATATATAGATTCAATGCAATTCCTATCAAAATACCAACACAATTCTTTATAGACTTGGAAAAAGCTATACTCAACTTCATATGGAACAACAAAAAACCCAGAATAGCTAAATCAATCCTGTACAATAAAAAAGCATCTGGAGGTATCACCATCCCAGATTTCAAGCTGTACTACAGAGGAATAATAATAAAAACAGCATGGTACTGGTATAGAAACAGACCAGTGGATCAATGGAATCGAATTGAAGACCCAAACATGGACCCACACACCTATGGCCAACTAATCTTTGACAAAGAAGCCAAAACTGCACAATGGAAGAAGGACAGCATCTTCAACAAATAGTGCTGGTCCAACTGGATGTACACTTGTAAAAGAATGAAATTAGACCCATACCTATCACCTTGTACAAAACTTAATTCCAAGTGGATCAAAGACCTTAACATAAGGCCAGCCACACTAAAGATAATAGAAGAAAAAGTAGGAGAAACCCTCGAACTCATTGGCACAGGTGACAACTTCCTGAACAGAACACCACCAGCTCAGGACCTGAAATCAACAATCAATAAATGGGACCTCATGAAACTGAAAACCTTCTGTAAGGCAAAAGACACTATCATTCGAACAAAACGGCAGCCTACAGACTGGGAGAAAATCTTCACCAACCCCACATCTGATAGAGGGCTAATATCTAAAATCTACAAAGAACTCAAGAAACTAAATGCCAAGAAACCAAATAATCCAATCAAAAAATGGGAGACGGAGCTAAATAGAGAATTCACAAAGGAAGAATCCCTAATGGCCGAGAGTCACCTGAAGAAATGCTCAACATCCTTAATCATTAGAGAAATGCAACTCAAGACGACCCTGAGATTCCATCTCACACCTGTCAGAATGGCTAAGATAAAGAGCTCAAATGACAGCATATGCTGGCGAGGGTGTGGAGAAAGGGGAACCCTCCTCCATTGCTGGTGGGAGTGCAGACTTGTGCAACCACTATGGAGGTCTGTCTGGAGATGTCTTAGAAATCTAGGAATAAATTTGCCTCAGGACCCAGCCATACCACTTCTGGGTATACACCCAAAGGACACCTCACGGAGACATAGGGAAGTCTCCTCATCTATGTTCATAGCAGCCTTATTTGTAATAGCTAGAAACTGGAAACAACCCAGATGTCCCTCAACTGAAGAATGGATTAAAAAATTGTGGTACATCTATACAATGGAATACTACTCAGCTATAAGAAACAATGAAATCATGCAATTTGCAACCAAATGGATGGATCTAGAGAAGCTCATCCTGCGTGAGCTAACCCAGACTCAGAAGGATGCACATGGCATCTATTCACTTATAGTAGGATTTTAGCTATATCGTACAGGATATCTGTACTACAACCAACACACCAAAAGGAACATGGACATAAATTTCTTTTTTCTTTTCATTTTTTTTTCTTTTTCCTTTCCCTCTTTTTTTCTCTTTCTTTTTCCTCTCTTTTTTTGTTGTTGTTCTTTGTTTTTGTGGGTTTGTGTGTCTGTTGGTTTTTTTTTCAGTCCCCCCCCCCCCGTAGCAAGGAGACACCTTTCACTGGCAGTACTGCCTCGTAGACCCCCAGTGTATGAAGAGGCCCTCAGCCCTCATATGACTCCTGATCTGTGGTGAGAGACTGGTATGCAGGGACACTCCACCCCAGAGGATCAAGATGGAAGGGTCAGGGAGTAGAGCATGGGAGGGTGGGCCTGGGAAGCAGGAAAAGAGGACAATATGTCAAGGATGTAACCTGTAGCAACAAACAAATAAATTTACTAATTAAAAAAAAAAGCAGGTAACAACGTTAATACACTGTAAATAAATTAAAGGACACAGCCGTTCAACCTGGTTTTATGAACCTCCAAGTGTCGAAAAAACGTAGAGCTAAGGTAAAATACAGGAGAAATGTGGTGTTAACCCATGCCTTTAACTTCAGCAGAGACGGGAGGAGCACCATAGAGTTAGTGGACTTATAAATTTTAGAGTTACATGGAACAGGGTGGTGAGGGTACACACCCTTAATGCCATCATTCAAGAAGAGTACACCCTTAACCCCAACACACTAGAGACAGAAACAGGCAGATCTCAGAGCTCAAGGTCAGCCTGATACAAAACAAACTCTAAATAAAGAAAAACTTTGATCCAGGAGTGGTGGAACACATCTTTAATCCCCTTAGATGGGAACCACAGGTCTTGGATCCCAATATTTAGAATGCAGGGACACACACATAGGATTTGGAAGGACCTAGGTTTAAAAGCTACTTACAAAAGGCCCGCACAACACAAACAAATTGTCCTTTGAGACCTCAAAATATATACACTAAAGCTGGTTTAGCTCCAAAATAACAAAATAATTTCTTCTTTAAACCAGATTGAAAGATAACACTTTATATATTGTCAAAAACCAAATTTGCTTCAGGAGAAATATTACCTACCTGCCCCCCAAAAAAGAGGGCGATTGTCCCTGAGTGAGGAATAGGGCAGGGCTCTGTTCTTATCATTCCAGGAGAATCAAAGCATCCATTCAAGGAACCCAGGGACAACTGGACAACGGAAACCTCAGCAGAAATCAGAATCAGACACCAAAAGAAGACGAGTGACCCAGATGATTCAGCCTGACAGACTCCCTCAATAGCTGTCTCCATCAAAAGCCTACAACCACAACAACTCAATATCGCTAAGACTGTTCAGGTCTACACAATGCCCCAGCCAGAACCTCAGTAAAGCCTGGAAGTTCAGCTTCTGCCTACAAACTCCTTAGGTCATCTAAACAGCTGAGAACAGAAGGACTGAACATAAAAGGATTGTATAAACATTTTTAACCATTTTTCCATTTTGGTTTGGGCCCCAAACAGGTTTACTACGACCCAAATCAGCAGGAAGTCATTTTAAGAGAGCGACATCCCATACCCAGAGGGTGGGGAGGGTGTTTCTCCGCCCCCCCTTTTTTCGGTTATTTGAAGTACAACTGAAAACACTGTTATTTAGGGGAAGAGATTACAAGTTGTTAAATGGTCCTGTTTAATGGGTTTTGGAGGTTAGACCCAGGGTATTCCTTCTTTCCCTTTTCTGTATCCTTCTTTATCTCCTATGTAGGAATGCACGGACGAGAGAAAAATCGAGACACAGCACAGGAAGGATGAAGAAGAAAGGTCACATTATTGAATATGCCCTTATACCCTTGTATATTGATACAAAATTAATAGTATATTTGGATAAAGTGGTATTGACCATTGTTTATTGTGCAAAAATAAGATTGTATTGGTCTACGTCAGTATTGATATTTGTATATTGATACAAAACTAAGATTATAGTTGGCCACAATGGTATTGACCCTTGTATATGGACGCAATATTAAGATTGTATTGGGCCGCATAGGCATTGATCTTTGTATATTGATACAAAATTAAGAGTATATTTAGCCACATTTGAATAGATCTTTGTATATTGATACAAAATTTAAGGTAACGCTTCCTAATGGTATCGTACTTAGAGATACTTAAAAATGAAATGTGAAGTTCTGGCCTCTTGATACCAACCGTCTTAAACTGTTTAGGATAGTTAAGAAAAACAAACTGCTAGTCATGCATGCATGTCACCTTGTTAGCTACTAAGACAGTCTATCACAGATATTCTCTAAGGTACTCAGTAATCAAGTTGTTAAGAGACAAGCAACATTTGCTTATCTAAATACAAGAGATAGATAGGGCATCTTCAAAAACCCCAAGAGATCTGCAGAATATGACATTCAAAGATGTGGTCTTAAATTAAGATTTTTTTTTTGATATCGTGACATATCAGTTCCTGACAGCACCCCCTATTCTACTCCAAGTAGAAGAAAAGCATCGAAGAATCTCCAATGTGAGATGGTTGAATTAGTGGCAAGCCTATCTCTTGACATGTAAAAACTCCTTGCTTCAACTGCAGACAGACTGCTGTCCAAAAAGGACAAAACTTGGTAGCAGGGAAGTCGACAGCCTAGCTCTGCCAAGACAGGGTAGGTTAATCCTTCACAATCCCTGCTCTACAATAAATGTCTGTCAGAGAAACTGGACCAAAAGGCTGAAGACTGATGCTGGAATGTATGGAAAGAAAATGGGAACTGTCCAGGTAGTCACTGGTTTGTCATTTCTTAGTATTGGAAGCTGCAGGCCCTGCACTTCCTATACAATCAGATATATTTATCTTTCTCAGCTCTCTGAGGTGGTTGAAGAATAGACAGCTTGAGTCTCATAGCTAAATTTTGAGTTGTTTAGGAATCAAGAGGGCGTTCTAGATCTAAGAAGATGGTTATAATAGTGATGCAAGTTAGTATGAAAACTAAGTCAGTAATAGAACTTTAAACTCATGGAGATGGTTAGAAGGTAGAAGGTTAAAGTCAGGGGCCAAATATGTATGAACTGGACATTGGGAAGGTATACTGGGCCATTTAACTCTCATAAATGTGGCATATTTAATTCTGCTGTTTTGTATAGAATTTACTGTTATAAGAGAAAGAACCATTTGTTGGAATGAAAAGAGAAGCTGTTGGGGGGGGGAAGAGGGTGGAAGGGGGGACAGGAAGGGGGAATAGGGAAGGGTTTGTGACTGAGATGTAACTTGAAAAAAAAATAAAGTACTTATAAAAAAAAAAAGAATCTCTTAATGGGCTGGAGATGTAGCACCTACCTAGCACACTCAAGACCCTGGGTCTGATCTCCCAGCACTGCAAATCACACTTCAAAAAAACAATCTTTCATGGAATTGTGTTACAGTAGTGATATTAACAACAGCCATAACTTCCCCATGTTGGGGATTTACCATAACCCAGAACAACATATATATATACACTGGGGACTTTAGTATCACAGACACCATATATTTCAAGGAGACTCTTTCTTTCTTTCTTTCTTTCTTTCTTTCTTTCTTTCTTTCTTTCTTTCAGTGTTTGTGTTCAAACTTAGGGCTTCATGGCGCAAGATAAGATATGACATGGTAATCGTGGCATAGCACAGCAAGGCAAGACCTCTGCCACTGATCTACAATGTGTAAATCTTTTATCTAAAGTATTTTTTTAAAAATTACATTAATTTATGTATAGGCGACTCACACACTCACAGGATGGGCATGCATGTGGAGGTCAGAGGACAACTTGCAAGAGTTGATTCTCTCCTTCCATTATGTGAGTTATGGGGATAAACTCAGGTCATCAGGCTTGGAGGCAAGCAACTTTCTTTATCTGCTGGGCTATCTCGCCAGTCTCAGGAAAATAAATATTAAGGCTGTTTAATATTTAAGAGATTAAAATAGCTTCCCCAAGGCCATACATTTTGGACTCTAAGGTTTATGAGACTCCAGTGTGAATTTCCCAATCACTGTGCTGTAAAATCAGCAATTGCCCAAGAGATTTCTACCAATGGCTCTAAATATCTCCTTGTAGGATAGGACACCACCCTTGAGATGAATGAAGAGAAACGTGTTTCCAGACCAGAGCATTTGCTTTTCATAATTCTGATGCCATGGATTCAGAGGGAATCGGCAGTGCTGGCTACTGGCACTGGCCTCACAGGTGTATATCACAGGGTGGAGGAGGCTGGTACTTCTGGATTCTTCCAGTTCTGTATGGTGACATCTACAAGGCATTTTTTTTTTTTTTTTTTTTTTTTGGCTAGTACCCACTTCGATGATGTCCTCAGACTCAGCATTCCCCTGTATGTGGTGAACGGGAGACATGTTTTCTAGGAGACATGGAGATGAAGGAATCAAAAGAACTAGCTGGAGAAGGGAGCTCATGAAGTTGCACACAGGCTGGGATCTTGTTTTCTGAAGCCCTGAGCCATGAAGCTTTGTGGGAGAGGCGCGAGAAAGGCTGGTATAGCCAGAATGAGGTAAGAAGAGGTATAGACGGTTGGGTAAGGTCTTTGATCTTGAGCCATATGGCAAATTCACAATCAAAGAGCATTGTTAATCAGCAGTACCAGTGACATGTGAAGACGAAGCAGGCAAGATTTTGGATCAGTGAGAGTCACGATGACTCTGACCCCTATAGCTGAAATCCCACAGTCAAAGCCAATTTCTTCCCTCTTCCCACAATTCTACATTAATTCTACATTGATATGCTGAAATTATTTCAGAACTCCTGGGGAGTGCTGCCAATCCTGAAGCACAGTAGCTTTGACAGAGGAATTTAAGAGCATACTCTATGAGCCTAGAAGAAGCAGAATGGTGCTGGATCCTTCAGATAGGCTTAGAGAGGAAGCTGTAGGGAGGGGGGTAGGGCTCTGGGTCTACTGTATTCCCCAGGCTGTCTCTTGACTGACGGCTGCGCTGATTGCAGATTATGTTGCTGATACATTATCCATATGGGCTCAATTGAAAATGTTTTGGCAGCTAAATGCTTTATGACTAAAGACTCCCAAGGTGAAGGTAACCAATTAGGAGACAGGAGACAGCATCCATGGAAGCACACACCCTGCTCTCTGTGGGCATGGATATGTGCAGGGGTCAATGTCTGGGTCTGGCCCCTGTTCTGCTCCACGCTGCATAAAGCCTTTCTCCCCACATCTCATTCTGGTCTGGACTTGCCTCTCCCCAGGTCTCCCTTGGATGGACTTTTCTTCCTCCAGCCTCCCAAGGCCATGTGCTCAGCATTAAACTTTGGCAATGTAGTCGAAAGGTTCATTTTTGGTATTTAAGAGCTTTCTTATTTTAGGTCCAGACTCGAATAGTCACATGCTAGTGTTTACAAGTTAACTGTGAAATACGTGTCATTCATTCACTCACTCATTTATTCTAACACGTGGTACTGATCCGAAAGATTGCCTAGTTTACAACACATCAGTTTGACACATCTTGCTCAAGATAACTGAGTGTATATGTTTACAAAAACACATGTATGGGAGTCTTTAAAAACATTTTTTTTCCAGGTGTGGTGGCCCATGCCTTTAATCCCAGCACTCGGGAGGCAGAGGCAGGTGGATCTCTGTGAGTTCAAGGCCAGCCTGGTCTACAGAGTGAGTTCCAGGACAGTCAGGGCTGTTACACATAGAAACTCACTCATTGATTCTACATAAGAACGCATGTTTTTTTATTTATTTAAATGATGTATATATGTTTGTGTGTAGCTGGGAATATGTGCATGTGTAAGGGTAGGTGTCTTCAGAGGTCAGAGAGGACAATGGATCCCCTAGAGCCAGAGTTACAGATGGTTGTGAGCTGTCTGATGTGGTTGCTGGGAGCTGAACTCTGGTCCACTGCAAGAGTAACAAGTGCTCTTAACCACTGAGCCGTCTCTCTAGAAACACACTGGACTCTTATAGAAATTTTTTTTTTTAAATAAGTAAAGTTTATTTATTTATTTATTTATTATGTACACAGTGTTCTGTCTGCATGTATACCTGCAGGCCAGAAGAGGGCACCAGATCTCATTATAGATGGTTGTGAGCCACCATGTGGTTGCTGGGAATTGAACTCAGGACCTCTGGAAGAACAGCCAGTGTTCTTAACCTCTGAGCTATCTCTCCAGCCCTCTTATAGAAATTTTATGTATAATTGCCTCAAGTCAGAAACACACTCAGTGACTATTGAGGTGAACAAATACACAAGCAGACTGTAACCATACAGAATTATACCACCCAGTTATTGAAAGGAACAAACAGGAGGCTGGAGAGATGGTTCGATGGTTAAGAGCACTGACTGCTCTTCCAGAGGAACTGGGTTCACCCACAAAGGGTCTCACAACTATCTGTAACTCCAATCCCAGGGTAATCTGGCACCCTCACACAGACATACATGTAGGCAAAGCACCAATGTATACAAACTACGAATAAATAAATCTGAAGAAGGAGGAAGAGGAGGAGGAAAGGAAGGAAGGTAGGGAGGAAGGAAGGAAGGAAGGAAAGGCCGATATGTGTTACTAATATGGGTCAATCTCTGCCACTCTGTTGAACAAAACAAATCAGATACCGAACTGGATGCTTAGTATGGTAGCCAGCACCCGTGAGTGGTTATTCAAGTTCAAAGCAGGTGAAGCACACTGAACTAAGTCAGAATGCTGATCGCCCCCAGGGAGTTGGTGATTGACTGAACAACAAATGACTACTGTAAGTAGGGATGCCCAAGCTGGCTCTGCCCTGGCAAGTGCACTGCTTAGATGCAGGCCTTCTCTGAACTAGTTTGTTTTCAACAATGTCTTACCTGCAGGCACTGTCACCTCCAAACCACTGGGTAATCTTTAGAGCAAGAAAATATTTCAGTCCAAACACTGGCAAAGCCACAGTTGCAGTCTGGCACTATATGGCTGAGGTAGGCCTCAGGTTATTCTTATGTATCTGATGCCTGAGCTGGGAGGACTTGAACACAGAACAGCAGCCAGAGCACTTCCATGTCTCTTCAGTAGCTTGGATATTCTCCATGTGTGGCAGACTCAAAGAAGCTGGGTTGCCCTACATTTGCCCCAAAGTTGTGTCACAATGCTCCTAAGCCAACCAGAAAGGGAAGTTGAGCCAGTGGAGAGGTTCTGTTCTAGTAAACACTCAAGGATCCCCGATAAGAGAGCAGAGCTATGACTGAATCACACACTTGGAGAAAGGAGGGAGGCTGCTCTAGAACTGGATGCTTAGTATGGTAGCCAGCACCCGTGAGTGGTTATTCAATGTCAAACAATTCAAATGAAGTAAAATTAAAACTCAGTCCCATAGGTCACGTGGGGCTAATGGCCTTTTGCAGAGCGTTCACGCCACTGTAAGAAGTCCACAGTGCTGCATTAGCTGAGGATCAATTGCTGTAGCACTCACTGTTCTTCACAAAGCTGTTCAATATGATGGGAGACATGGAAGGAAGGAGGGCCATGGGAAGGGGGTTAGCTTCTCCAAGATGTCATACTAGATTTGGTTTTCCACAACAACCCACAGCCATTTGAAGACAGGCCCTACTCGGATCTAGGCACACTCATGTTTGGCAACGTTTGAAATAAGTGTGCTTGTGAGTGAGCTGGGTTGGAAAGATGCGAAGGGGCCAGGGGAATCTAAAAATAGAGAGCTAAGTATCCATGAGTAGCTGCTTTCTGACTAAATGAACGATCTCCCAGGAGCCACTTCCGGATGTTTGAAGTGCGGTTAGCAGAAACAGAACCAATTCGGTCTTTCCAGGTAAAGTTTCTCACTTATTTACTATCATTGTGGGTGTATGCATGGAGTGGGGGAGGGGGTCATGTGTCTCACAGTATCCATGTGAAGGTCAGAGGACAATTTCACGAGTCCTGTTCTCTCCTTTTCTCTATGTGGGCTTCAGGGACCGACCTCCTGTTACCAGTTTTGTTAAACAAGAACTTTTACCCTCTGTATGGTCCCAAGGGTAACTGCTTGTAAAAGGGCCACTTTTAACTGCTGATGGAGTCCAGTAAACAACCCCAACCACTGTAGACTCAGTCTCCTTGACTGCAAAGTGAGGAATAGGGAACAAATACTGTCTCTCAGTGCTTTCTGCTGACCTGTGATTTGGATACTTAAACTCCATTGTTATCATTTTTTCCCCTAAGACAGGGTTTCTTTGTTTAGCCCTGGCTGTAGACCAGGCTGGCCTCGAACTCAGGGATCTGCCTGCCTCTGCCTCCCAGTGCTGGAATTAAAGGTCTGCACCACCACTCTCCAGTGGCGTTATTATTATTTTTTTTTTTTTGGTTTTTTGAGACAGGGTTTCTCTGTGTAGCCCTGGCTGTCCTGGACTCACTTTGTAGACCAGGCTGGCCTTGAACTCGCAAAGATCCGCCTGCCTCTGCCTCCCAAGTGCTGGGATTAAAGGCGTGCGCCACCACCGCCCGGCTGCGTTATTATTCTTAAAAGAGCTTTGTTGTTCCCCTCAAGGCTCAGGGATCTATGCTGAAGTTAGAGGCAGTGGACACCAAAGAAAACAATGTTTTCCAGATACAACACGGCAGATATATGTGTGAGCTCATAGAGAGGTGACAGTATGCACAAGGTCTGCACAAGTCCAACCCAGACAAAAATCCCAGCATGGAGGGTGGGAGATGGGCACAAAGTCCAACCCCTAGTAAAGGAGCTGTTGGCATTTGATTGCTGCTGGGTGAGGCAAAGTCAGTTTTCTTTGGAGTGATACTTGGTATATGAACCATATTCTAGGATAAACTCCATGCAGTTGACCAACATAGACTGGACTTTCTCTCTCTTTCTCTCTCTCTAATGAAGCTAGTGAGTAGAGAATCAGGGAAGGGAATGGATATTATCAAAATATATTGCATGAAATTCTCAAAAAAAAGTAACTGAAAAACGCTGTTCTGCTGGCTAGTCTTGTGTCAACTTGACACACAAACTAGTGGCATCTGGAAGGAGAGAGCCTTAACTGAGAAAACACCTCCATAAGGTCTCACTGAAGGCATTTTCTTGATCAGTGATTGATGGGGAGGGCCCAGCCCATTGTGGGTGGGGCCATCCCTTGGCTGGTGGTCCTGGGTTCTGTAAGAAAGCAGGCTGAGCAAGCCATGGGGAGCAAGCCAGTGAGCACCACCCCTCCATGGTTTCTGCATCAGCTCCTACCTCCAGGTTCCTGCCCTGTTTGAGTTCCTGTCCTGACTCTCTTCAGTAATGAACATGCTGTGGTAGTGTAAGCCAAATACACCTTTACCTTCCCTCCTTTTTTCCTTTTTTTTTTTTTTTTTTTTTTTTTTTTTTTGGTCATGGTGTTTTGGCATAACAATTAAAACCTTAACCAAGACAGGTTGGCACCAGAGGTGGGAAATTACTGTGATAGACCTGGTTATGTTTTGGGGAGGATTGTGGAAGGACTTTGGAGCTCTGGGCTAGAAGAGCCATTGAGCATTAAGAGTTCAGTGGGATGTTCTTTAGGAGCTGGGAAGATAAGAATGTTGAGAACAGTGTAGAGGATGGAGCCCTGGCTTGTGAAGTTTCAGTGGGATTTTAAAGACTACAAGGGCCGTTTGCTATTTTGAATTAAGATTCTGTGGCTCTGATTAGCTGGGGCTGAAGAATCACATGTGATTAACAAGATACCAGAACTACTAAAGTGAAATGTTTGCTTTACTGGGATACTTGCTGCTGGTTGCCTGGAGCTGAGAATTTAGCAGTGATTAAGCAGAGACTAGCATTGTTGAGGTGAAATCTTCTGGGAAGTGTTTCCTGAGAAAACAGAAGATGTGCTCCAGAGGCGGCCAGTGTTGTACCTTGTGTTGGCATCTGGACTTGGTAATGTGTAAGAGTCACCAGGTTTTGAAGGCGCAAAGGGGTCATGAAGAGCAGCTGAGGCTAGGCACTGTGAGAGACCAGGAGAAGCCACTGGTAAAGATGCAGCCTCAGTGGCAGTTGAAGGCCCAGGACTGAAGGGGTCATGCAGAGACGTGAGGCTTGGAGAGAGTCAGGGTGGGTTACTGATGAAAGTGAAGCACAGTTGCAGCCAAGGACCCCAGCAGTTTTGGAAATGCCAGTACCATGGGATGACCACCAAGAAGAGCAGCAGCCATGGAGTGGAGCCAGCCAGAGCCTGGAAGACAAGCTGTGTGTGCTGCGGAGGGCGGAGCTGGAGAAGTGACCCAGGCTGCTTGGAGGAGCCCAGAAGATCGTGAGTGGATCCTAGGTAACCTTGGGGATGGAACAGCAGTATATGTGGATACCTGTCTCCCCAGGTATTGCCTAACACAACACCTACCCTAAATGTTTTCTCTCTTTGCACAGATCGATTGGGCATAATGGAAAACCTAAATATTTGCTTTCCTGGCTTACTCCACAGCCAGGGGTGGTCATGTCACACAATTCCTGTTTGGATGTGGGTTTGCAGGTAGGCAGGCCTCTTGTGACCCTGAGGATGATTTGAGAAAACAGAAACACACAATCTGTAAATCCCATAGAGCATAAATCACTGCCAACTGTTGGCTATCTTCAGATTATAGTCAGGTGGGAACTGCTGTCCCCTGTTCATGTCAGCCCTCAGCTTCAGATATATATAACCTTTTGCAGAATATTTTCCTAACACATCCTAGATCATACACCTAACTTTCCAGGGCCAAATATAAGTTATGTTTAGTAGATATCTAATATTTGTCATCTGCTGCTCTTTAAGTATGTTTTCCTTCTTTCCTTCTGTGGAATTGTGAATTTTTCTGCTACTCTGTTAGCTGACACTCCAGAGACACAGTCCTTTATTTTAAAATGGGCTACCAGAAGCCTGTGTAATGGACAGAACCCTGACCAAGAATGCCAGGAGGGGTGAGGTTCTAGTCCCAGGTCTGTCCTCACCATGCGTGCCCTGAGTCTCTCAGGACTTCAACTGCATTACATAGAACGAAAGACTGGCCAGGAAAATGCCCAAGGTGTCTAGCTCTAACTTCTATGGGCTCTAATAGAAATGGATGGAAACAGGTTTGTTTTTCTTTTTGTCTTTAGCTTTCTCTTCAGCAACTGACATATTTTGACATTAAAGATACTCCAATCACACCAATCATCAGAATTTGCCTTTGGTGATGAAGTGTAGCTTTTCCTTTCGTGCTGAGGCAGTAGTCTTCAGCAAGAGATAAGCAAGGTATCTTGTGATGAGACAATCCTTGGATCAGACACAGGATCTTTCTCAGAAATGTTGTCTTGGTCCATCGGCTTGCTTCTGTCTGCCCTTTGCCCACCTAACAGGGTGCTTAAGGTATCCTGTAGCCTTGCTTTGGAAGTTTCCTCAGCAGTTCGGACTTCTGCATGATGGATTTGTTCCACCTCCCTAGAGTCCTAACACCCTACGCATTTATCTTCACCCTTTTATCTCAACTCCTGTCCTTCTCTTAATGTTTAGCTACCCTCCCCACAGATCTGCAGAGTGAGCCCTGCTTAACTACAGGGCACAGTGACCGATGAAAAGAATGGAACTGCCTGCCCATAGAGACTAAGGTCTGTTCGTGGTCAGCCCCTAACATCCCCTAATATCTAGTCTCAGGAGCTCCTGATGCTCCTTCGTAATGAGAATGTGCAGGCCTCCTGTGGCACCGTCTTCCTCCCCACCCAGGCTCTCAGAGGTAGCTAGCCACATGCAATCATACAGGCTAAGTGGATGCCCTGTAAACACCCAGCACCAAGGGAAGCCCTTTCTGTTTTCTGTGGACTTTGAAACCTAGGTTCTGTGAAGAGCGCCAGCCATCCCAGCTATTGGACCACATTTCTATAGCAACCTCTTCAGGCTCCTACAAGCCAAAGTATCAGGCACTGTGGTTCCACCATAGTCGTGGGTAGAGCGCTTATCTCCTGACCTTTAAGCTTCATCACCTGTGCCCACGCATGTTTAAATTTGCCCATTTGTTACCAGCCAAGAGGAGGAACTGAGCTTAGAAGGTCATGGGGGAACAGCTGTAACACATAACTCAGTTTATTCTGGTGACAAATTGATTTGGGTGTCGTGTAAATCAACATGGCAGTGAAAGGACCATGGACTTGGGGTTTCCCATCTTAGTGGAAATGCATATGAAAGTTTACCTTAGAATCTGATTTGTGGTTCCTGCTTTGTTCACACAGGCCTTTGTTCATACTGAACAGCAGTCTAAACTTCGGATCTGGTGTGCCTGACTTCTAGAATCTGTTTTCCCTTGAAACTATGAAGCAATGGGTGTCCCTGTTACCTAGCTATCAATAGCAGTGTGTTGTTTTACATGTGTACGCTTGTAGCTCTGCCCTCTTGCATGTTATGGCTCTGATAATTTATGTCTCCACTGTTGCCTGCTTTCTTTCCCTCTGGAATAAAAACCGCATATACTGACATATAAAAATCATACATGACGTGTGCTCAATAACAGACTGGTAAGTGCTAATCCTCAAGGCGATCTAATATTTCCAAACGTGAGATGATTAGTTTTTATTTAGCTCTAATTTGATAAATTAGTTTTGAAAAACAGCTAACAAAACAACCATCAGCACATCAGCTGTCTTTTTACTCTCTTTCTTGATACCAATTGTACTTCTCATGGACACAGAATCTACACACATGCTTCTGAGAGCACTTAATGAAGAGAGGGCAGTTCTATTTTATCACTAAACGTGACTGTATGATTAATAGATCACTCCTGTGCAGTCTTCAAATGAGTGTTTATCACCTAACTGTATCATATGAGACTTTAAAACATTGAAAACACAGCTAAGTACTTGGCTCCTCAGCATCCCAGGCTGAAAAGGGCCATAGCCAAGGATGAAGGGTGTTTCGCTCTGACTCAAAAACCTCCCGTCTCTAGCTCACAATGAGTTTAGAAGCAAAATGACTCTGCAAGTTGGAACCAAATGAAAGGAGAAGGGAAGTGTTTTGCTCTAGGCAAGTATTTTCTTTCAAGCTTTGAAGAGTTTCAGGATTTGTATAAGATTGTGGTATTTTCTCTTTTAGATTGTGCTACTTTTTTTTTTCTCCCAGCAAGTTGCATAGTGTCTACAAGCAAATTTAGTGACTTAACTTCATTAAAATTTGAAAATACTGCAGTGAAATCATATCAATGCCTTGGGTGTTGTCAAATTTCCCAGATTCTAGTCTTGGGCCTGCCATTTAAAGTCTTTATCAATGAATGTGTGTAGGAATAATCAGCAGGATGCCTTGAACGTTGAATAATATCTTTCTTGTCATTGTAAGAAGTGTTCAGTGTAAAATAATCAGTGTTATGCACACTTGTTGTCAAAGCATACCACATGATAAGTACGATCTCCCCAACACAGGACACACGATAAAAGCAACACGTAGAGACTTCCTGAAATGTATAAAACCAGCTGTTAAATTTGTAAGCCTGGAAAACTTCAGGAAAATGACTTGATGTAATAACAACCACCAAAAGGCATTTATTTTTACAATGATCAGGGTTTCCAAGCTGGAGATTAAGTAATGACATTTCTCAGGCTGTGGTGATGATATTGCCGTGGATTTTACAGAGAACATTTTGCTTCTGATATTTATAACTTAGCTCAGCCTCTTTCTATTATTTATATTTAAATATAGAAAGGAATATTTTCCTGTTCCTCTTTCTTTGGATTTTGCTTTTCAACACCCACACAAGACCATGAGTCAGAAATGAGACTATGAAAATGAATGGTCCCCATCACTTGAGAACACACATTGGCTACCCACATGAATTCAGTTGTTCCAACTTCCAAGGTAGGCTAAAACTGCAAATGACACAATATCTAGGTGAACACCATTCAGGAAATACAGAAGTTACAAAATTGACGCATTACTCCCATTCTACAAGGTACATTTATACACAAGCACACGTTTTGTGAATTTTCACATAAATGCCGTAGAACGTATGTGACTAATGGAATGAGATAGTGGGGATTCAGCTTTTAATCTTAGCTCTCTAATTCCTGGTTAGGTGATCTGAGTACAGCCATCTGTAAGACAGACATTAATGTATGTTGGCTTCCCCAACGTGGCTGCATATAGAGCCTGATTTGATAAAAATGCATAAAGTGTTTTGCTGGCTGTATTGTGTCATCGTTAAGCTTCAGATGTGTATTACTGTATCATGAGTGATTGTAGAAGAGGAAGAATAACCAAGCAGAAGACTGAACTGACCAAGCAGGTTATTGACTGCTACTATAAACAAATTTAATGCTAAAGTTTGTCCGTAGGGATCTGATGATGAATTAAGTCCTGTAATACCAAAAGACATAAGTTTCATCACTGTAAGTCAAGTCCAATTCAACCTGAATGATCCAACTATGAGTAAATACCAAATGTCCCGCAAAGAGAGATCCATTGCCTGCTGCAGCTGAACTCAGTTTACTGATACCCTGGAGGGAGCTGCCCCTGCCAAACCCCATCTCCATCACTCTGGGTGATTTATGAACAAGTTGTGCAAATGCTATGCTCCAGTCCTCATGATGGTATCTGCTTTGGGGATAGGAAAATGTCTTAATGTATATTGAAATGTGATCAGAGGTCATTACACCCTACTATTATTGCATTGAGACAGATGGTTCTTGGTTTTGATTTTTGGTTGTTTTTTTGAAATGGGGTTTCTCTATGTAGTCCTGGCTCTCCTAGATTCTTCTGCCTCTTGCCTCCTTAGTGCTGGGATTAAAGTTTTATGCCATCACATCTGGCTTAGGGCAAAATTGTTAGAGTATTTGAATTGCTTTTGTAAATGTTTTTAGAATAAAATGATTAACTGAGCTGGGTTGGTCACATGGGGGGATAAAGTTGCAAAACATTAAAAAAAATCAAGGAATGATACTATAAATGGTCAAAATTCCAACAGTACTAAAGAATATATAACAAAAAATTCATCTCTCTACCAGAGCTACCTCAAAGAGCGAATTGTCTTCCTTCTAAGAACATACTCTTACCAGTCTGGTGTGTCTGTGCCTACATACTTAAACCTATGAAATGTATGTATTTGTATGTTATGAGGGTACTGTGGCAATTCTCTGTCTCTCTCTCCCTCCCTCCTTCTTTCCTTTCCTCCCTCTCTCCCTTTATTATTTGCTTTTTGATACATGTACTGACCTGGACACAGCTCTACATAAACCTTTTTTTGTACATATACTTAATAATGTATCTTGGAGGTTGTTCTACAATAATTTCTATAGATTTGGGTCCATATTTTCAGTACATCCATGGTACTTTATTTCATATTTGAAGGTATTATGTTTTATTTAACTAGTGTCCTAGTTTGTATTTAGTATTTTGTACTTCCAACAAGGCTAAAATCCTTGTATATACACTTACACAGTATTAAAAAAAATCAATTGATACTCTCTGATTTTATAAACACAAATACAGGCATAATAAAATAAAGTGATTATTCATTATTTTTAAAGTCTGAAAGACCCTTTAAATAGCTTCTTAACCAAATGAGAAAGCAGGATTGAATGCCATAGTTTCAGTAAATCTGACCTTCCACTGATCAGCATTTAGATATTATGCCTGGCCACTCAAAGATTAATTATTTTGTAGTCAACGTCATAGGAAACTCTAGGATTTAGACAAAAGCATATGTCTCATTAAAAAAAAAAAACAAAAAACAAAACAAAACCAAGAAACCAAAGTTGCCTTTTAGTGAGCAGAAGGGAAATATGAAGAGAATTGCTTTGCCAGCTAAAATGTTCTGACATTATTTTGTTTGGACTTGCTGTTGCGAATTGTGTGCAACCAGCCCCAGGAGATAATTTCACAAAAATTGTCCTGTGCTCCATGGATGCCTTGTTGTTGGTTTTGTCTTGTTTTTGTTTTTTCAGCTTTCAAGGAGGAACTGTCGCCCTCCAGAGGGGACTGGGATGAGGAAGGCCCTCACAGGCCCTCCTCTGTGGACTGCATGTCCAGATGTCAGGGAAGGAAGCCACAGCTACAGGAGCTGGTCTGCCACAGAAGATAAAGGGGACACTATCACGTATCCATGGCATCATGCTCTCTGGGAACACCGTCTCCACACTCAGATCTCATCTGAGCCAGCCCCCGGCAGCTGGAGGAGAGCCAGCTGTTGAGTTTCTCTCCTTATCTATGGTCCTCTGCACCCCCAGCTTCCCTCGTCAGTTTCTGCATTCATCTCCCGGTGCTCTAATGCAGATACTGTTTATCTACCTTTCATCAAGAGAGCTGTACTGTCACGACCGGGTGTAATTCCAGAGTGATAGCAAAGATGACCCTCCACGCTAGTGGGTGTATGAAAGCCTGCCTCTGATCCTGCTGTGCCCATCATCAGTGTCCTCATCTGAAAATCCCATGTCCCCACAGGATTTCTGGAAGGGAAAGACAAATGCAGTGGGGCATAAAATGGATGTGAATTACTCCGACATTTGTGGATCACTGTAAAGATGTCAGCTTTCCTAGTGATTATTTATCTTATCTCCGCTGCTTTTATGGCCCAGTAGGTCCCAAGGCCTGATGGGAAGGGAGTTCTCTGAAGATGGATTGCACTTACCAGGTTCTCATTTTCTTTGCAGCCAAGCCAGTTTGATTTCATAATGATCCTAATTCCTTTCACTGCCTTAATGGCTGCATTTCTTTTTCTACCATGGATAGAGACTTGGGGGATGGGAATTTTTATAGATTTTTACCCTTTGGCCATCGGTCCAAGTGGTAATGCCTATTAGGCGTTTGTTAAAAATCTCTCAAGGAAGATTTCTAACATCCCTGCTTGCCAATGTCCTGTTGGCAGGAGGCTGCATTGTTGAGCCAGCCAATCGTAAAATTCTACTGCCGGGAACCTGGGCAGCAGTTGACAGACTTGGGGAGCAGAGCCATGCTTCAGGCTGCACCTCCTCTGTTCCAACTCTGACAGACCCTGTCTCTTCTGCTTACTGAAACAATATATTGTTTTCTTATGATATCAAAAGCAAATCAGTGCTCATAAATAATTTAGGAAGCCAAAAAAAAAAGACCCAACAAAAAAACCCCACCCAATTCCTTCTTTATACTGTTTAGAGGTTGTCAGCTATTCCTCTAGCTTTTTCTTTGTGCTTCTGCAAGCTGTACCGGTCATCCTCAACAGTAGAGTCCCATCAGACATAGTTCTGCATATTGCATTTTCACTTATAATTAAATGTGAGACTTTTTTTTTTTACAGAATCTGTTTCATTCTTGTTCAAGTACCACAGAATATTGGCACCGTTATATTTTAATTAGAATCGTACAAGGGTATTTATTCCAATAACTATTTTTTAAAATGTTTTTAAATGGCTGCCACAAACCTTTTGTTCATGTTTCTTTGAAGGCTTGTAATGTTTTGGTTGGGTGAGTTTCTGTCCCTTTTAGCCTGCTGCTCTTGAATAATCTTACATTTTGAGCGGTGAAATAAGAGAGTGGGTTGTACTTTATTATTAGAGCAACTTGCAGTGAGACAAGGAAGTTTTGTCATACCAAAGCATGTCAGTCAGAAGTGGGGGCTGTTTTTCACACCTCCTGCTGGCTCCCACATTGTGGAGAGATCATTTTATAAGTCTACTGGCTTACTTACTGGGTTTCTTGTTAATAGAGAAAGTGGATCTGAGATAATAGATTAGTGCTGTCCATGGCCTGGCGTGAGTCCATTTGTAATTAGAGTCGGCACCACACAGCAGAGTGGGAGCCTGGTCTCTGCAGCCATAAGGTCTCACTTCACACTCTCACTCAACTGCTTGCTTGTTGTAGCTTCCAATGTGGGAAATGGAAATTCCTGGTCTGCTGCTGTGAGAAGTCAATGAGTTCCTATGAGTGAGGCACCTGCAGCTGTCTGGTCCGTTTTCAGGACTTGAGGTATGGTCACTAGCAAATGCACAGTGACTTCGTACAGCAAAGTCATTTCCAAGTTATCTGATCTCAACAACTAAGGCATTACCATCCTTTATTCCAAATGAGGAGACTGAGCCTGCAGAGTCCACATGACTGATTAGGGTCTTTCTGCCAGTGTCTTAGTTAGGGTTTTATTGCTGTGAAGAGACACCATGACCAAGGCAACTCCTATAAAGGAAAACATTCAGTTGGGGCTGGCTCACAGTTTCAGAGGTTTAGTCCATTATCATCATGGTGGGAAGCATGGCAGTGTGCAGGGAAGCATGGTGCTGGTGGAGCAAGAGCTTTACATCTTGACCCACAGGCAGCCAAGAGAGACTGGGTGCCACACTGGGCATAGCTTGAGCATAGGAGACCTCAAAGCCCACTCCACAGTGACACACTTCCTCTAATAAGGCCACATCTCTTAATAGTGCCACTCCCCATGGGCCAAGCATTCAAAGACATAAGTCTATGGGGCCATCCCTATTCAAACCACCACAGACAGCTATTAGAGTAGATGCCCTCGCTGATATGCCTCATGGGGAGGGGTCCAGGGCTTGAGGAGGAGGGCTAAAATGGGATTTTTTCACAAACATGGGTGGGTTATCCAGAAACTATTAACAATTGTCTCATTGAGGTGGCTCAGACAGTAAAGTGACTGCCACACAAGGACCTAAGTTTGGATCTTTGGCACCCATGTTAAAAAACAAGCAAACAACCACAAAAATCCAAGTGTGTTGGCCCAGGCTGTAACCCCAGTGCTGTGGGCCAGAGACAAGGGCATCTCAGGCCCTCACTGGCCAGAGAGCCTAACCTAATTGGTAAATACTGGCTTCAATGACAGAGTCTGTCTCAAAAGATAAGACGGGATCATGGATGACACCCAACATAAACATCTGACCTCTGCACACATACAAATACACATACATCATTGACAGTCCTGGACCAAATAGGGCGAAAGAAATAAGAATGAGATAAAGATTTCTCTGAGTACACCTTTTTTTCTGTTTTGATTTTTGAATTTTCTGTTTTACAAACGGAAGAGTCAAGTTAAATAATCCAGAAATAAAAAATTGTGTATCAATACAAGTTAGCACTGCATATTGATAGCATGGAGCCAGGCACGGTGGCATTTGCTTAAAATCCTGGTATCCGAGATACAGAGGCAGGGAGATAAGCCCTGATTTCAACCAGCCTGGATGGCATAGCAAGATTTTTGTCTTGAAAAAGCTAAGAGGAAGGGACCAGGGGAAGAAGAAACAAATTTATAACATGAAAAAAAAAAGGTGCAGATAATTTTTTTAGCACAAAATTTCAAATGTATATACTCAGTGGAATATATTCTAAGGTGACAAAAAAGTTCTGGATTTAACAGTAGGTTTGTGGTTAACAGTGGAGCTGATAATGAATTTCTAAACAGTTTTGTGTGCATTAGCAGACAGATGGAATTAATGAGTACATTAATATTTTTTGTGAGCCAGGGCTTTCACAGGAGTGAAGAGGGAGATAGAAATAGAATATGGGAAAGACTGGGCAAACCCTGAGCTATTGGGTTTGAATTGGAGGGAACAGCACATGTGTTGGGTAGAGGGGGTGTGGGTGAGTGGGTGTTTTCTTGTCTCACACTGATAGTGGCTAAATCAAGTATATCCGTGACCAGGAATGAGCACATCAAAGCACATAGACTGGTTTCTGCATCCCATTCCTCATTAAGGAAACCAGTGTTCTTAGAAATGTCAGAGTCCATGTCATGGACAGAAGAAATACAAATCCTGCCTGGAAAATTCTATTGAGTTAAAAAATAATGAAATGCTGAAAGACTAACGGGGTCACATGGGAAAACAAGCTTGAAGGGGCTCTCCCAGGCACACTGAAGAGGACAAAGCTAGCCCCACTAAGAACCCAGTGAGTATAGAATATGGTGGCAGCGTGACAATAAGAAAGAGAGGCTGGAGCTGGAGCTCACTGAATGCTCGAAGCCCTTGATTAAAGGGGAGGGAGAATTTGGGAAATTGGGATATGACCTTCACATTGTATAATAGTACTGAATGAAAAATAATTAAGGAGGTTGGGAAATTGTTGCTTTGATTTGACATGATGAGAAAGTTCTGGAGATTTGTTACATGACAATATGACTGACTATATTTGACATCGCTGAATTGTCTTCATTTTTTATTTATTTTTGAGGGATTTAGATTGAACTCAGAACTGTGAGGATGCTCAGCAGGTACCTTACCACCGAATCACGACATCAGACCTCATATTCTGAAGCGTGTCTTGATTTTATAGGAACCCAGGGTCATCTGTGAGGAAAGTCTATATTGAGGAATTGCCTAGAAGGGATTGGTCTGTGGGGGCTTGTCTAGATTGTTAGTTGACTTAGGAGAGTCCAGCTCATGGTACACAGCACCATTCTCTGGGCAGGTGATCCTGGATTGTCCTGAAAACTAACTAACTCAGCAAGCAAGCCAGCAGGTAGATTCCTCTATTTGGAAGCCTCCTACCCCCTGAGCTATAAAAATCCTTGTCTTGCCCATAACCAATGCTGAAGTCTCAAAACCCACCTTTAGGGGAAATGCAGCTGGTATACACACACACACACACACACACACACACACACACACACACACACACACACACACA
>CAJQZJ010031962.1:1021011-1070077 GCA_907164525.1 Lophiomys imhausi | reverse complement strand
ACACACACACACACACACACACACACACACACACACACACACACACAAAGCTTGCTTTAATTAATCTGACCATGTTGATTTGGGCTGATGGTCTTTCTCCTCTTGTCTTTGGGACTAACAGAAGTGGGCTGAAATATGCTGGGAACAGAATAATCTCAGAGTCACACAAAGGAACAAAATAACTCAGCAAGGGAATTTCTTTCTGCCAAGAGGGTGTGCCTGCACCCAAACAGGGCTAGTGAAGACAGCTGGCCAAAATGACTTCTGTCTTTTACCCCCAGTGCAGGTGGTAACTATGTCTCATCCCATTAGTGAGAGCTTAATTTCAGTCTGACCTGATTGGCTACTGTGGACAAAGATGACAGCAGAGGTTGAGGAAATATGGGCCCTAATCACACTGACTACCTCTGGTTTTCTAAAAATGTTTCTTAAATATAGAGTTATTATTACTTTCATACATAAATCTTTTGTGTTAAAGCAACAAGATTGAGGTTTATGGCCTGAATGTGTTCAAGCTTGGGAAGGGCAATTTTTTTTTTCTGGGGAGGTTACCTGGGATTTCAAACAAGGCTGTTAACAACTGTAAAGACATCCTACCTTCCAGCATCATGGGCATTTTATCAACTGCAATCCTGTCAAGAACGACCAGTTATCTTATTTACGTTTCTTAGCAACTCCTTAAAGATAGTAACTTCAAACCCCACCAAAAACTTATAGACATCTATTGTGAAAAACAATGAGTGTGATTCTTCCACAGAAGTCCAGATCCACACCTGGTGGGTCTTACTGTCTGTGACTTTCTCTTAGAGAAGTTCATACTCACACACTCAAGTGTGTCTTGTTTTTCTTTCTGTCTCTCCTCTTAACCTTATGACTTAAACATGCTAAAAAAAAACTCTATTAAACCTCAATTCTACTTCATAAACTGTCTAGTTCTGAAATTCTTTTTGGTGTCAAAACCATGAATCCTGGTTTGGCCTGAGATGAGGTCTTTGATGTGTAGGGAAGAATCCTAAGACTGGCAAGGGTAACATTGGGGAGCTGCAGCTCCAACCTCTGTCTCCCCCAAAACTGAAAGGAATGTTCCCAAGCAAAAGGAATGAATGCTTCTTGGAGAAATGGCTGATTCATAATAGAAACAAGAAGAGTAATAAATAAACCAGAATATCTCATTGTGCTTGGGAGTAAGGGAGGGCTTAAAGAGCAGTGGAACCTTGGTAAAAGGCACTGAAGTCAGATGGGAAGGGTCCTTCTTACCAAATCTAGGACTATTTGGAAATCAAAATAAATAATGACTGAAGGGTTAAAAATAAAAATGGATCAATCTGCATGATATAAATCAGGGATTGGTGTTTCCTATAAAGGACTAGATGATAAATATTTTAGTTTTTAAAAGCTGTACAGTCGGGCTGGAGAAATGGTTCAGCCGTTAAAGGCTAGGCTCACAACCAAAAATAAAAGCTGTACAGTCTTGGTCACAGCTATTCTGTTCTACCATTGTGGCACAAAAGTAGCCCTAGACATTAGGAAAATTAATGAGTGGCTATGTTCTAATAAAACTTTATTTGCAAAACAGGCGAGAAAACAGATTTGGACCATGGATGAGAGTTTGCCTACCTTTGTGCAACTAGAGAGACTGAAGGATGAATACATAAGTAGATACACTAGAAAACGTACTGTCACAATAGACTAGGACATAATGGACGCAGAGGAATGTAGAGGTCGGAAAAACAACAGTATGGCATCCATCATAGCAACTAGTCAGGTGGGAAACACCAATGATACTACAAATAGGGCATAAAAGAAGAGTGAGGAAGGAGTTATTTATATAGTTTCTAAGGATCTCCGTATTGAGTGAGTACTTACTAATTACCAAAAGGGAAGGTATCTATACAGTAGGGCACCACTGCAACCAAATGATGGACGTTAATATCACCCGCAAAGGGACAGATCAACATCACTTGACAATCACCCAATTGGCATTCCATAAAGTCATTCCTGTGATAATCTTGCCAAAGATATATGCCATCAGCCCAATCAGACAAACTAGCATCCCAGTGAGGGATGTGTACAGTGCATTTGAGGATGTGGGGATTAGCTCATGGCTTCCCAGAATGAGACCTTTCAGAGGACACAGTACAGGGGTGGGGGGACCAGAAGTGAAGTGATTCCCAAGAGAGTGGAGATGTTAGAGGAGGGTGTGCGTCTAGGCTGTGAGATTCAGCCCGTGATTGGGAGTCTCTGGGGTAGAGACTGAGGGCAGCAGTGACTTGGGGTCTTCTAGATTGTCAGGGTTCATCTCAGGTATAGTTAGCAAACATTGGGTGCAGTTTCTCAGGGCATACAAAGCAGGCAGAGCCAAATGGCCAAGATTCTGTTTATCTGGGAAATGCTGAAAACAATGAGTGTGTATGAGTTTTGGGGTGGGTGGCATCAACAGGCTTTTGACCAATGGGTCTCAACCTGCTGTTAAGAAATAAACAGAAGCTACCCTTTGCCTTGTTTATGAAATAGACATTTACAAAATGGCACCCTGTAACCTTTAACCTGACAGTGGTATACAATTCAAAGTAAGACTGGAAGCATGCTTCCAGACTGAGAGGAGGAAGGTGACTGGAGAGGCCTGGTGGCTGCAGTCCCGGGTTGAACCCTTACTACAAAGAACATCTCTGGCACAATTAACTAACTTTATAGGAGTGTCTAGAGCAGTGGTTCTCAACTTTCCTAATGCTGTGACCCTTTAATACAGTTCCTCATGTTGTGGTAAATGGCAATTTTGCTATTGTTTATGAATTTAATGTAAATATCTGATATGCAGGATATTTGATATGTAACCCTGTGAAAGGATCATTCAATCCCCAACAGGTTGAGAACTGCTGGTATAGGGGAATGAATATTATGAACTTAATTATTATATTTCAAAATAAAATTATAAAGACAATTTTTACAACCTGTAGGTGCTGTGTCACTTGAGATCCAGGATTGGTACAACACAGCTTCTGCCCTAGGATTTGCTCTCTGGTAACAACTCTGTGAAGGTAAGGCGATAGAACTTATTTTATTTTGAGGTTTGTCATCTTGATTTGTGCTACTGATCATTTGTATGTATGGAACATAGGCCTCTATACATTTTCATAAGCCAAGTCTCAAAGATGTCTGAGGCTAGCCTGAGCTAGGGAGCACCTAGATCAGATGAATATCACAGAGAAAAAAAAGTATAAAATTCAAGAAGGAGCATAATTTAAACTGAGCACATTAGAGCTGGGATGAGGAAGGCTAGTGAGTTGTTTATTTGCCAAAAGAATAGGGGGATCCAGAGAATGTAGGCAGTTTACTCTTTGTGAAAATACTAGAAGCCAAATGTGCCACACACTTATTTCCCAGCCTCCTCTGCAGTCAGCTTAGCTGAACACTCTGTGCTCTGCCCACCTGACCTGCCTACACATTCTTCTCTTAGGCCTGGACCTCATGTCATATGGGTGCCGTGTTTGCAGATGCCTTCCTTGATGTTTTCTAAGTCCCCCTTGTTGCCTGTCAGGCTTGGCAATGTTACTCAGGGTGGCCTGAAGCTGGACTTAAACATACATGTTTGTTGACAAATCCCTGTAGGAGTTCTAAGTTGAGGATGCAGAAAGTTTACTCGGTTTCCAGTGAAGGGTGTTGTGGTGGAGGCTTGGATTTCTTTGGAAACATAGTTATGTTGAATAAATATGGAAGGACTTCCAAAAAACAGACTCATAAAAGCATCATGCAAATTAGCCTAAAGACTTGCACCTGTGAGGAGCACCTGGCAGAGCAAGTGATCCTGGTCAACAGGTGTATCTCAGGAGGGGGGCACAAGGTTGGCCAATGAGAAAGCATCCTGGTGTATAAATAGAGAGAGTGTATAAAAAGGAAGACCCGGGAAACTCAAGAGGGATTTTTGCTTGTCATTGCTTCTCATTGCTGCCTCATTTCAAAAGACTCTACAACATTTTGCTGAAACTTGTGGCCCAAACTGGGCTGAGGCCAGGTGAAGTCTTGCTTGGAGTCATAAAAACAGCCAGCACTGAGGCTGGAGGCAGAGTACAGACCTGTCCAGAGACTGAGGTACTCAGTGAGCGGGTGGCAACTGCTGGTGCAAAGGCTGAGGCTGAGAAAGGCCATGGAGAGATGCATCTGCCCCGAGCAAGCCCATGCAGGCAGAAGAAGCTACAGTGCAAAGTCTGCCCCATGGAGATTCAGTGGGGCTGGACAGGCATTGTATTGGCTGCTTATCTTGACTGAGGAATTCACACCTGTTTTTTAGTTTTATCTGGAGATTTATTGAGTTGTGTGATACCAGTGTCATGATGGTGAACAGCTAACAACCAGCTTTGTTGAAAAAACGGCACACACCATTGCAGTGTTTGCCAACTCTCATGGTGTAAAGATGCTCACCACAAATTGGGTGTAACTCAGTGGAAGATTGTATACCTAGTATGAATAAAGTCCTAGGTTTGACAAAAGTTACTGTTCAGCACTGTTGAGCTCGAGCTGCCGATATGATGGCACCTAAGGAATTGGGAGAGATATATAATAGCATATTGATGTTGAATCTTCCACCACACACACAACAAGTATTATACTAACTTGCAGAGTACTGATAATAATAAACCGTCATAAGATAATTAGGAAGTGGTGAATTTTACATATCTGTTGTATTATTATACTGTATTATTACCATACCTTGAATTAATTTATGAAAGCTTAAGTGCTCTAGAGTCATATGTCACCTAATGGTAGGGATATAATTCGGGAAATACACCATCAGATTATTTCCTCACTGTGTCAGCACTGTAGAAAGAACAAGCACAGACAATGGAGCCTACCACACACCTGGGCCACATGCCTTAGCTTATTTCTCTTTGAAGCAGGCAGTTGAGCACAATAATAAATATTTGCATATCAAAGTACACAGGAAACATAGAAAAGGCCTGGCAAAAACATGGTATAGAATACTTAAGTCAGGGTACACTTAGACAGGACATTTCCTGGGTGTGCAGCATGTAGAGCTGGGAGAGTGTGTGGTGAGCAAGGACCAGAACCCTGGGCACTACCCCAGCCTCATCAGCAAGTACATGTAGGCTACACTACACGCTGCTGTTGTTGTTACAGGGTTTTATGTAGCTCAGGCTGGCCTTGAATGCACAATATAATAACCAGGGATGAACTTGAATTTATGATCCTCCTGCCTCCACCTCCCAAGCGCTGATATTATAGGTATGTGTCACTCACCCGGTTTCTCTGTGCTAAATTTGTTTTTAAAAGGTTTTCTTTCTTTAATGTTAAATTCATCTTAATTTTAAAAACTTTCTGACATTTTTTAATAGTGCTTGGCTTAAACACATTATTCAGCTGTGTAAAAATAGACATCTTTATGCTCTCATTCATAGATTTCTTCTATGTTTTCTTTTTTTTCACTTTTTCAAGGTTTTTGGTAAAAAAGTAAGACATCGTCATCCACATGAGGCTAGGCCTGTGTAGGGCCGGAATCATCAACATAGATGTCTTCTACCTGTAGTGTCCTTGCTGAAGGCCTCAGGCACGCTGCGCATGGAGCTGGCATCCTCTGTTGCCAGTGCTTCCTGGAATCCCCAAGGGCATGCCTGAAGTTCTTAAGGATCTGTTACTCATTGCAGAACTGAGTTTACAACAGTGTTCACTCTAGATTTGCCTGTAAGTAAATAGCACATCACAAGCTTTCTTTTTTTTTCTTTTTATTTGTATCTTAGATTTTTTTTTTTTTTTGCAAGTGAGGGGGAATAGGAGAATGCATACAGGCAAGCACACAATGCACATGTGGAGATAAGAGGAAAATTCACAGGAGTTGGTTCTCTCCTTCCACTGTGTGAGTCCTTGGAATCAAACTCAGGTTCCAATGCTTGGTAGCAGGTATGTTTAGCTGCTGAGCCATCTTGCCAGCCCCAATACGGAAGCTTCTAGAATTGAGGTCCATCTCACATACCTCCTTTTCTTTTCTGTACCTCAAGTTGGACTGGAACTTGTTATGTAGCCTGCATTCCTTGAACTCCAAAGGCTCCTGACTCAGTCTTCTGAGTGCTGGATTTTAGATATTACCACCAAGCTCACACTAGGGCATCCTTCCAGCTTTTTAAGGTGCTTGCAGGTCTGCAAAAGTTTCTTCTGAACCAGAAACTGTGAATTTTCAAGGCAGTTGTTTTCATTCTCCTGGGGCTCCCTTGTCTTTACTCTTCTTGAGTTGTGCATCCTTGCTCAGGTCTAAGAAATCAATAGGCAACCCCTTAGAAGCTAACTCTAAGACCATCTCTAGGAACATCCTTATCCACACCCAGATAAAAGTTTTCTCCACACCAATCATAGCCTGCTGATTTTCAGAGTCTCTCATCCTTGATGAAACCTCTGGGGTCACATTGAAAACTCTTGAGTGTCTTCTTCCATGGGGCCTTTCATGATTCACTTGATGACAATACCTCACACCCAAGCAGGTTTTTATTTCATTTCATTTTATTTTATTTTAGAGACAATATCTTGCTGTGTGGCCCTGGCTGGTCTAGAACTCATTGTGTAGACTGGTTGGCCTTAACTTGTGGCGATCCTCCTGCCTCTGTACTCCTGAGGACTGACAGTACAGCCATGTGCCATCGTGCTGAGCCCAAGAAGATCTCTTGATGAAGGTGTAGATGTTAGCATCCATCCAGAATTGCACCCTTGTCTTCTTTGTGGCAGGAACAACTGGACAAAGGGGCTCAGGGAGCAGACCTTCATCTAATAGTTGGATCAGAGAAGCAGTCTTTGTAGAGAGAAATGGCATTTGTGTGTGCATGTGTTTGTACATGGATGTGAAGTTACGTGCATGTGTGCATGTGTATGTGTGTGTGGGCCAGAGGTTGATGTTGTGTCTTCCTTGATCACTGCCCACCATACTTTTTGAGGCAGGGTCTCTTATTCAAGCACAGAGTTGCTGACTTGCCCAGTCTAGTTAACCAGCTTGCATTAGGGATTCTGTCTTCACCTCTTGCTTACTGGGAATACATATGAACTTCTGTGCCCACATTTACATGGATTCTGGGGATCCCAATACATGGGAAGCACTTTCCCTGCAATACTATCCCGCCAGGCCTTGAGAAACAGGCTCTGATACAGATACAGATCATAAACAGGAGTGTGTGTGGGAATGCCATTAACAAGAGATACTTCAAAAGTTGTATTTTTTCTAATTTCCAAAATATATAAAGAACTTAAGAAACTAAACACCAATAAACCAAATAATCCAATTAAAAAATGGAGTACAGAGCTAAACGGAGAATTCACTACAGAGGACTCTCTAATGGCTGAGAAACACTTAAAGAAATGCTCAACATCCTTAGTCATGGATGCATTTCCAGAGAAATGCAAATCAAAATGACTCTGAGATTCCATCTCACATCCATCAGAATGTCTAAGATCAAAAACTCAAGTGACTGCACATGCTGGGGGTGGATGTGGAGAAAGGGGAACATTCTTCCATTGCTGGTGGGACTGCAAACTTGTACAACCACTTTGGAAATCAATCTGGTGATATCTTAGAAAATTGGGAATAGTTTTACCTCAAGATCCAACTATACCAGTCCTGGGAATATCCCAAATATGTGTCACCAAATCACCAGGACATTTCCTCAACTATGTTCATAATAGCTTTATTTGTAATAGCTAAAAACTGGAAAAAACCTAGATGTACCTCAACCAAGGAATGGATAAAGAAACTGTGGTACATCTACACAATAGAATACTACTCTGCTACCAGAAACAAGGATATCATGAAATTTGCAGGCAAATGGATGGAACCAGAAAAGATCATCCTGAGTGAACTAACAAAGATCCAAAAAGACACATAGGGTATTTACTCACTCATAAGCGAATATTAGCCAATACGTACAGGACAACCATGCTACCATCCACAGACCCAAAGAAACAAGTAACAAGGAGTGTTGAAGGGATGAGGCTTGAAACTCTCTAAGTAGGGGAAATAAAATAGACACTGAAGTGGATGGACAAATCTGGTCAGGAGCCCAACATAAATATCATTTGAGAAGCTTTTCCAGCAGATAATGGAAACAGATGCAGAGACCCACAGCCAAACATTTGGCAAAAGTTAGGGGAAGGTTGGAGAGAGCTGGAGGGATTAAGGACACCACAAGAATCCCCACACAACCAATTAACCCAGACATAAGGGGGCTCACAGAGACTGAACCAGTAACCAAAGAACTTGCATGGAGTAGTCCTAGGCCCACTACACCTATGAAACTAATATGCTGCTTGGTCCTCAAGTGGATCCTGTAACAACTGGGGTGTGGACTGTCTCAGACTTGAACACTATTGCTTCCCTCTGGATCTCATTTGCTAGCAGAGCTGCCTTGTCTTGCCTCAGTGGAAAAGGAGGCACTTAGCCCTGATGGGATTTGATGTGTCAGAGTGGGTTTGAACCAGGTGAGAGGGGGATGGGGGAAATGGGTGGGAGGGTGGGAGAGCAGGGTTGGAATTAGAATGTAAAATAAAGAAATAAATAAATTTTTTAAAAATTGTATTTTTCTCTAAACAGTATTTGTTCCCATTTTGCTGGAAGAGCAATTAAGGAGGCCATCTTGGAAGATGATCCGGGTTGTGCCTGGCTTCTTACTGCTCCTGTGGCTCACTGCCCACATGTTTATTTGGATACAGGAAAGCCTGGCTTCTCACTGTGCCAGGTAACAAAGGATTTATATTTGCACCTGCAGCATCTTTCCCAGGCAGTTCTGCTCTCCTGTCCTACAAGAGCTTGAAACCTAGCAGTTACTTCATCTCCTTGGGTATAACAGTTCTCTTAGGCATCCCTTTTCAGAATATGGAGATTTCACTTAGATTAAAGATTTGCTCTGGTGAGTTTTCCTCCATGACCAACTTACCTATAATTTAAAAAAATTCTTTGTCTGGCTTCACACCAGCACTGGCAGAGTCCACCCTGACTTTCACATCCGGTAATGAACACATGAGAATTCCTGAGTAGTTGAAGCCAGCCATGGCTAGCTGTAAATTCAATATTGTCACTGGGTCAGCCTTTTCTTTTAATTGCTCTGACATTATTGGCGATAGGGAATTTTCATTTCTATTATAATTTTCTGGGATCACTGCTGTATATGTGGTCGGTCACCAACCAATACATCACTTTCAATTAATCACTATAACTCTTAAAGTGATAGGTTGCTTAATAGTTGGCATATGGGGCTACCAAGTCACTTTATTTCAGACAAGAGCTCTCACTGAACCTGGAGTTCACCAATTCAGCTAGACTGGCTGGCCAACATGCCCCAGGGGTCCTCCTGTTTCTTCCTCCTTAGCACTGGGATTACAGGTACACACTGCACATTGTTTCTTAATCTGCATGCCAGGGTTACCAACTGAACGGTCTCCTGACTTTCTGATACCGTAGGACACATCTTCCCTGAGTCTCCTAAATTGCCCAAGGTCACACAGCTTCACAGTGTGGAATTGTATTTGATAATGAATTCTCATCTGTGAAGCAGGTACCATCTGATCTGTTTAAAAGTTACCAGGAATGAGGTGGGATAGGTATTTAGAAGCACGTCAAAAAGGTCATGGGCAGACTGAAGACAAAGGCCAGGGCCACCTGAGCTTGCAAAATAGCAGTTGTCATCTTACTCCTCCCAGCTTTCATTTGCTTCCTGGCATTTGTGTGATGGGGATCCTGAACGCCTTTCTTACCTGGAGAAAAGAAAGCCTTCTTTTTGTTTGTTTGTTTTTTCTTTGTTTCCATACACTGTAAACCAAGGTAAGTTATAACTTGAAGATTAGGAGCACCAAAGTGTCTCCTATTTAAAGGAATCTCCCCTGGGGACAGAGGGTTTGGATCAGTAGAGTTTTCAGAGTGCTTATCTGGCATACATAAAGCCT
Source organism: Lophiomys imhausi (assembly GCA_907164525.1). NCBI lineage: Eukaryota > Metazoa > Chordata > Mammalia > Rodentia > Muridae > Lophiomys > Lophiomys imhausi. The sequence goes on along the minus strand of CAJQZJ010031962.1, from coordinate 1,060,147 downwards.
TGGAGTTAATCTTCAGCATCTCATAAAGCAGGTGTGGTGGCTCATGCTTGTAATCCAGGACATGGGAGGCAGAGGCAGGAGAATCCAAAGTTCATGGTCATTCTCAGGTGCATAGGGAATTTGAGGCCCCTTGAGACCTTGTCTCATTAAAAAAAAAAGTAACCTCCTTTGAAAAATGCTTATTACCTCTTGTCTTTAATACCCTTGGCTTTTATTTAATGGAGTATGGTTAGATGTTTGGCATTAACAATGGTATTGAAAAAGGAAGTTATTACTTACATGTTCCAAGGGCAAAAGGCATACTGCCACATGCAGGGCCACATGGAGAAATATGAGGTTAGTAACTGTTAGAGAACAGACAGAGGAAAGCTGGGGCTACAGTCTTTACTGTGTTTTGTGAGGGATGGAATGGGCAAGGCCAAACACATTAGTATTATAATCTCAACAATAATTAGATCATCCTATGAGAGACAGTCTCTCCAGAATGAGTAAGGATCCAAAGCATCATAATTTAAAAAAAAAAGCCTTAACTAATATAACTTTCTTCTCTTTACTGCTTTCCAAGATGGAATTTGGGAAGAGAAGAATTTAGGTCAAAAAGGGGACAATAAGGGGATAGATTCGCTCATGTCTTCTATGTTCTCCCTGGTCTACCTCTAATGTCTGTTTAGGGCTAGCTCCTGGGAAGACATGTGCAGGCTGAAGCTGACACATTCAGAGCAACAGCTGACTTTGCTGGGTCCCTGGAGTGAATGGCGTTGGCTCACATCAGCGTATCCAACTCAGCTATTGCATCTGGATGGGCATGTGTCCGTGGATGGACACAAATGGCCCTGTGTCTTCTAATCCCAATCCCAGCCTACCAGGATCATGGAATTATTTACTCCTGAGTCCATCAGGTGAGCCACTAAGCAATGACAAAAACGTGTGGCTGTTTTATCCCAGAATATTGTCAGACTCTAAGTCCTTGCCCCACTTTGCTGGGTTTGTTGAATGATTGGCATGAACGGTCTTACATGGGTGCACTGGGGTGTGGCCTCAAATGACATGTTTTAGTTTGCAAAAGGCAGGTACTAACGTGGATATTAATTACAAAAAGACATTATCTGAAGTCTTTAGAGAGATGGATGTCTAAAACAATGAGCAGATCCATTACTAAAGAGCATTCTTAATGGAGCAAGGTATTCATTTGGCCCAACTGAGGTTCTTAAAATCAAAATGAAATTATGGCTAGACCACACTGCTTGGTCTCCTGCCAAGTCACACCCCCAGAAGAGATTCTGCTTATCTGCGAGATACCATTTTGCTAAAGTCATCTGTCTCGGGAGGAAGCAGAGGAAGGATGTGACCGCAGCATTCAAGCATCCCACCTCAGGACCTTCGGGTTTGCATCCCTGATGGGGGAGAAAATGTGTTTATTGTTTCTGTAATTGTTACTGGTTAACAAGAATCAAGGGGATGGAACGATGGCTTAACAATTAAGAGTGCTTACTGCCCCTTCAAAGAACCCAGGTTCAGTTCCCAGTGCCCACACCAGGCTGCTCACATCTGTGTTTAACTCCAGTTCTAGGCCTCTGCCAGCCACGCCATACATGCACATGCACACACACAAGCGCTTGCATGAACACACATCTTAAAAAGCAGAATTGAACTGGAAGGGAATGCTTTGTTTCTGGCATAGACTTTGCAAATGACATCAGTTTACCTGCTTAGCTTCAGTTCCTTCGTCTTGCAGCTTTAACATCCTGTCCCCTAGAAACGCGCACTGTCCAGTGAGTGTCTGCGTATGTAGAGACTGGAGATTGGGGGGACTTGTACTTTTTACCTAGTGAAGGGCTCATGGATTAAGACAATATCTTCTATCCACTGTAGGGAAGATCTGAGCAGAGAAAGGGGGCCAGGAGAGATGGAGGAGGAGGTACAATTAGCACAACCTTGTTAGATTAAGGCTTATGTGAGACTTCCACAAGTCACCCCCACACCATCCACCATGTTCTTCATCTCCATGGATGGCTTCTCCATCCTTTCTGCTTTGTTAGAAAAACAGCAAGCAAATAAATTGAACATCAATCTGCAGTCATCCTTCTCATTTGCTCACATCCAACTAACCCTCAAATCTAGTGTACCTACATAGTGAAACCAACATCAGGCCACCCCAGGCATCTTCCTGGCTGCCAGACTGACTCAAGCTTCTATTATAACATTGTTCCTGTGCTCCTGTCTCACATCATGTTTTCTCTTCTGTCCACTACTGCCAGAGGAGCCTCTGCAGATACAAACCTGTTCCTGTTGAACCTTTCAAAAGCTTTCAAAACTGTCTCACTCAAAAATAAATAATAAATACAAAAAGTTACACTTCACTATGACCTACAAAACCCAATATGAATGATTGTCCTTCCAGAGACACATCTTCAACTGTCCTGCTCACCTTCATGGACTTTTATTCTCCAGGGTGTTCATTTTCTCTCTCTCTCTCTCTCTCTCTCTCTCTCTTTTAAGATTTATTTATTTTTGCATATGGGTATTCTGTCCGCATGTACACCTGCATTCCAGAAGAGGGCATCTGATCACATTATAGATGGTTGTGAGCCACCATGTGGTTGCTGGGAAGGAATTGAACTCAGGAACTTTGGAAGAGCAGTTATTGCTCTTAACCACTGAGCCATCTCTCCAGCTCCCCCCCCCCCAATATACTCTTATGCATCTGGGCCTTTGTGTATTCTATTTCCAGCTTCTCAAATGCCTCTCTTTGAGTATCATATGGAGATCATCTTCTCAGCTCCCAGAAATTTTGTGCGAGTTCCCTGCAGACACAGATAGAAGAGGCAGACATCTGAGATTACCCATGGGATTTGAGTTGGATGAACAAAGCAGCAAGGAGAAGAGTGGGCTGGTTACTATTTAAAAGTCATAAGATAGATGGATTTTCTATCTGTTTCAGCTACTGGAAGGAGTGAGATGTGTCAGAGCTAGGTACCAGTACCCCAAAGTACTTGACCATCCAAGATTGACTTAGAAGAGATTAGAAGGCTTCAAAGACAAGGCCTTTGTAATCTTCCCTTGGCAGGCTCCCCATCCCCTTCTTAAAAGTGAGTTGCATAAACAGAATTTTGTTTTCCCAAGGGAGGTCATAGAAACTGGAATGCCACACCACCACTAGAACCTTCCCTCCACCACATCCAGCCATAGGGTTAGAGAAGTCACTCCAGCTCCTTTCTTCCTTTTCTACAAAGATTCTCATTCCAGAAGGGTCCTTCCCCATACCTAGGAGTAGTACATGGTAAAGGGGATTATTACATTGGAATATACCCCTTCATGTACTTACACATCTACAAGCCTGTCCATTTGTTATAGAATCTAAGCTTAAAAGTAGACCATTTCTGCTGGATGTTTAGGTTTTTATTTCTGGAGTTTTCTGTGTCATATTAGCCTTTGGTACAACTTTGTTCTGCTTTCCTCTTACTAACCTTTGTTATGGGAATGTTGGTTGTTGACCCTTGATGGAGAGAGCAGGTACTGCCCTTTTTGCCCCCACAGAGACAAAGTTGGGAGGGACTGATAGAGTGGTTAAGACTACAGAGGGGCTGTCAGTGTTGATGAACTGAGACATGACTCTGGCAATGAGTAGCTGGGTTGGGGATATTGACAGGACCATAGGAGGAAGAGGCAGCAACTGAGAGGACAGGGCTTCAAGAGAGTCATCATGAGATAGGAAATTCCTAAGAGAAGCAGAGTGACAGAAAGCTGATAGCTAAAGCATGTCCCCAGAGGGCTGCCACAAGGACAGGTGTGCATAGGCCTCCCAAGGATTCAAGGTCCAAAAGTGCTGGAGGTGCAGTGGGGGAGGCCAGAGAACATCTTTTCCCTCTCCAGGGTTAGTGGCATGAGGCCGTTGTGGGGGAGGGCTCAGGGAGCATCCTAAGGAGAGATGATGGCTCGTGCCCCAGTGAGAAGGTGATCATAGCATTTACAGATGACATGGGAGAAACAAAGACTGTGAGTATATCAAGGGCTTGAGGAACAGTTTTAGGAATTTGGAGAGGATGGGGAATGAATGGGTTAGGAAAGAACACAGGGGCAACCTCAGAGTAAGAGACAGGAAGAGAAGGAAATCTGCAGTCTTGGGTTCTTTCAATAATAACAGAGACTAAAGGCAGGAGGCATGGGTCATGGTTCCTTCCACTGCTTGATATATTTTTCAAAACATTTAAATTTTTCCCTTTATTTTTTTATTTTATGTATATGAATGCTTTGACTGCACATATATCTGTGTATCAAGTGCATGCCCAGTGCCTGAGGAGGCCAGAAGGGTGTTGTGTCCCCTGGAACTGGAATTACAGATGGCTGTTAACTGCCATGTGGATGCTGGTGAATGAAAGAGGACATGATTGCTCCCAGTTTGGTTGAGGAAAGGGTTTTTATTATAGATATGAAAGAGAGAAGAGCCAGGGGCATCTGGAAGAGTCCAGACCCTTGATCATGGGGGTTGGGGGAGCAAGAGAGAAAGAGAAGAAAGAGGGGAAGCAGACCAAGAGAGACTCAAGATCAGAACTGAGAGAACACATTGCCAAAATGGCTGAGTTGTATAGGAAAGAGAATGTGGGGGGAGGGAAGCAAAGCTCAGGGGCTGGAGAGGTTCAGAGTAGTAGGGGCGGGGATGGGGGAGTAGGTAGGAGAGGTGGAGAAGAAGGCTACTGAGAGGAGTCAGGATTCTGCTACAGGTACTTGTGATGCTGAGAGAGCCTGGCTGCCAGCATCAGCTTTGGTATGTTACTAGGCACCTTAGTTAGCCATTTGTCCCTTGTTTCTTTGGGAACTTATAGCTTGAACAGGACCTCTGCAAGAGCAACCAGCTACCACTGGGTGATATTTAGGAAAAGGAAGATTTTTCTTTTCTTTTTTTAAAATCTTAACAGCTGGACTGGTCTGACTCAGCAAGTTAAATCATAATCTACTTGTTAGGATTTTCGTGGCAGAACTAATATTAGGATTTAAGCAAAAGATCACACCACGCAACAGATCTGATGCAAGAGATTTATTTGGGGGTGGAGGGGAGGCCAAAAGGATGTCTCAGAGTGGAAACATGAGAGAGAGATAGAGACAGAGAGGCAGACAGAGTGGAGAGAGAGAGTGAGAGAGTGACTGAGAGAATGAGAAGCAGTCTGTGATGAAGGGACCTTTTAAAGGGCCCAGCAATCACATTTGGTGACTGGTGAGGACACAGCTTCTGGTCCTGAGCCGCTGAAGGCAGGCTGGGGCTAACACTGCTATGATGAGCAAATGGAACATTTTGAAAGGTATTAAAATAGAAAACAAAAATGCTCATGGATAAGAAAATAATTCAAGTAATTTCAAACACTATAAATTAGAAAGCAAATATCACCTCCCCTCCATTCTCACTTCCAAGATGTAACTACTAGAAACAACTCTTAACCATCCTTGCAGCAGATTTTTATGAATGTGAGACGAATTAGAGAGTTTCTGTCTCTGGGTTGCCAGGCAGTTGCCAAACATTGCTAAAACACTGTTAAAGACTGTCCAATCAATATTGATATTGATAATGAGTTCTTAGCATAAGCATGATGCACTCCTGATGTTTAGGGAGAAGATTTGGAGGATGAGCAACTTGACACTCTAGATGACAGCTGTTAGATTCCACCCCCCACCTGTTGCCAGTCAAACTGCCAACCAAACCATCATTCCATCAGCACTGGCTGTTCGGAACAGTCCGCAGATGCCTCCAGGAAGTTACATGACAATCATAGCTGGTTGTCTAGTATCTGAAGGTGCAGCCCCAGCCACGACTGTTTCAAACAGTTGGCATCAGACTTTGCCATCACATCACATCAGTCTGTGTGGTTATCTCCCCTCGGGGAGAAGGAGAGGACACACAGAGCAGCTGCTGTGACTGGTGCAGAAGCAATGATACTGTGGTTGGTGCAAATACAAACCTAAGTTCTCACAAAAAGTTGGTTGTGGTTGGTACAAACACCTCCTCTCTGGCTACATAAGCAGGCCACTCATCTTACCGGATGAGCCAGTTGGGAGACACTGTTCTGAGCTACTTCCCCCTGTGTTCTAATATTAGGTTCAGTGAAAGACTTTTCTGGAGTGGCTTTTCTTGCCAGAGGTCAAAACAGGAAAGGGAAGCAGCAGAGACAGAAGAGTGATGATGAAATGCTGGCCACAGTCATAGAGCAGCCACACGACCAGCACTGCCCCAAGCCCAGCTATGGAAGTGGCTGCTTTGTTGGCTGCAGCAGAGGCGGAGCCACAGAGACAGCTTTGCGGCCACAGAAGCAGGGCTGCTGTGGGAGCCCAGTGACTCTGAGGAGTGGCAGGGATGGAGCTGGACAGTCTGCAGGCTGAACTTAAAGCAGCCAAGGCGGAAAACTTCAATGATGCCTGCAGAAGAGGCGGAGCCACTGGAGCGGCAGCCACCAGCATCAGAAGCTGCAGCTGCACAAAAGGGGAGGGGAGCGCTGTGGTTGGTTTCTGAGCCATGGCAGGGTGGTACAGCAGCCTCAACATAGTATAGGACAGTGGCCAGGGCAAGAGGAACTGTGGGAGCAGAGAGAGGAAGAGAGGGCAGAGAGCTGAGATGGAATTACAGAAGGCAACAGTCAGAAGAGAAACTGCCCTGGTCACTGAGAGAGTTCACAGACTCTGCAGACCTCGGAGCTGTAACATTGGCCACTGCCATGAGCTTGCAGCCGTGGACAGGAACATGCAGAGATGGTCCTTGCCTACCTACGATTTCTGTTTGGGTAAAGGTAAAGGACGCCAGTCGGCTGATTGTGACACATGTACAGGCAAGAACACTACAGTGCTTTAAATACAAACAGATGGGATTTTTATACATAACTCCTTTACAGCTTGGTTATTAATGGATTACATTAACAACATACTTAGTATATATTGCACACATAAGTAAACCATCTCATCCCTGTGCACAACATTTTTAGTGTGCACAGTCCATTAATTCCCTGCTGTTGGACACGTATTTTGGCTTTTTGCCTTATAAGCAATGCTGCCGTGAACATCCTGAGGCATAAACTTTGGTTTACTTCCCTGTTATTCAGTTGTGCTCATTAGCTGCATTTGTAGTGTGAGAATTATAAGACTATTTTATTACAGAGCAGATGTACAATTATATACAGAGCAGATGCATAATTATGTGGAAGTTTCTGGGACTTAATATATGTTGTTTAACCTAAGCATTTTAAATCTTTGGTTTTACAAGGTATCTTCTTGCTCTTCGAAGTAGATATTGAACTTGTGTCTTGCCTGACAGCTGGGCCAAAAAAATTGCATTGCCCTGCCTTATTATCACTTGGACAAATTTCCTCCACTATATGTTTTAGGATTATTTTCTGCTTAATGAAAATATCTTTCATTTTCCTTCTAGGACTCCTGAAGTATTTTCCTAGACCTTTTGATATTGTCCCATAGGACTCCAAGAATTCATTACGGTTTATATTTTTCCCTGTTCTTTGGATTGGATGATTTCCAAGGATAAATATTCAAGTCCTTTGGCTTTTCCAGTATCATTATCATTCTTCTATGAAAATTAATTTAATTTTGTGCTTTGAGATAAGGTGTTATCAGTAGGGCAAGACGACCTTGAACTCTCAAATCTTCTGCCTCAGCCTCCCAAGCACTGGGTCTGCAGGTAGGTACCATCACACTCAGCTTGAAATCTTAATTTAATGTAAAATTTATTTTCCTAGTTATTTTTGCATTTCAAATTGTTGTTTGCAAATTTCTATTGATGTTTTTATTATTCTGTTGAGATTCCTCAGTTTTCTGTTTGCTGGAAGATATACTTTTCTATTCTGTTGAGCGGAATAAATGTTTTAAAATCCTTGACTACTCACCCTGTCTTAAAGTAGTGCAGGGGTTAGTGTCTTCTGATTGCCTTTCCTCTAGAGGCTGGTGAAAGACCTGGGGGAGGGAAGTTCCTCACCCGACGCTCAGGATATCACGGCCGTCCCAAAACTCGCAAGAGACCATCTTGATGCAATCGCAAGAGGTTTATTTCGGGGGGAAGGGAGGGAAGGGGGGAGGGGGGGCTCAGTGCACTGAGGGCGCCACTCGTATCCCACGCAGGGGTAGGAGCCGCGACAATGATTTTGGGGAGAGTAGAGTATTTTGTAGGGGAGCACCACAGATTAAGGGGGTGGGGGAAATTACAGGTGGGAAGTACCAGCCCAGCCCATTGTTTACCACAACCCAAGGGGGAGGCGAAATACAGGTGGAATGTACCAGCCCATTAGTTAGTCAGCGGGAAACATCCTACATCTGTTTTTCTCAGGAATGAATCTGATCTTGTTTTGTTATCTACTTTGTGGTCAGCCAGTTCCTGAAACCCTGGGGGCCCATGGCCCAATTGACCTTCATTCTTGGTTTCACCCTTTTTATGGTCAGCTAAGTTCCTGGGACCTGGTAGCTGGCCTGGCTCTACTGCCGACTTAGGGGGTCTCTTAATAATTTTTATTCCCTTCAGCTGGATCACAATTTTCTCACTTTTTAAATGTCAAGTAATCTTAGATTGCATCTTGAAATTGTGGTAGACATTTTATGTTGTTTAGACTTTGAAATTTGTTATAGATCCTAGAGTTTTCATAATTTTGAGGTAATTAACTTAATTAGACTGAAGTTGAAACCTGCTTTTTCATTCAGTTCTGTGTCTTCAAGTGGGTGTGATATACAACCAGATTCCTCTTGATGAAAAATGGGAAGAGGAAGGGACAACAAGAAAGGGGTATGAGATAGGGATGTGGGAATGAAAATAATCTAAGTACATTATATGCATGTATGGAAATGTCAACATGAAACTCATTATTATGCATAATTAATATGCTTTTTAAAAAAACAACAGTTTTTCCTGGCTGGTTCATCTGTGTGTGTTCTACTTTTTGTTCCTTCTAGTGTGGCTTTCATTATTTCCTTTATTAGTTTAAATTCTGCTGTCATAGTTTCCTGTGCTATCTTTTCAGATTTTATTCCCTCTCTTGAGTTTCTTTGAGTTTTGTTTTTCCACGAGTTCATATAAAGTCTTTGGAGCACGGAGAGGTATTTGGCGGAATTTCTGTTTCTGAAGTGATCCATCTGCTATTAACCTTTAAGCAGTCCTTCTCTTGCTCCTTGTCTTCCCCCAGCCCTGCAGGCTTGAACCAATTCTACTTACCCTGCAGCGAGTCTCAAGTTACACTGAAGGGGGATGGGATGTAATGGGTGAGCTACAGACCCTGGAGCCCACAGACTGAGATGAAATCTCCACTCTACTACATACTCTACCACTGTGACCCTGGGCAAGAAGATTTCTATCTCCCTAATTGTCTCGTAGAGCTGTCATAGGAGTTAAGTGTGGAGTGCAGTGCCTATGCACAGTACTCAATACATATGGAACAAAGAGCCTTTTCCTTATTACTTGCATACGGGAGAAATAACACTTCTGCTATTGTTTGACACATAGGCACAAAGATGATAATTTAATTCTCTTTTGGTTTATTTCCCCAAAGTAGCAATTAGATTATTTGTTATAGTTGTTCACTAACAATAAAGACCTATCTCCATCTGGTGGCCACACTTAAGAATTAAAAATAGCCTCAAGTTCTTGATCACCCAAGCAGTATCAGGATTGGGTTTCATCTCATCTAGTGGCCTTAAGTCAAGGCAGATATTGGTTGGTGACTCCCACAGGCTTTTGGTACCATTGCTTTAGCATATCTTGCAGGTGGGATACCGCTATAGAGCAAAGGATATGTGGCTGGGTTGGTGTTTTTGTTTCTGATTTAGTACCATGCAGAGTGCCTTCAGGTACCAAAGATGCTGGAGCATAGGGGTGAAGGCTCTGCGTAGGCAGCAGCTTGGTTTCTCCATGTAGGTGCTGTTTTCAGCAATGGGGCCTTGTTGACAATTTGTGGAGAGTAACCTACAGTTTTGGCAACAGCCTGGGTTGTTTGGGTATTCTAAACAACTCAATTAGTGGTAACCTGATACCAGTACTGGAACCTTCATTTGGTGATAAGAGATGCCTAGCTCCTCCCCCATTATTTGGTGATTTCATTATCACCTACATGTCTGTCTGTCTGTCTGTCTGTCTGTCTATCTATCTATCTGAAGCTCTACCATATTAGATTTCCATACTATCCTTCAAATGGTCCTTAATTTTAGCTGTCTCTCTCTGTATTCCTTCATCTCCTTCCCTCCCACTCTCCACTTAATCCTCCCACTCCAACTCCCTCCCCCCATCCATTCATGCCCCAGGAGTCTCTTACTCCCTATCTAACTTTGATGGTTCTGTGGATTGTAGTTTGCTTAACGTTGACTTAACAGCTAATATCCACATATAAGTGAATACATACTGTATTTGTCTTTCTGAGTTTGGGTTACCTCACCCGGGATGATTTTTTTTTTCTAGTTCCATGTATTTACCTGCAAATATAATGGTTTCCTTTTTTTTTTATAAACAGCTGAGTAATACTCTTTTATGTAAATGTACCATATTTTCTTTATCCATGCTTTGGTTAGGGACATCTAGGTTGTTTCCAATTTCTGGCTATTACAAATATATTAACAATGAACTTGGTTGAGCAAATGTCTCTGTGGTAGGGTGGAGCATCCTTTGGGTGTATGCCCAAGAGTAGTATAGCTGGATCTTTTGATAGATTGATTCCCATCTTCCTGAGGGACTACCACGTTGATTTCCATAGTGCCTGTATAAGTTTGCACTCCCACCAGTAATGGATGTATTCCCCTTACTCCACAGAGACCTATGGTAAAACCAAATACTACTGTTCTAAAAAACAACAAAAATGTAGAAATAAAATGGCTCCTAATGGCATTTTACTATACTCACAGATCAGTGCCATGTTCAGCTGTCCTCAGAGAAGCTTCCTCTTGCAGTAGAGGGGAACACATACGGAGACCCACATTTGGACACTATGCAGAGAGTGAAGACCTTGGAACCTCATCCCTAACAGGATATCTCCATCAAATCCCTCCCTCAGGGCTAGAGGAAATCTGAAGAAGAGGAAGTGGAGTGTAGGAGTCAGAGGGAATGGAGGACACCAAGAAAACAAGGCCTTCTAAATCAACAAGACAGACACATATATGAACTCACAAGCACAGAGCCTGTGGGTCTGCACAAGATGGGGTCCTAGAGATAAAGGAGAAATGGACACATGCATGAGCCCATCCCTAACCCGGAAGCTCTCTCTAATCGATAACAATGCAGAATGAAACCTAGTTTCTTCCAGTGGAGTCTCACTAGGGAAACAAACTGCTATTAAGGGTAGGCTGCACATCCAGCAGTAGGTGGCAACAGGAAATGAACTCTGTGGCATCTTTGGATGTTCCTTGTCTCATAGCATTGTGTCAGGCTTTCCGGTTTTTGTTTTTAATTTAATCTTATTTTGTATTCTTCTCCCTTTTTACCCTACAGGTTCTCTGCATATATTTTATGGCTTCTAGTTTAGTGTTTTTATGGGATTTCTGGGTGTTCGAGGAAGTGGTTCTCTGTGGACACACGATCCAAGTGGTTATCTGTTTCTTGTGCCTTTTCTTGGGCTCTTTTCCTCCTGTTTGTTTTGTCCTGTTCTGATGTGTTTGTTTTTGTTTTATCTTATGTAATTTTATTATTATCCTTTAGAATAATAAGAGACAGAAGGAGAATGGATCTGGATGGGTGGATGGAGAGGGGTGAGGAGGAGTTGAGGATTTGAGGGGAAACCATAATCAGGATATAGTATGTAAGAAAAACACTGTTTTCAATAAAAGGAAAGAAATGAATGAAAAGGAAAACTCTGCTCATCCACAGATGCTTTGTATTGTGGCTGCTGTGACTGTCAGCCTCCCCACCCCTTCCACATCTGCACACTCACATGCTCTCAGATAGGTCAGCAACTTGACTTAGAGCTGGAAAATCATTGGCACACCACTTAATTGGTAAAAGTTTGTTTCCACTGTGGAATTTCTGCCTTGGGCTCAGGCCACACACATTTCCCCTTTTACTGGGCTTGGCTGCTTCATAGGCTCAGTTCTGAATTTGTCTGAAGCACTGTCCCAGGAAAGAGACCCTCTGTTAGTGCTGTTTCCTGGTTTCCCTCCTCAAACTCACCGCTGCCACTCACGGGAACCGTTTCCTCTGTATCCAGTGCACACAGCATTTCCTTCAGTGTTTCATGGGAGAGAAAGTATCTCTGAATTAACCTTTTTAAAAAGATGCTATAGAGGGCTGTAGTTAATATTGCCTGTAACTGAATCACTTCAGACTGGACAAAAAAGGCATAAATAGGTCTTGGCTCTGGGGCTTGGAATTTCTGAGAACCAGGCCTTTTGTCAGAGCTTTCCTTGGGTAAAGCAAAGTGGTAATCCATCCCTGGCTCCTGGGGAGTCTCCCATTGCTGTGGGTCGCACACCTTTGGCTCAGAGCAGGGACCTGGGAAAGAGAAGGAGGAAATGACACCAGCCCAGGATGGGTGCTGAAACCCCAGGCCCTGCCTGTGGAGTTTCTATATCATTGTTTACAGCCTTTCTGCTCTGCTTGCTACCTTCATGTTGCTATGGGAACACTGGCTGACAAGCCAATACCCTCTCATGCCTTCCAAGAAACTATCATTCTCTCCCTTCACACTCGGTATGATCTGAGTGTGCTCTCCAGCTCTGTCTCTATCTAGTTCTCAGGGACTCAGCCCCTCAGCTCAGGGATTGACAAATAAACCCTCCCGCCCTCATTACCAGGGATAAAGCTCCTGCCATTCACTCTTTGTATTTCCAACCTCGGCTTTTCCCTGCTACTTATACATCTTTAACCATGTTCTGTCAGATACCCTCAAAGCTGTGTACTGTTCCCTGGCCAACTTCTAACTTCCTGCTTCCCTCTCTGCTCCACCTGCCCTGCTTCCCTGACTGTTCATTCTCTCCACAGGGCCTTCTTTCTCAGGACTTTGTAACATCTCAGGCTGTTTGGTGCCTTTTTCAACACATCCTGTTTTATTTTGTTTGTTAACTGTTTTTTTTTTTTTTGCTTTTGTTTTTGTTTTCTTGTTTCTTTAGGACAGGGTTTCTCTATGTAGCCCTGGCTGTCCTGGAATTCATTCTGTAAACCAGGTTGGATTCATACTCAGAGATCCACCTGCCTCTGCCTCTGAGTGCTGCAGTTAAAGGTGTGTGCCATGACCACCTGATTCACATCCTGGTTTTTATTGTTCCTTTCTTTCTACATTCAAGTTTCTAGTGACCCACAACACAGCACTTTACGGCATAGCTGCTAGTCTCCATCAAGACTGCTTCCTCATGACTGCTTCCTTATAATGGTGTCTCACTTCCATGACAACCCCTCAGTTTCTGAATCCACACAGAAACTCTTGCTTCCTCATTCCCAGGGATGAAGCTTCTGCCATTGGCCCTTTCTCTCTATTCTTAACCTGAGCCTGCAGAAAACCCATTCATCAAGGGAGTAAGTATTTCCTGTAATTCTAAATCATCATTCATTGATCCGGGTTGCTCTGCTGTTTCTTTTTCCCTGATTTTATCAGGGTCCAAAGGATTTTTTTTTTTAACTTTTAATTTTGAAGCACTTTCAGACTTTCAAAATAAATGGCAGAACTCCCACATACTTTTCAATCCCCAAATGTCAACACATTGTAACTACAGTACAAGGGTGGAGAGCAGACATTCAGTGTGATGATTCCTTCAGATTCCGAGGACTGCCTCATCACCTGAATCCTTCTGATCCAGATTCATGTGTTCCATCAGGTGTCCACACCTTAGTCTCTCTAATCTACGCAGTTCCTCCTTCCTTTGTCCTTTTAGGCACTGAAACTTTTGAAGGGTGCTGCTTTTCAGTTTTTGTAGGACATTTCTAAGATTTGGTTTCTCATGGTCATACACCTTTACTAAGGAAATCCTTTACAATTACCATGCGTGGTAGCACATGCCTATAATCTCAGCATCTGGGATGTGAAAGCCGGGAGATCCGAGTTCAGGGTCAAGCCTAAGCCGTATAGGAAGAACCTGTGTCAAAAACCAAAACAGAACAACCAAGCAAGCAAGCAATAAAACCAAAGACTGGAGATGTAGCTCCTCCATGCTAGGGTATTTGTCTCATAGCACAAGGCCCTGGGCTCTATTCTTGGTAGCACAGAACAAACAAATGACAACAACAGAAATAGTTCCCATCCCACTGTGTCAGAGAGCATGGGCCAACTGTACAGCACTGACAGTGTGGATGGGGACTGTTTGACTAAGGGGGTTCTGACAGCATTTGCCACTCTAAAGCTGTGGTTTCCTCTGCACAATCAGTGGGACATTTGTAGGGTTCTACACAGCTCTGCTGGTTCTCACCACACACCTGTGCACTGACTTTTGTATCTTTTGGTTATTCTGGACTTCGATGATTATTGTTCTAGTGGCTTTCTGATTCCTAGATTTTAAGTGGCGCTGAAGAGGTAATTTACCCATGCTGTGCCGTGCAGTGCCCAGCCCTAAGATGACCACAATGCTTCCTGCAAATGAATCTTAGGCATTTCGGGCAGGCTCGGGATCACAGGGCACTTTAATATGAGCTGCCCCCATTCCCTTTTCTTCCCTGCCCACCACCCCCTCATCTCCTATTTGTGGAGACAAAGAGGCTCTCCTGATGGGATGGTGGTGTTCCTGATGAGACACCAAGAAGGGCTATCACAAGTAAATTGATCAAGACTTAATTATTAATTCATGTTCCTAAAGTACATACTGTGGAGATCAGTGCTCTAAGCCAAAAGATCCTTGCCTCACATTTTTAGAACTACCGTCTTAAAGGACAATTGCCTAAGCTAAGATCATCAAGGTGGAATATAGTATATCAAGACCAAATGTCTTTAGGGAAAACACTTCTCAATCCATTTGGAACTATGTCACAGAACTGGTGACCTTCGGATCTTTTCTAAAACACTCAGGCAGAATGTGGTTGAATTTGGGAGAGGGCTTGGAGGATGTATAAAGTTTCTTAGAGTGCTATAATTCTGGGTACTGGCAGAAGGCCTGTCAGATTCTGTTAATCCCTGAAGTACAGATGTTTATTGACTGGAACTAAGTTCAAACTTCAGTCCATAGACAATGTGAGTTAGAATAATCTTTCTTTTGTATGCCATAGCTAGATCTCATGGCAATCCAGTTGGAGTGAGCACTTTGGCTAGGGAAGCCAAAAAGATACAGATCCATGTACCTCACCTGTAGGTGACTGCAAAGCAGACAACTGGGATTCTGCTGTGGGAAGACACATTGGGAAGGGGGGCCCTTTGCTCTTTGTCGGGGCTGGGATGTAGAAGGAAAAAATAGACTGCCTTTGTTCTTGAGCAGGGGTCAGCTGGCTTCCCAGAGAGAAGAGGACCTCACTGAAGCCAGAGAGAACACTAGAACTCTAGAACATAATTCTGTACAGTGAGTGTGACCCAGAGCCTTTATAAACTAGGATTTTCCTTGTGATTCAGTCAGACTTTTGTCTCAGGATGTGGTAAATTCTATTAGGCTGACCTGTCTACAGAGCTGGAATCACCTCGCAACAGCATGGTTCAGAAAGACACTTAGAACCAGGTGGAGTGTCACATACTTATAATCTCAGCATTTGGGAGGCTGAGACAGAGGGACTGAGAGTTCAAGCCTAGCTCACTATACAATGAGTTTCAGGTTACCTGGCTAAGATAATGAGATCTTGTATTCCTACTTCTTCCATCCCCTAAAGATATGTAAGAGGCCTAGGAACCCAGGCTAGTGGGGTGTGGAATGACCAAGCCTCTGTCAGGACCATTTTTATAAGGGGTATTAGTTTGGCTTTCTATGTAGAGACCATTACACAGTTCCTTCTCTTTTGGAATACACTTAGGTCACATTAGAAGAGAAGACTGGGAGCCGGACGTGGTGGCGCACGCCTTTAATCCCAGCACTTGGGAGGCAGAGGCAGGCGGATCTCTGTGAGTTCGAGGCCAGCCTGGTCTACAAGTTTGAGTCCAGGACAGCCAGGGCTATACAGAGAAACCCTGTCTCAAAAAACCAAAAAAAAAAAAAAAAAAAAAAAAAAAAGAGAAGACTGGGCAAAAATGCCCTTACAACAAAATACCATTCCTTTATTAAATAAATCATGCTGTTGTTCATCTAACACTGAATCCCTTAGTCAGTGTCAGGCACTGTGCTGGGTCTAAGACTGAAGGCCATAAATGGGACAGATGGCTTCTCGCAATTAGGGAACCCAATTGTGAGAAGCGGAGGAAGAAAAGAGAGAATAAATAAATCAGCTAGTGTATTACAGATAATAAGGAGAATAAAGGGAAGAAGCTAGAGGAAGGCTATAGAAATTGTTTGCTTAGGGATGGTCTCCCTGATCTCAACATCTGGATAAGTCTGGTGATGTGAAGGCCCATGGAGTGGGAGTTCCAGGCATCTGGGCACTCCCATGCACAGACGCTGTTAAGCCTGGGATGGAAGAACCCAGGGAAGGTCAGTGGGGCAGAGAGCAGAATACAAGGACTGGAAGGCAAAGGTAGGACAACGAAACAAGAAAAGATGAAAGCAACAGGCAGAGGCCGGATCCCTTGGGTCTAACAAAGAGTTATACTCTTCTGAAAGAAAGCTTGAAGGTCATCTGGTACAGTTTTTAAATTTGTTTCTTTCCTAGAGACCTTGGTTTTGTGCAAAAATCCAAGGAAACAAAAGAGAGGAACTCTCTGCACCCCACCCTGAATCTCTACTTCTACCCAGTTCGCTTCTTCATATCCGTTTAGCACATTCAAGTTCAGTTTAAGAGTTAGCTTCTCCGTGGTTTCACAGCTGTGAATGACAATGATAGCTAGAAAGTCTATCACTCCACTATCAGAAGGTGGGATTTATTTCCCTCCATCTTGCTTCTAGGTTGATTCTGTGACTGCTTTAACCAAAGGATGTGGCAGAATCAAGAAGGGCAGCTTCCACTTCCTCCTCAACAGATGGGCTCCTGCAGTCTCAGCTGCTAAGATGTTCTCTCACCCTGATGGAAACCACACAGTCAAAAAATTTTTTTAATTTAATTTAAAAATTAAAAAAAAAGCAGGAAGAAATAGACAAAAATCTCTGAGGTACTGACAGGTACAGAGCCAAGCTGTATCAACTACTGTGGCCACCATAGAAGCCATGCTGGTGATGCTGGTCATTCTGTCCCCAGCCCATATCACACTGAGCAGAGGCATACCCATCCTGGTTGCCTTGTTGTGGCCCTTCACATGGTGTCCACACTAAATGGTGGCTCTTTTCAGTCACTTTGTAAAGGGTAGTTTGCTACCCAGCTATGGACCACTAGAGAAAAACCTTGAACAGAGAATTGGAAAATCACTTCTCTGCACAAAATCAGTGGCTTCACAAGGAAGTCAGACAATTCGGCTCAGGCAGCTGGGACATAGGGGAGAAGGACAGGTTACCAGACTTCAGAGAAGGACCATCCTATAAGTACAGTTTCACTACATTTTCAGCTTCTTGGTTTCAGATAATAATCCATGCCTTAGAGGCCTCATGTCAAAAGCTAATATGAAGATATTGGTAGGTAATAAGAATTCAATAAATGTCACTATTAGGTGGTTACCAGTGCCTTCCTGGGGGAGCTTTCAGCAGGGTTTGGTTGAGAGTCTACTTGAAAAGGCAACATCCTGCCACTGCTCAAGTCCATAGAGAGAAGGCTCAGTGATAAAATGATCCTTCAGGAGGACTCGGGTTCAGTTCCCAGCACCCACAACAGCTGATTCACAACCACCTGTGACTGCAGCTCAGGGGGATCTGATACCCTCTTCAGACTTCCATGGGTAATTACATACATGTCATGTAATCACATAGACAGACATGGATGCACAAAAATAAAAATAATAAATAAAACAACGTGGGTGGTAGCAAGAGCAAGACTGTTACACAAATGTACTGCTAGTTTCCTTGTGAGTTAAAGTGCTACGCTCATGAAATACTTCAATTTTGGGTCTATTGAGAGCCTTTTCCCTTTAATTGTTAGGTGCTAATCTAAACCAAAGCAAGTGCTACTATAGCTTAAGTCCTCTCTACCCTTGCTCATCTACCCTCTTCATTCTGTGGGTGTGCTTCCTTTTGATTTTTGTTTTTCATCTTAGCAGATAGAATATAACTTTAGGCTTAGAGCATTTGGCAAGCATCAGCATGTGACTCACTGTTCCCTGGACATCATTAGGTTTTGTTTTTGTTTTTTGATATTCTAAAAGCCCATTGCTGGTTTCCTCTTGAATATGAAATAAAGGTTGTCCTGAAAATAAAGGAAATGAGTCAGTTTTAAAAATTATATTAGGTTCCTAAACAACTCAAAATTTAACTATGAGACTCTAGCTATCTATTCTTCAATCACCTCAGAGACCTGAGAGGGATAAATATATCTGATTATATAGGAAGTATAGGGCCCGCAGCTTCCAAAACTAAGAAATGACATACCAGTGGCTGCCTGGACAGTTCCCATTTTCTCTCCATACATTACAGCATCAATCTTCAGCAGTTTGGCCCCGTTTCTCTGACAGACATTGATTGTAGAGCAGGAATTACGAAGGACTTGCCTACCCTGTCTTGGCAGATCTAGACTGTCAACTTACCTGCTTCCAAGTTTTGTCCTTTTTGGACAGCATTCTGTCTACAGTTGTTTAGGAATCAAGAGGGTCTTCTGGATCAAAGAAGATGTTTTTTAAAATTGTGATGCAAGTTAGTATGAAAAGTATGCAAGTTAGCTGAGTTAGATATAGAACTTTAAACTCATGGAGATGGTTAGATAGTAGAATGTTAAAGTCAGGTGCCAAATACATATGGACTGGACATTGGGAATGTATGTAAGCCATATAACTCTCATAATTGTGGCCTATTTATTTCTGTTGTTTTGTATTGTATTTATTGTTATAAGAGGAAGAACCATTTGTTGGACTGAAAGGGGGAGCTCTTGGATATACCTTAAAAGATATACCTTAAACTAAAAAAAAAAAAAAAAAAGAGGGGAAGAGGAGGGGGGGTGGGGGGGGAAGAGGGGGGGAAGGGGGGACTGGAGGGGGGAGTAGGGAGGGGATTGTGATTGAGATGATGTTACTTGAAGAAATAAAAAATAAATTATAAAAAAATTATATTAGGTAAGAAATTGTGCAAGTGGTAGGTATGTGATGTAACAAGATTAGGTTGAGGTCCCAGGTGACTGTAGAAAATGACGGTCCATTGAGGATCTCCAAAGCTTTATCTATGGACCTCACTTTGAATTGTCACAACCAAGAAGAGATGACAAAGTCACCGAGGATGTGTACCTTCCTTCTGTGTACACTACAGTGTGCCTTGAACTCAGTGGTGACAGGATGGGGAACCTGCAAGTGTCAACAGTGTCAACTCTAAGCTTGTAATGTGCAGTTGGTTGGTAGATCCCTCAACACTGCTGGCCTATGAGCCACCACACTGCCCTGGGACTCCTGCCTGGGCAGGTGTATCAGCTCATCTCTCTCTGACCTTCCTCCTGTCTGCAGCTCTTGCCTCCCTAATGTGCTCAGCACTTTTAGCTGTTCTGTGATAGTCTCTGAGGGCACAGGGATGAGAGCCTTGCTGAAAATGTGCATCTTCTGCAGAAAAGGGCTACAGAACACTTAGAGAGGAAAAGGGCAAGAGATCAAAGCGGTTTGGAACAGAGGAGAGAAGAGGGGGCTATAAAATTTGAATGAAGAGCCTGGAAAAGGGAGCAGGAGAAGGTAGACAAGGCTTTGTTTGTAGTTAGAGCTAAGAAGAGAAAAGGGAGGAGGATGGGGGCCCTTTCAAGGAAGGGGCTGCCTAAAAGCTTTCGATGTTGATTTTGTATGATCAAAGCATCACAGCCTACCCGTGTTGTTGATCTCGGGTGCTGAATGAAACTGTGGCCTTTTTCTCTGGCACACAGAGTTTCTGTGGCTCTTTTTATCTTGTCACCTCTTCTGGGTAGTCTCCTCAACTCATGGGATCTAAAACAGAACTCTCCTTGCTCCCTAGTTCTGATCTAACCGTGGGTTTGTTTATTATTTGTCAACACTGATTTTATTGGGTCATTATTGACTGACATTCCCCATTGGATAGTAACTCCACAAAGGCAGGCACTTTTCCTGCCAACTTTGTTTCCTCATCCAGAGAGGCATCAGTACATACATGCTGAGAACTAATCCCACCAGCTAATGTTTCCAAGCCTTCCTATATGTCTAAGACAATACTAGGAATGAAAGATGAACCAGGCAGGACTTTTTCCTAATAATTTGTATTACATGACTAGCCTCAGAGGGCTTGCTGTGTGCTAGACATTGCATATCTTGTGCTATATTTAATAACTAGATGTTATGTGCAGCAAAAATATACGAAGCCGCAGGTACTGTACACACTGACCTATCTAAGCTGCACAGAGATATTAAATACTGGGATGATCTAAGAACCATGAAGCGGCAGAGCTCAAATCACACAAAGGTGGGTGTGACCAACTCCATATCCCACTGCAGCAGCAGCACTGGCTACGCATTCTACTGTGTGAGCACAGCCATAAAATGATTTTTGTTGTCTAAACATCTTTTGGAGGAACTGAGGATCTAAAGCCAACTAGGGCCCTGGGGGAATCTAGCCTCCTTTTAGGCTGCCATTTTGGTTCTAATGGTCCAAGGTTCATCTAACTAGAAACATGAGAGAAAAGCAGGGCAAGGGATAGCTGCACAGGCATCTGTGGGGAAGTTTATAGAATCCAGGGGAACAGGTAGGAGTTCCATGGAGCCATGTCCCCTCTTATGTCCTCTTGATAACCATGTCCTTTGAGTGTTGGCCCTATAGGGTGACGGCAGGCTGACATCTTGTAAAGCTCACCTGGACCAGATACTTCTCTGTGAATTTTCTTCTTAGGTGAGCGGTTCTGGTGGTGATGGAGGGCACTCATGTCTATGTGCTCTCTGTTTGTCAGCTCTCTGTGCAGACATTTCCCAAGTTCACAGTTGCAAGATGGAGGCTGTTCTGCTGACTCATTGGGCTCACCGCTGAGAGAAAGTTCAGGTTTACCTGGCACAGCTGCTTGAGAAGCATCTCATATAATATTTCTTCCTAATGCTTGCTTCTCTGCTTGCTAAATCTGTTCTGACTACTCCAAATGCTGCCATCCGTCATTCCCTTCCAGTATTTACAGTGTCTACCTCAATGCCCACGGGCAAGGCTGATGGCGCGGCTTTGTTCTAGAGTCACTTTTGAGAAAGCTAATGACGATGGAATTAAATCTGTGCTCATGTCTGCATTCTCGTCAGTGGATCTCTGAGACCAACCTATGAATTATAAATATGTGGGGAAGCAGATATTTTTGTGTTTATCCTGCTGGGCAGATCTTACTCTCCTTTGTTATACTAGGAGTTTGAGGCTTAGGACGGGCAAGGAACCTGTCACAGTCTTGTGGGCACCCAGTAGTGGCGACCTGAACTGAGTGGGCTCTGACTTTGCAGCTTATCACACCAGGCCCTGCTGCTTGACTCACACGTTGCTCTGTTTAATTCAGTTTGGGAGCTACACAACAGAGAAAGAGTTGGGTATTTACTTCAGGGAGGGCAGAGGCCAAACAAGTGACTAGTTTAATCAGGGTAAGTTCAAAGGCAATATTAAAAATCTCTAGTCTGAATGAAGCAGATAGAAGATATTACGGGCATCAGACTTTTGGGGGAGAGGTCATTGGATACAAGGGGAGAGGTCATTGGATACAAGGCTTTCAAAATTTAATGAGTGAAGGGAGGCCGAGAAGCACAGAGAAAACATGAGAACCAGAGGAGGAAAGTATCCTATACAAAGTGTGCACGGACCAGCCTGAGGCATCAGAAGACAGAGAAAAAAACCAACCAGACAACTTGAAGGCTTTGTGAGGAGGTGGGTAACATGAGGCTGTGGGGAAGGAGGCCACAGAAGAGCATGCTGGGAGTTTGACTTGAGGCAAGTCAGAGCCATGGAAATGGAAGGGACGAAGCCTGTTGTTTACGGAGGGAGACAGTTTGAAGAAGATTCGAGGTGTATTGTTTTATTTAGAACAGGGATCTATCTTCAGTGAGAATCTCAGGAACAAGACTCAGGTAGCAGAAGACCCAGACTGTTGCTTTGAAGACACATCACGATCGTGACTGGCACCATGATGAATCTGTCCTTTCTAAGTAGGGCACCCTTGCTTCTCTGCTTCTCCCAGCACCGAGTTGGAAGTGTATTCAAGTACTGTGGAACTCCCAAGGACTGGGCACAGAGATGGTGCTTGATTTTATCTCAAGTCATCTTCCAAGCTTCTTGATTTTATCTCAAGTCATCTTCCAAGCTTCCCTTACCTCATTTGTATAAGGTCCATGTTGGTCCAGGCATTTTCTAATGGTCACATTGGTGGGCCAAGGCAATGGAGAACTTCTAATTTATGTCAACCATGTCCTATTTCTCGTTAAAACTTTGATCTGTCCCCCTTCCCTTCCATCTTGGAAGGTGTTCTGGGCTATGTGATCAGTTTCTGTTTTGAGGTCTTGGTTGACAGAAGAGAACATGAAGCATTCATCTGATCTTTATGAGGCCTGACACATTCTTGATGCGCAAGTCTCAGTGCAGTTCTCTGTGGAGGAGCTTGTGAGTCACAGACCTGAAGGCCACTGACAGAGGTAGATGTTCACATACCACCTCTGAGTACATGCTGAAATGTCTGTGGTCAAATGAGATGCTGTCTGGGGAGGGAGAGTGCACATATAACCAGACTGGCCCCACTTACTCATTATTGCCGGTGGAAGATAGAATATGGAGTTTCATTAAACTATCTCGACTACTTTTTTATATATTTAAATTTTTCCATAAAAAGTTAAAAAGCCAACATACATGCGTGAGTTCAGAAAGCCAGGCTGTGGAGGATATAGGGTGGTTGCTGAGTGCTCACCAGGTGGTATCCACAAAACAACCTGGCAACGTGGGGAAACAATAAACTTGATAGGATAAAACAATTGACCATATGTGCCAAGGTTTCTCGAAGGACCCTGACCTTCAATCATTTGCTCACAAGAATATTTCCTGAGGGTGTTTTGATCTTTTGACATTGTGGCTCAATATTGTAATCTACAAAAATTATACTTAAGAACCATACAGTTGTGTCACAAAATATTTTTTTTTCTCAAAACAAAACAAAAAAACTCTTCAAAGCTAGGCGGTGGAGGCGCATGCTTTTAATCCTAGTACTTAGGAGGCAGAGGCAGGTGGATCTCTGTGAGTTAGAGGCCAGACTGGTCTACAGAGCTAGTTTCAGGACAGCCTGAGCTGTTACACAGAGAAACTCTGTCTCAAAACAACAACAACAACAACAACAACAAAACTCAAAATGTTTGTGGTCTGTATTGGGCCCCTTTTGTAGCTGTCCTAAGCCATATGTGGATGTGTCTCCCCAGTGTGTGTTGTTACTTTCCTGCCTGGAAATGTGGGCTTGCTTTTCTTCATTCCTTAGGGGTGTTTTTTTTTTTTTTTTTTTTTTTTTTTTTGCAAATTCACTTTCTCCATGGGCTGAAGTAGTTGCTCCACCTGGGACCATACAGGAATGACAGCAGAGCTTTCCAACTTTTCGGCACATAGTCTAGTGTGAGTGTCTATGTACAGGTGCATACCTGGGCATACATGTTCAAGGATGTATATTTTCATCATGTATAATCACAACTGAGATGTATGTTTCTCAAATAACACTTTTTTTTCTAAAAGGAAACAATCTGGCATTTTCTGTTTTGTTTGAGTCTGTCCATTTTAGTCCAATATTATACAAGGCTGTTTGCTCTACTAATATGATTTCAAGATCACTAGGGTCTTAGAGCCCCACTGTCTTAGGGGGGGAAACTGGTTAGGAGGAAACACACTGGTCATGAAACTTAACATTCACAACATCTGGTGTGGGGGCCGAAGTCCCAGACATCTGGAATTAATTTGTCTCTGACAATGGGGAAAAAAAAATCTTCCTTTAAGTGAGTGAAAGGTCAGATCCGCAGCCCCAGCCAAGCACTAACTGAAATACTGCATTTTTGCAGATGTGCTAATGGACAATCAATAGGGAGAGATCACAAGACCTAACAGGATGAGGATTCAGTTGAATTGGGTTGTTATTTGTGAGCTTTTGAATTTCAGGACAGGAAAATAAAGAGACAGTGCTCGTTAGGGGCACTTGTGGCAATGTGATGAGGCAGTGTGTTTCCTTCAGGACCAGACTGACCTGATTTGCACCCCATGGGTCCAAATTTATTGGATTTTAGTCACATCATGTAACTCCTCTGAATTTCACCTTCTCTTGTTAAAATATAAGAATAGTATTTCTGTGATAATGAAATAACGTTGGCTTCTTTATTTCATATTACATTTATTTATGTGTGTTTGGGGTGGGAGTTGGGGTCAGGGGTGTTACACTTGCACCATACAGTGTGTGTGGAGGTCAGAGGACAATTTGAGGGGCCAGTTCGCTCAGCCATGGGGAACTCAGGTCATTAGTCTCAGCTGCAACTGCTTCAGCCTGTTGCCCCATCTTGCTGGCTCAAAGGAGAAAATTTTAGCCTCTATTCCAAAACTCAACACAAAGGCAGATCGTTAGTTATCATTTTCTTCTGTTAGAGTGATCTGAAAGCTGCTTGTATTTTATTGCTAATTACTGTCCCCAAACCTGTATTTCCCAAGACGAGGACACTGTCACATATACCTGTCTTTGTTGTGTAAACCTTGCTCTCCCTAATTTAAAGTTTATTGGTTGCATAAAATGCTACAGCCTGGATTGGGTAGAAGAGCAATGGGCCGTAGATTGAGGAGGGGAGGAAAGGTTGGTGGGCTTTTGGTGGCAAAGAGTGCGAGGAGGAGAATCCAGGGGGAGGAAAGGAGAAGACACACCCTGGGTTAGATAGAAGAACATCATTCCAGGTGGCCTGGAACATCACCATCTCATGGAGAATAACAGCCCAGGAGACATATGTATATATTGGGATTGTGTTTGGGGAATAGAATTAAAAGCTAGCTTAGATGGGCTAAGATTGCACAATCCAGGATAATTCTTGTTAAAATCCATCAGGTGTCTGTGTGATTATTCATAAGTGGACTACGGGATAACTCTATTGCCCACCCTAATAACCATAAGTTATTATGGTTATATCAAGTATAAAAATTAATATTTCCTTCAACATTCTTGTTTTCCTGGCACTGGGGCCTGGTAAAATTTTCTTCAATGGCTGCTCCACCCAGTGATAAATTATCTGCAGGACATATCTGTCTACTTTGCCCAGAGTCTTACTGGAAGGGAGAGAACTAGAACAAAATCCAACAGAGACAAGAAGGAAGTGCCAAGAGATTTCCAGGTTAAGTGACCAGGGGGCCATCACTTACCAGACTAAGTGTCCAGTTCCTCCAACACCCAGTGAAAAGGTGAAATAGTACAATGTTCAAACATTCTTGGCTTGTACTTTCTTAGACATTTGTTTCCTGGGCAACATCTCAGACTCTGTCTAGACATTCAGCAAATCCTTTCTAGTCTGATCATTGACTCTCTTCCCAGATACCTAATTTCCCACCCTACCTCAGCCCCGCCTTTATTCCTTAGCTCTCCTGCATATCCTTTTCACTTGCTCCAGGGACTCCTGGTGTAATGCTTGTTCCCCATCCAGTCTCCACTTTGTAGAGCAAACTGATGCAGAACCATGGTGTAAAACCTCTCCAGTAACTTCTCTGTTACCTTTTGTGTCTGTGCCCCCGGCATCCAAAGAGTCCAAATTCCTGTCCTGTCTGTCCCCCAGACTCATTTTGACCTTCCTGATACCTTTGTACCTTTCGCTTTGTTCATCTGTCCCACTGAACTGACAATTTAGGATAACAGGAAGAGTGTCTCATGCTACTGAAGTAGGCTCAATGCAGGGCACACGGCTTGGCATAAGTCAGACTCTGAGTGGAAGAGGAGAGCCTGTGCTCCAGCAAAAACAATTCCTTGTCATATTTCTGCTGGTTGTATAAATAAAATCAAGAATACTATTGTCCTAGCATTTAGGTTCAAGGATGACTCCAAGATTTTCAGTGGGCTTTCAAGAACAAATATAATCCAGGTATCTTTCCAATATCCTTGCCCCATGATACACTAAGAAGTACTGGTATTTGCTCATCATTTCTAGGTTGAAATCAATTTTATTGGCTATTTTTCCCACTCATTGTGGAGATTATCATGCATTATGGTTATACTTCCATTTATTGGACTAAGTGTGCAATAAAGTGCTTTAAAAAGCACTCTGTGCTTGATTAGGGGCGTGTGTATATGAAGGGCTTCTTGAATGAAAGTTATCGGTAGTCAAAAGTGATATAATTGTATAATGGTCCATAATTAAGGCAAAACCACTTCAGTTAAATAATCAAGTTGAAGCAGATTTGGTGACAGAATTAACAGGTTCACTTTCATTTCCTCTCTGTCACTGGTGTTACTTAACAACGAAACACTTGTGACACAGTGACAATGGAAACTCTAGGCATGGCAACGTGGGGTTCCTACCCTAGCATCTTCCCATACAGCACTGGGGAGGGCATCAGAGAACAAGGGGCACAGGATGATTTATTCATAGGACTGGATTAGCTTTCAGCTCAGAGTGCTCTGGACAGAATGTGGGTGGCTTCCCCAAGCTCAGGAGGGTACACAGACCACTCACTCACGGTGTTTTCTAAAGTGGTGATTACTACATCATGATTGATTTGGGAGTGCTGTTGAGTCATTTGGGGTATCAGATGAGATCAACCAGTCCAAGAGTTAGGGTGGAGAGATGAGTGATAGGTTGTCAGTTAGATATATATTAAGAAACATGGTACAGCAAACTTCTGACGGTGCCTTTGTCTAGACTTCTCCCACACATTTGGTATTGGTGCTTGCTTTCTTTTTCTTCTCTCCCTGTTGGTTCAATACATTCAACATATCACCTGGTCCTGTAGGTAGCTCTTCTCCAACTCTTCCATCCTTATTAAATTGCCTCATCTTCTGGATCCTTGTCCTATCAGTGGTGTGTCAGCAAGGCAGCTGGCAGAAGGAGAGAGGAAGCAGGTAAGCCATACATGTCCAGGGGGGCAGGAACAGGGGGAAGCAGGGTTGTCAAGTTTTACTGAGATCTAGTGGTAGCAGAACAAACCTCCTCTTTACTCTTTCTCTTTAAACCAAGCAAAACAAAAACAAGACTTGCCCCCATAACAAAAAAAAAAAAAAAAACAAAACATCTTGTTGGGTATGGTGGCTCACACCTGTAATTCAAGCACTTGGGTGGTTGAGGAAGGGGGTCGATGAATCACATGCAACCTGGCCTATATAATAAGATCCTAATTTAAATAAAGCAGAAACAAAAGCACTTATAATGCTGCTTCATTGTGGAAGGCAATGAATAGATCATATAACCCATTTTTACCTATAACTTCAAAGGATTCCCTAACTGCAATAGGGGAATCATGAGAGAAGTAGTCCAAGCACGTGTTGGCAGAGAGCTGAGTGCCATGGGGGAAGTTGAGAGATGATGGAGGCACCCGAGGCTTGGAATTAAATCTGAGATGTATCCCCCTCCCCTGCCATTAGGGCTCCCAGTGAGATGTTGGCCCTGTGAATCTTGGACTGTTCAGCACTCAGAGAAGGAAATACTGCTTAGAGCAGATAGATGCAAAGTTGCCTCGCTGTCAGGCCTCATTCACTTCCCATTGGAAACGTGGAAAAGTTAATATGTAGAAAACCTAACATCATTCTCCTGACCTGGCCTTCTGGATTTGACTGTTAGCAGCCACGGGTACAGAATGGAGACCCTGAGCAGCCTGAACCTTTCAGAGCCATACACTCAGGTAAAGCCAGATACTTGACTCCACCATAAAAAAGAATTTGAGGTTCAGCCAGTATGAAAGAGAGCAAGGATTTACTAAAAAGCACTTTTTTTTGGTGGATTATGTATATTCCTGTTTCATGTATGTGGACACACGTGTGAGTGTGTGTATGTGTGTAGGTGCATAATACATGTGGAGGCCAGAGGCTGATAACAAGGTACCCTCCTCCATCACTCTCTATTTTGAGGCAAGGTCTGTCAATCAAACCTGGAGCACCCCAGTTCAGCTAATGTAGGTAGCCAACTTGCTCCCCAGGCCTCCTGAGATTACAGGTGGTCTGCCACACTCACCAGGCATTTACATGGGTGCTGGGAATCCAAAAGAGTCCTCACCATTCTTCAGCAAGCACTTTACCCACAGAGCTATCTCTCCAGCTCCTAAAGGACACAACATGTTTAAGGATGGAGTCAATAGAAAAAAAAAAAAAAGGTGGTGGGAAAGCTGCGGGGGAGGAGGTTAAGTGTGTGTGGGGGGGTACAGGATAAGACATGCCCAAGTGTGGTGTGGGCTTCTCAAAAGACAGTCACTTTTCATCACAGTTACAGTATCCATATGTAGAACTTTGTGAATTCTGAAGCTATTCTCTTTTGAGGGTTGTTAATGAACTTAAATAAGGCCACGGGGTGCCTTTTGATTTACCCTGGGCAGAATTACAGTATTACAGTTGATAACTTAAAATGGAGATCCTAGAAATAAAGGAAGAAGGATGTAAACAAACGGTTTAGCCTAGTTCTCAGAAAATAACTGATAAAGGCCACGCTTGAGGTCAGTTGCATTCATGCCTTATTTTTACTCCTATTTTAGCATCCTTATATGGAAACATTTCTATATGAAAGAAATACTACCTTCACAGTACATGTTATTGTGGCTAGAGGGCCCCCAACAATGTCTTCTTTCTCTCAGTGCTGCCTCTCCAGTGCTAGACACACAGAAACAGCACCTCTGTGTGGACATATTAAAAAGGAGTCAGACTCAAAAGATAAGCTAGTTTCCTTCTGAGAGGGTTGGTTATTGACTGTGTGTCTTCTAGACAACCATGGGCCCACAGGGCACAGTGCCTAGTAGGAGGTTGATATGAAACAGAATGTAGATTGCTAGCCTGCTGCCACGTTTCAGTGATAAATTTCCCAGTGTTGTGGCAAGAGAAAGTGGTCAGGGCAGATATGGGGAATAGAATTAGTGCCCATGATAGTTTGGGCAGGGTTTCAGTGTCCCCCAAAGCTCCCTGGGCTGATGCCCTACCTCCCCCCAGATAAAGAGCCTCTGGCCATTCAGGACTGCTGAGAAAGGGAGAATTCATCATCCCTCAGGGAAGAGTGCCCTAAATGGTTGTTCAATCCCAAGTGGTCAACCCAAAAAACTACTCGGCAAGCAACACTGCAACACTAATGGACTTAGCAGGTTGTATTCATATATGTATACACACACACACACACACACACACACACACACACACACACACAGACACACACACACACAGACACACACACACACAAACACACACACACACAAACACACACACACAAACACACACACACAAACACACACACACACACAAACACACACACACAAACACACACACAGACACATACACACACACAAACACACACAGACACAGAAACACACACACACAAACACACACACACAAACACACACACACAAACACACACACACACAGAAACACACACACACAAACACACACATAAACACACTACACACACATCTCACACACACACAAACACACACACACAAACAAACACACACACACACAGAAACACACACACACAAACACAGACACACACACACAGAAACACACACACACACAAACACACACACACACACACAGAGAAAGAAAGAGAGAGAGAGAGAGAGAGAGAGAGAGAGATTAGGGGAGAGCCTCTAACAAGAATTTTGGCAACTCAATAAGAAAAAAAGACATAAACGTAGACACACACAACACACAGACACAGTCACACCCACTGCACATGTGTACACTTGTATCTTCCCTGTTTCTTGTAATGTGATGCCCTGAAGTGACTCAGACTCTCCCAGCCAGAAAACTGTCATAGAATGTAGTCCCTAGTCTAGACAACACTAAAGCCACCACAACAAAAACACAGCTTTCACCTCACAGAGGATAAGAAGAGCGAGTCTAATCCAGAGCCAACGAGTGGCCATGCCTCAGGAACATAAATTTAGTTTACCTCAAATTCCATGTTCCAAAGAGGTAACAGTTCCACGAGGTTTTTATAGTAATAGAACAAAAGGAAGTCATAAATGAAAACACTTTCAAATATGTTGGTGGGTCCTTCAGGTAGGCCAGTTAGAGCCAAGCAGAGAAATCTCTGTTACAGGATTAGACACACCTGATGACATGCTTAGCTTTGGGGCTGTAGAAGCTAGTGGTGTGCTAAGCTAATACAGCCCATAAGGTTTCATGTGGAGGTGGCAGGATGTTAGGTCAGACACAGGGGTAGGCAATAGGTGGCTATTAGGGGACTAAAGATAGCCCAAGATAATTTGGCTCTAGACCTGCAATGGTCCAACCTCTCTGTAGTAACTGAAGTCCTAATCAGTTAATCAACATTTGTAGAACACACAATGTTAAGTTCAACTTATTTTCTGTTACTTTAGTTTATATATAGAGGAATATGAGCAAGAATAAACCCCACTTACTTACAAAGTTCGTCTGCCTTATGTATGTTATTACAGAAACAAGAGCAGATCAACACAATCCCTGTATGTAAATGACCCCAGAGTACTCTCTCCCCTCTTCCCTCCATGTGAAGGAAGACAGACTGTCACCGAAAGGAAGGCTTTCATCATACAATCACACTATGTAGTGCCTTGTACTTCCATCTTTCAGAACGGTGAACAATGAATTTTCTTTTAAAAACATTTTAGTGATTGTTTGACCCTTTCGTAATGTACATAATGCATTTTAGTCCCACTCTTCTGCCATTAACATCTACAACCCTCTCTTATCTCCCCTCCACTCCATTTGGATTCCTTCTTCTTCCCAACTTCTTCTCCTTTCATGTCTTTTTGGGGAAAAAAAAAGACCCACTAAGTTTAATTAAAGTTACTTGCACAAGCATGATTAGTTTTATTCCCACCTGAAGCAGCCATTAACTGCCAGTAGCTTCTCAAGTAGGGGTGGGGTTCCTTGTGCCCCTAGCCCATTCCTGTTGGAATGAGGTTGGGTTATATCTTGTGATGTTAACTGTAGTTACTGTGAGTTCATGAGGGCAACAGCCACGCCGTGTCCAGAAGAGAGTGTTTCACAGCAACCCTCCACTTCCAACTGCTCTTAAATTCTTTCTACCCCCTTTTCCAGAATGTTTCTTGATTGTTGGTGAGGGGTGCAGTTGGTGGTGATATAAATATTATATTTAGGGTTAAGCACTTAAAAACAACTTACTCTAACCAGTTTGGTAAGTTATGAGTCTCCATTAAGAACTACATTAAGAACTTCTGAACATAAATATTCAGAAGGCAGTTTGATAATACATCCACTTGCCAAAACAACAATACTGAGTTTCCCTATGGTTTGTGACCTCCCTGGTCATAGGCTTTTGATCAGGTTTAAAATATCAGGTATGACTTCCCTTCTGTGGAATAGGTTCAAAATCTACTCAGAAACTGGTTGTTTGCCCCCAACAGCCATGACACAGTTGCACCAGTGGGCTGCTCTTGCCTGACAGATGGGTATTTTAGCATGCAGGGGTAGCTCATAAGGAAGAAACTTCCAGCTCGGTTCCATATTGAAAGCAATGGGTTTTTGTTGCTTCTGATCTATCCAGTCTCTAGAACCTTGTAATGGTGGCCTAAACTAACAGAGACTCATACAAAAGACAATCGGCACATTTGGAAATGCAGTAGAGACACCTGAGTGATGCTGAATTAGAGCAAGAAGACAAATGGAACATTTCCCCAGAATTGAATAGAAACAAAATGGATGTAGCCAACAAGAGAAAAGCCACAATGTGCAAGCCCAAGAATCCAGACACATGAAATAGAGGCTGCTAGAATGAGAAGACAGAGCAAAAGCTGTGATTAAATTTGAGTAGGAAATTACTGTTATTTCCCTCTTCGCACTATTACTTTGTTTTTTCCCCTTCAGCTGATCATAGAATGTGCTACCTGCAAGCTCATAAAACCACAAAGTACAAACAGCACACGAGTCAGACAAGAAAATCCTTTTAGAAGTCCTATTTTCTTTGCATTCTTAATGAGAAAATCTTACAGAACTAAGGGAGGAAGCCAGACTGAAGGTCAGAAGTAGACAATGTGACTGAAGGGACTCTGGCCAGCTCAAGCATGGTAAACATGGCTCTGGCAGGTCTCGCCCTTCTCCTCATTCCCTCTGCCTTGCTAAAAATTGTTAGACTGCATTCCTCAAGGTGGACACCAAAGTCTGTCCCCTCATTTGGCCACTTCCTCCCCCTGAGGCTGACCACCAAGGTCCAGCTATCAGGCTCACCTAATTAACATGCTCTGTTAAAGTTAAGCACCTCCTTCTAGCATGGGGTTTCCCCTTTTACGTTTATAAACTGTCATTTGTCCATGGGACAGTCTCCTCTCTATCCAGAGACAGTCCTTTGTCATCCCCCTCAGGACAAATACCTCTACCCCTTTCCTTTCCCCCTTTTCTCCTCTCTCCTTCTTTACCTTCCCCCCATTCTCCCTCTTCCTCTATCTCCTGTCTTTGTCCTTTATCCCTTGCCTCTGTCCCTCTGGGGCAAACAAATCTCCTTTATGCTGAGCACTTGGTCTAGAGGTGTCTTGAGCTGACTCCTAGGTTCCCTATTGTGACTCTAGTTTTCAACAGCACACATCCAGGGAGGGCAGAAGGCATTATCACTCTATCTGAAAAGGTTGAATTGACCCTCGACACAAATGATCTGCCTCATCTTACTCAATGTGGGCTCCCAGACAAAGTGTGCTTGTTAGATTTCTGTCAACTTGATACACACTGTAGTCATTCTGGGAAGAGGGAACTTCAAATAGAAGATGTCCCCACCAGATTGGCCTCTTAGGCAAAATTTTTTGATTAATGATTGATGTGGGAGTATCCAGCTCATTCAGGCAGTGCGACCCCTGGGCAAGTGGTCCTGGGTTGGAAAAGAAAGCAGGCTGACCAAGCCAGGGGATGAGCCAGTAAACAACTCTCCTTCATGGTCTCTGCTTCAGTTCCTGCCCCCAGGTTCCTTCCTTGACTTCCTGTTCTGATTTCCCTCAGGGATGAACTGTGATGTGGAAGCCAAATAAACCCTTTTCCCCCCAAGTTGCTTTTCATCATGATGTTTCATCACAGCAATAGAAAGCAAACTGGGATACAAAGACTATCTAACCATATAATGGTTAATTCTAGAATCCTCATGAAAACTTAGAGAGTCTACCTAAAGTCTTGGTCTTCAGCTCATGTGGTTGATGAAGAAAAGTGATGGGGTGATGTTATGCATTCTAAATGCTAATTAACCTGTTCCCAGAAGCTTGCTTGCTGTATGTCAAGTAATGCTGTATTACCTTGCTTGTCTCTGATTGGTTAAATAAATGCAGAGGCCTGAGATTGGGCAAAGATAGAGGTAGGCAGGATTAAGGTGTTTGGACTTCTGAAGCAGAGAGTTTGATGGGGAGAAAAAGCCTCAAGAATAGAAGAGAGAAGCCAGGAGGCAGGAGAAGGAAGACATGATGGGTTAAACGGAAGAAGATCCTTCCGCATGGCCTGGAACATTGGCATAGTGTGGGGAAAAATAGCCCAGGAGATTAGGGTCATATTTGGTGAATAGAATTATGAGTTAGCTTAGATGCTCTAAGATTGCACAATCCAGGCCAAGGCTTGTTAAAATCCACCAGGTGTCTCTGTGTGCTCTTTTTTAATGGCGGCTTAAGGATTAACAGCTTGCCAGAACCTCATGTGTTCACACAGTTTTCCAGTTTCTGTGAGGGTCACACAATCTGGAATCCCCAGGGGCAGAAGGTCCTCGTATCACATGCAGCGACTCAGAAGGGTTGCAGGGTTGTATCTGGCAGGAGAACTGATGTCAAAGTCAGGGCTGCTACTCTTCCTTGTCTTCATCCTGTTCTGTGAGGAAGTTGGACCTTTAGCTTGAGCTTGGGGTGGGGTGGGGGTGGAAGAAGAAAGACATCTGTAGATTCTTACATCCCCGCCGTCTGTCTGCACCACCTTGCTACTTTGAACTCCTGCATCTTTAGGCTCGCCAGCCCCAAGCTCACGCCTCCATCTGAGCCTTCAGCTCCATCAGCTCTAGGCCTTCTAATTCTTCTAATTCCATTTTGAAGCCTTTGCTCTGGCTGGCCCTGGTTCCCCCAGAAGCCATACTATCTTCTAGGATAGGAAAAGAGATACTTCCCCTCTGGACTCAGAGGTTCAAAGTGATTCTGGTGATGCCAGTCAAAAGACAAGGGACCCTCCCATGCAAACCCAGTGAGTGAAGGGGGCTTTAAGAAAACCCAAGGAGAACTAGGGGAAGCTGGTAGCTTCTAGAGTAAGTGCTGTGCACATTGGTTTGAGAAGTGAAATTAAATGTTGAGGGGTGACTGTCCACCTGCTTTGGTTATGAGCAAAGGATATGACAAGGAAGGCCCAGATGACATTAACAGACTCTACCACACTAAAAACATGTGTTTCCTGTGCACTGATTTTTAGGTCATAGCCTGAGAACTGGTATCAAATCATCTAGGTCTTACCCTAAATCTATCCTGGAACCAACAGAGTTGAGTGGACAGCAAGCTCTGGCTGGGTTCCTAGTGGTAGGTGTTTCAAGTTGGGTACCAGTGAGTAGGAGATGAATCCATGACAATTTAACTGTAAGTTGGATCATTGGTGCTGTTGGTTGGGGCTCTGAGGTAGAGTGAGCAGAGATTTCTGAAGAACCCTCAAAATGACATCAAGGGGTCAATGTGCATTTGAAGCACCTGCCAGAGCCATCCCAGCTCAGCAGATAGCAGAATCAGTCAACTGAGAACTCTTCTGGGACCCTGAGGCCAAAAGAAAACAGACTCCATGGGAGAAAGCACAGAGGCCAGAAACCAGCAAGACAAGGGCAAGAAAGAAGAGAGCACAGCCCCCTCCTGAAAGGGAAGCTTCCTACTGGCTGCTGGCCAACAGGACTATAGACCCAAGCGACCCATTACTACTTTAAAAACAGGAGAGATGGCTCACCAGTTCAGAGCATGCGCTGTTCTTGCAGAGGAACCAGATTCTGTCCTTAGCACCTACACCTGTATGTCAACCCTCAACTGTCTGTAACTCTGTAATCTGATGCATCTGGACTCTTCAGTGGGTATCTGCACTCTCAGGTACATATCACCCCCAACACATACACATAATTAAAAATTTTTAAACTGTAAAAATAAATCAATAAAAGCTCAATTGGAGATGAGAATTTTATCAGTATATCTCTATATACTGAACACTGAATTTGAGATGGACTTCATGATGGATGAAATGCAGGGAGATTTCATGACATCCAAATGACCTACTACATCTACGAGGAGACCAATGACCTAGCAGGAGAATGAGTACCTAAGACAACCTAACGGATAGTGATAGGCAATGTTAAGCTCTCATATAATGAATCCCAGGAGCTCCATTTCTTCACTACACCAAGAATATGCCTTTAAAGCTCACTTCATAATTGTCATACACCCCCCCTCTCTCTCTTGTGTGTGTGTAGGCCAGCAGTCAATATCTAGTGTTGTTCCTCAGGAGCCGTCTACTTTGATTTTGAGACAAGATCTTTCACTGGCACCTGGGACTCATCAATTTGACTAGGGTGGCTGGTCAGTGAGTTCTGCTCACTTTTTATATAGGTGCTGGGAATTGAAATTAGGTCTCCAAGCTTATGTAGCAGATACCCTAGCAGTTAAGGGATAGAAAGATGAATTAGCCAGGGTCTCTGTCCTCAATCATCTCTCAGTCTTAGGGGAAAGTGGACCTTTTATTTACAGGGAGACTCAGAGACTTCGGGCCTTTATAATTGAGTCTGCTGAAGTAGTCATGCTTAAAGCTGAATCAAAGCACATAGTACCAAGCCACAAGCCTCATTCACCCCAAGTTCTAGCTCAGGCCCTGTAAGTCAGGAAAGGTCAGGTCCACCTCAGTTAGGCACAATGCTGTGACTCACCATAGGTGGCCTCTTCATTACAAGTGCCACCCTCTCCTAGTGGGAGGAGGACGCTGCTGGTCTGATTCCTCCCCCCACCCCCCACAATTCAGAGATGCTGGTCAGCACACTCTGTGAGCCAAGCCACAGCAATGTCTAGACACTGAGAGAGTTGGATATTTTGCCCTGGGAGAGAAGAAGGGCTTTCCAGAGACTCTGTATTTAATGTAACAGGTATGGGTGGGAGTGTCTGGAGGGAAAGACTAGCAGGGCCAGGATGCATTCAAGCAGCCTTCTCTCTGTGCAGCAGAATCAGCATGTGAGCTGCAGAGAGCTGAGTGCCTGGTGCTGGAGAAACCAGTTAAAGTGACAAGTCACAGATGAGAGAAAGCTTTAATCACCTCTTGCCATAAGTCAAGGACAGATGTTAAACCACAGAACATTGCTACCCTCCCTTGTTCCACTTTCCCCAAGGACATGGCACATGGTACTGTTGGAGGCTCCTAATGGGTTATCACAAATGTTGACAGTGAGGGTTACCTCCCTGAATGCAGCTGGGGTCTTCCCAAGCCTCTAGAAATTTGTTGGATGGGGTGGAGTAAGGGAGATCATAGAGAAGGCCCAGGAGTAGATCCTGAGGACAGAGTCAGAGTGAAGAAAGGGGACTGTAAGTTCTAAATAAGTGTAGGAGGCATGGAGGTCTGGAACCCAGAATGCTAAACACACGGGGTTGTTCCTTCAAGGGAAGGATGAAAAACCCGTTATCCGTTCGGGAGTTTGGGAGTGGACGTGGTTAATAGCCTGGTGACCTCTGCACTATCTCTGTGGCCAGAGACCACATCAGACCTTCCCCAAACCCTTATTGTAAGCTTGTTTCTCTCATCAATCCATAGAACCAATCTTTATGAACTTTACAAACAGTTTACATGTATTCACTTCCAACCTGTATTTAGCCTACTTTGTTCCTCAAAAAGATTTATGTATGCTTTGCTGTGAATGCAGGATTGAGTTAATTATCACCAGAATAAGTGTTCATCAAATTGGGCTGTGCCTAAATGTGCCTAAATTAAACTACTCTGGTCAGACTCCTTGTTGGGGTTTATCTGGAAGATGCTTGTATTCAAATGTTAATTGCCTGCCCCCCAAGATCTGGTTATACCCCAGATGAGCACATTTTCACATACACCAAGTGACGCTCTGTAAACTTGCCTGCTAATTTATCCCTGATTGGTTGAATAAAGTTGCCTTGGCCTGGACTGGGCAGAGAAGAGAGGTACACAGGGCCAAAGTTTGCAGGCTTAGGTGTCAGAAAAGCACTGAGAGAGAGAGAGAGAGGGAGGGAGGAAGAAGGAAAAGAGATCATGGCTTAGAGTGTGGAGAAGAAGCACACATGGCCAGGAGCAGTCTGCTCAAAGGACCACACCAAATGGTGCATGAATAAGTATCTATGGGGATTTTGGCTGAGAAGTAGAAAGCTAGTTTGGAGGATTAAGATCTGCCAAGCCCCAGTGCTTTAAGGCTTATTAAAATCTAACAAGTGTCTGTGTGCTTGTTTAGCATATATCTGCTTAAGGAATTCCTACCAACTTAATAATTATATATACCAATAATAAATATTAATAACTAATTCCACAACTCCTGAAGTTTGAATCAACACCAACTACTGAGTCATGTTGAACCAAACTGTCTTCTTGCCTCCTATGGACCATAACTCTGTTGGTTGAGAAGGTCAAAGAGACACCCCAAGACAATGAAGCCTTTGTGGTGGATAAGCATGATCGAACCTGACCAGGGTCAGTTCTTTCATGAGGCCTTCCAGTTGAGACCCTATAATGACTTATAGTCAGTCTGGAGAGGTATCCCATGTAGGGTTAATTCCCAGAGCTCGACCTTAAAGAGCATCCAGGCCATGGAAGCCTTTGTGGAAGATGCAATTTCCTTCCCTTGGCCAGGTCTCCTCCTTCACTAGAGGCCAAAGTAGAAGTGATGGTCACAGATCCTCAGGGCTCCATAATTCACTTCTCCTAAGCCAACATACATAATTCTGCATCATATTAAACAAAAATGAATGGTATTTTAACTGAGCAACTGTCAACAACTCCAGAGGATCGGTGTAAAGAAGTGTGCTAGTCAACAACATCTGTCTGCAGTTAGAATACCAGGTGTAGGATCCCAGTTCTCATATTCGGTGGCCATGTATCAGTTTCAGTCCACAAGACGAAACTTTCTCTGCCTGTCTCTCCTAAGTAGAATAGACATATCAGCGTCTCCATATGCAGTTGCTATAGAGAATTAAAAGAGGTTAATTCATGTGAAGTGCCTTGTCCAGTGCTTCATGTTCAGTGTACTGACAGGTGAGGAGCCCCCAGTGCCCGAGGGAAGGAGGGTTGAGGTATGGCTCATGGGCATCTTGACTCCCTTGCAGCTTCACAGCTGACTCCTAAATCTAGCAGGGAATTGTTCTTCAGCCCCCTTCTTCAATCCTTTTCAAAGTAAAGTGTCATGCCATAGGGCTCTGGGCTGGGGGCTCTGGTTCAAATCAGAGAAGGTTGTCTCTTTGCCAGTGAAGGAAGCCAGGTCTGAGAGTGGCTGATGCTGGGTGGTTATCGGAAGAAAACTACCTGTTCAGACACTTCCTGTTCATTGTATTCAGGATAGAAAAGGCCTGGGTAACTTAGACCTTCTTTTTTATATTTTTAAATAATTTATTTTTTATTTCTTCAAGTTACATCTCAATCACAATCCCCTCCCTACTCCCCCCTCCAGTCCCAGCCTTCCACCCTCCTCCCCCTCCACCCCCCATCCTCGTCCCTTCTTTTTTTTTTTTTTTAGTTTAAGGTATTTCTTTTTTCCCCCCAACAGCTCTCTCTTTCAGTCCAAATAATGGTTCTTTTTCTTATAACTATAAATACAATACAAAACAACAGAAATAAATAGGCCACAATTATAAGAGATATATGGCTTAGCATACATTCCCAATGTCCAGTCCATATGTATTTGGCACCTGACTTTAACATTCTACTATCTAACCATCTCCATGAGTTTAAAGTTCTATATCTAACTCAGCTTTCATACTAACTTGCCTCATAATTTTAAAAATATCTTCTTAGATCCAGAAC
>CAJQZJ010031962.1:948410-991627 GCA_907164525.1 Lophiomys imhausi | reverse complement strand
TGTGTGTGTGTGTGTGTGTGTGTGTGTGTGTGTGTGTGTGTGTGTGTATGGGTCTTGGGGAAAGTATTATCAGTTCAAGTGAGTCAACTTCATATGAAATACACACACACACACACTTTTTATATGTATTGTACATACAATAAATTTAGGTAAATAATGATTCCATATGGCTTTTTCAGACCTCCCTAGTGTTTTCATCCTCCTTCCTTATTGACCTCCTCCCCCCTCAATCAATCTCCTAGTCTTATCAACTTCCCTTTCAAATCACTTATACACTTCTGTTCTCCTCTCTAGTGTCCCCCCTAACATCGGAGCTGATTTTCTCCTTCTACCATGTGAATCTCAGTGATCAAACTCTGGTGTTCAGATTTGGTGGCAAGAGCCTTTACCCACTGGTCTGCCTGATCAACTCACTATCTTTTTATTCTGCAATAGCATACACAGAGCTGTCATTCTTATGATAACAAGGCCTGCTTCTAGAATATCTTCTGAAGGAGCATCCCAAGGCATCTACAACTAACTCTTGTATATAAACAGGAGTATACTCAAAAATAATGATGCTAGTCCAATATTGTAAACATGGTGGTTTATCATCATTGGTATGTGCCAGATGTCTCCATAAGAAAAATCCAGCACTGCAATGTTCTGGCAGGTATGACCTCACCATGTGTTAATTTTCAGCTCCACTATAACTGCATGAGGCTACAATGGCATTTGGTATCCACTATTGATCTAAATGTTGTTATGTGATGAATAACTGTATCTTTTATAGAAATACACTCCCACACTGTCCATTTGTTTAAATCATGACATGCTGAACTATACCTTCCCAGGCAGGCTAGAATCAATACCAACTATCAATCACACACTTGGGCCATCTTTCATTGCCTGTCACGTTCTGTAATGGTATCTGTCATTCTCAAGTAATATGCACAATTGTGAAGACTATAATGAAATCCACAGCAAAGTGCAGTTGTGAATTTCATATTTGATGTAACTCACACAAATCAGCAACAGTGGCATGGGAGAATTGTAGGACTCACACATGGGCCTGGCAAGCAGGAAGGAACATTTAACAACAGAGGAAGAGAAAGCTCACCAGTGAGACTTGGCAGGCATGCAGGTGACTCAGCCAACAGCTTCCAATTTTCCTTATCTGTCTCTAAATTAAAGGCTGGGAAGACTGAAACCTCTCTCCTGTTCTCTTTACAGCTGGCTGAAACTAGAATGCCGGGGTTCAAGTCCAGTTTTCACTTAGCTATGTGACCCTGAGAAGTCAGTTTGCAGATCTATGAAGTGTAACTTCTTAGCATGCCAAGAGGATTAAGTGAGTTATTATATTTCCTGTTCTCACAATAGTTCTGTTGTGTAGTAAGTGCAGAGGCATTGTGAACAGGAGCCAAGGACACATGATTGGCAGTTGTGGATTGAATATTTTAGATAAGAGGTGATTCTTGAAGTTTCCTCTAAAGACCTATACCACCCAGTCATCCTTGACCAGAGAGAAGGATGCCAACACCCAGATTGCTGAATTCCAAGGTCATCGGCACAGCCACTCATGCAAGGCTAGTCCAGGGCCAAGAACAGTTTAGACACTCTTTCCTTCCTCTTCTGATACCCTTACACTTTCTTATGCTTGATTATCTCAGCTCAGGATCTACTCACACAGGGTTGTGATTCACAATCCTTTACCCTCTGTAATGTTGATCCATAACTGGAATGTGCAATCTTGCCAGCACTTAGTCAATTACATTTCACCATTATCAGAAGGTTTTAGCACTGGTCCAGCCATGCTTGCAAGTTTCTACTGAGAGGTTTAAGTTTTGGGACACAAGGGGTACTTTGGGTCAGATTGCCCTTTGGCATAAGAGGTTTATTAGAAGAGTTAATTCCATCATAGACAGACAGACAGACAGACAGAGAGAGAGAGACAGATGGCAGGAAGGCTGGGCTTCTGAGGAGAGTTCAGGCCCATGTAGCAGAGTGGGAGCTTCTTCTCACAGATTTCAGAATAAGCAGGGAGGTTCGATGTCACGTGGTTGACAGAGTTGTCCTAGTTGCCAATAGTATGTGCCTGAAGTCAGACTGTCTCTGAATCAGCTGTGAGTATAGGAGAGCAAGGTTCTAGAAGAATAAGTTTCTTTGGAAATCAAATTATGGTACTTTCAGGAATGGTAACAGCTCAACCAAAATGGGGGAGTTTTACAAAATGGTGTGGTGGCCCTGGCTGCCACCTACTGTTTGTGTTGGTACTCACTACTTACTCTCCTTAATTAGCCTGGGGTGTTGGGAGCTGGAGAGAAGTTTCAGCAGTTAAGAGTCAGTACCACTCTTGTAGAGGACCTAGGCTTGGTTCCCAGCACTCAAAGCAGATGTTCCACAGCCACTTGTAACGGCAGCTTCAGCATATCTGACACTGTGCTGGCCTCTGTGGGTACTGCACTCAAGACCACAAGTCCACTCATAGTCACACATCTATACACATAATTAAAAAAAGAAGACCTTTAAAAAAAAAAAGTCTTCTTGAGAGGCACCTCGGTGCCTTCCGGTTTGCTGACTTTGTTTCCCTAACAGTGCTTCAATTTGCCCACGCAATTTAGGGGATTTACCACAGACTCTTTAGGGCATCTACCAGGCTTTTGTTCAATGAAGGACAGCTTGGCTGAAAACCAGGGTGCTGTTTCTCAGTTGCTTTTGGTCTCTTGAGAATGGTGGTGGGTAGTGACACCGTTGGCTAGCAAAAGCACAAAATTCCAATGTCAAAATGCAGAAAATACTTCTATAATCATAATCATTTCCTGTCATCTTCAACTTGGCTCATCTCATCTATCTGAAAAATAATCATTTTTCAAATTAATAATAACAATAATAAAAACAACAACAATAACAAAACAACTTAGTTATAGCCTGGTTTTCAGAGATTCTATTTTGTATGGACGCTCATCTTGGACAGTAACATGAACCCACTATGTGAAATGAATAAAACAGAGGATTCTTTTACTTCAGCAAGCTGATTCTCTGAGTCACGTGGAACATCTGACTTTAACTGAAAATTCATTTTTTAAGGTTGCATGAATAGAAAGGGCATGATGGTGATTTGGTGACAGGATTCTACCCAACTCCCTGCAGTGGCTTTGCTTGGTCTGTGATAGCTTGACAAGATTGTTCAACTTGCACCGTTTAATTGAGCATTTAATCAAAATATGATTTTAGTGTAAAACATTTTAAAGCAGGTCAGGGCTGGGTTTTTTACAGGTAAGAGATGTGGAGGACACAGTCCGGATAAAGAAACTGAGACTGTGTCAGGCAGCCCTGGTGGGGGCCAAAATGGAGAGATGTTGACTTGAGGTGTTGTTAAGCAAGGGGAAAGGATATTTAGAGGATCATTGTCCATTGTGAATGCTTTCTTACCCCTGTCATGAAATTTGCTGCTAGTTATCTGTTCTTGATTCCTTGGTATCTCTCTCTTACCATCCTAAACCAAGGAAAACCTATCAGTCAACTTAAACACTGATTCTGTAAAGAACAAGGAACTTTGGAGTTTGGAGTCTTAGGACTGAAGAGCTATAAGACAGAGCTGGGGCTTATATATGAAAAAGAACTTAACTAGACAAGGTAATTAAGTTGTTTAAAGAGAAATTTTTATTGACGTTGGAAGAGAATGTCAAGTCTACAAG
The DNA here is from genome assembly GCA_907164525.1 of Lophiomys imhausi. Lineage (NCBI taxonomy): Eukaryota > Metazoa > Chordata > Mammalia > Rodentia > Muridae > Lophiomys > Lophiomys imhausi. The sequence continues at coordinate 987,950 of CAJQZJ010031962.1, read as the reverse complement.
GGCTACACAATTGGCGGAAGTTAAGAATAAGTGCACACGTTCATAGCAGAGCATCAGGAAGGCCAGTCTGATAAAGGGCTGACGTATATTTTGACACAGTGGACACAACGCAGCTATTCAGATGTCAGTAGGCAAATTGAGAAATGCTCTCATGCCAAGCAGAGCCAAGATGTGCGTAAATATGGCTTCTCATGCTGATTCTCCTGCCTCTACATAGTTTTCTTTTGTTGTTTGTTTCTTTTTATGAGGTAAGTTATCTCAGGTGGTTCAGGTTGACCTTGAATGCCATATCCTCCTACCTCAGCTTCCTGTGTGCTGGGATCATAGGCATGCAGCCCCAGGCTGGCCTCCTGTTTCTCTTTAAACAGAGAGACCTTCCTTTGACTTTTCTGTTAGCATTCAGCCACATTGTCTTCCCAGCGCTCTGACTCTGTTGCACCTGAATGGTTACTCACAGGCTCACTCTCTGGGCAAAGACCTATACAAATTTCAGAACAGAGTTGAAGAGGTGGGTGTGCAGGGCAGAAAGAAAAATGTGGGCAGGGTTGGTGGCAAATGAATAAAGAAACAGGCTGTGTTCAGAGTATTGCAATAGTGGAGACTTGCCTGGCATGAAGGTCAAAGTCTCTCATTAGGGTGGCTTCACTTCAGGATTTTTCAGAGGAGTGGATGAGTTTTCAGCGAAGTGATCTGACAGTAGGTATTGCATTGTCACAGGGAAGTCTATGTCAGTCAGCTGAACAAGGTTTTTGTTTGCGAGAGGAAGCAGGAAACAGCTGAACTAACAATTCATGGAGAGAGAATGGGAAGGGAGGGTCTGCACCTGGTGCATCCACAGATAAACAAGGAGTAGCTCGGAACTCTTCGAAATCATATCGGGAAGGCTGGTTCTTTACCAAAGTTCTGCTAACACCAATGGCTGCTGAAATTCAGAAAATAAAAGGTTCAGATGATTAACTCTCCCTGTTTGTCAGAGACAGGGCATAAAGAAAAAGCCCAATATTATCAGAGTCTAATTTATAAAACCAACTCCAGTGTGAAGAAAAGAAGCCACAGATCTTGGGAGAACTCTGAATAAAGACACCTCTGGCCCAGTATCTCACTTCATGCCTGTGTTGAGGGAAGGTCTAATAATATTGTTTCTGATAGGCTGATTTCAATGCTGAGATCTGGTTACTGCCCCTTCTGAGGCATTCTCTTGATTGGTTAATAAAAGTTGCTGATGGCCAATTAGCTGGGCTAGAAAGAGTATAGAAAGGCAAGACTTCCTGAGATTAGAAAAGTTACCCCGAGCTTTACACAGAGGATTAGTTGATTCCAGCCAGGAGCAGGAAGAAGGAGGACACACACCATGGGTTAGGAAAAAGTATCTCATTCCACATGGCCTGGAACATTGGCATAGCATGGAGAATGGCAGTCCAAGGGGACGTATGTATATATGGGGTCGTATTTGTGGAATAGAATTAAGAGCTATCTTAGATGGGCTAAGATTGCTCAATCCAGACCAAAGCTTGTTAAAATCCATGTGATGTCTGTGTGCTCATTTATAATGGCTGGTTAAGGATTAACAACCGCCAAATCAATTAACAATAATATAAATACTGTTAAACAATTTAATCAATTATTTCTAAAAATGGCACCCAATGTGGGACTTAGAATTCATGATTAGAGCCTGACAAGGCCCGGGTAAAAGGTAATTTCCTAGCCAAAGAGCAGGGAGCCAAACCCGAACACATTTCAAAGGAGCAGCTCCCTTAACAAAAGCTACTTCCTTGCAGCAAAGGTGGAAAGCTTAACTCTCCTTATGTACTAAAAAACTGACAGCCTTCTAAACAGAGCTTGAGAGCAGAATTAACTGCCTAGATTTAAAATGGAAGAATTCATAATGCCTCAATACGTTTGGATTCCAATTGAGATTGTTTCTCTTAGCATGCAAATGATTTTTACCCTGATAATTGTAGTTCTTTTTTGAGAAAGTTCAGACTAGGATGGTCTTACAGGAAGAATTTACAAGATGGAATGCTAATTGCCAACAATGATAATGGAGAAAGGAGGGAGTCCCTTCCTGATAGATAATACAAAATAGATGGCAACTGGAGCTCAGAATTCTTTGGCTACTAGGAGCTTGTCAGGAGTATCTGGTATTGGCCCACAAGTGAAATGTAGTCAAAACTGGACTCTACGGAATAATGAGCAGAGCTTTAATTGCAGTATGGGATGGCATGGTTAGACATGCCAAGGCTTTTGGAATGTTGTTTCTTTGCTTGATTTTTGTTTAGATGTCTTTGATTTTCCTATATCAGGAGGTAGAAAGGATATTCTTCTGGTTTGACATTGCTAAAACATAAGAGATTTTTGAAGATTTTGGGAAGATTTCAAATTGTCACTACAGTTCAAAGTCGCTCTCTGGGTTAGAGTTACTATATCTGGGATTTAAGTGAAATATTTGAGCAGGGTGATACTGGCACATGCCCTTAATCCCATCACACTAGAAGAAGAAACAGGCAGATCTCTGAATTCTAGACCAGCCTGGTTTAAACAATGAAGGCAGGGCAGAAACCCTGCTGATAAGATAAGGCTGCTTACTAAAGACAGTCTAGAATTAAAAAATGACACATTTTTTTCCTTGAGGTTAAGTTTAATAATGTCCTTACTGATCTAATGGATAAATACACATAATCTTAAATTTATATAAAGAGAAAGGGGTCACAAGCCAGTCTCCTTAGGTGTGGGACTCCCCCAGGAGAACTGGTTTCAAGAGGAATTTTGTCCCTAAAAGAGATATGTCAATTACTAGGTGTGATGGTGCACACCTTTAATCCCAGAACTTGTGAGGCAGAGGCAGGCTAATCTATGTGAGGTTAAGGTTAGTGTAGTCTACAAAGTGAGTCCAGGACAAGGATATACAGAGAAATCCTGTCTCAGAGAGAGAGAGAGAGAGAGAGAGAGAGAGAGAGAGAGAGAGAGAGATTCTGTTAATCAATGTAAGAACCCAGAGTTAAGCTGGAGAAGAACATGAAAACTGCCTCCCACAGCCAACAGTTAAGAAAAGCTAAAATAAAATAGCATATCATGCTATTCTATACCAATCTCCTTAAGAATGGAGATTCCATGGGAGAATTAGAACACAAACTAATACAAAATGGTTTAATTAATGTTATTGTTTAATACGGGTAATTCAATTATTTAAATTCACACTTTGATCTCAAAACTTGGGAGACAAGGACAAAACAAGTTCCTTGTGTATTTGAGGCCAATCTAATCTACAGAGCTCTATAGAGCAAATCAAAACAGCCCAAGCTACAAAGAGAAACCCTGTCTCAATAAGGACAGATATATCCACATAGAAATTAACTCTGTAAAGAAAGGAGAAAAGGAAAGAAAAATGTATAATTGCATATCTTTGATCCCAAAATGTGGGAGACAAAGACAGATACAGATAAGTTCCTTTTGAGTTTGAGGCCAGCCTAATCTACAAAAAAGGAGAACAGCACAGAATAAACCTGTTTCAATTAAGAAATCTATGTCAATGGTAGAGGAGAACACTTAAACTCCATACAGTCTTATGCTGTACTTTCAATTTAAAATAGATTATACATAGCATATATATATATAATACTATTACATGCCATCCTTTTATATGGCATGAATGGAGACTTACAAATGTCTGTCTGCTATTCAAAGAACAGAAAATATTCCTATATTGATTTGTGCATCCTGCACATCCAAGGCATTTTGGTAATTGCAGAACTATATGCCACTTGTGAGAAATTATATATTTTCAGACACCAAAGAAGACAAGTAGCCCAATGATCCAGCCTCATAGACTGTCTCAATAGCCGTTTCCTCCAAAATCTGCATCTAGAACAACTTCAAACAGCTTGCTGAGATGGTCCAGCTCACAGACTATTCCAGCCAGGACTTCAATAAAGCCCTAAACTTTCCTACCCAAAGTCTGACTTCGAACTACAAACTGCTCAGGACATTCAAATTGCTGAGCACATAGAGACTGGACAACAAATGTTACAATTAACTTTCTTAACCATTTTTCCATTTTTGGGCCCTCAAACAGATTTTCTGCATCCCAATTCAGCAGGAAGCAGTTTTAAGAGAGCAACATCTCAATCCCAAAAAGTGGGGTGGATGATTCTTTGGTCATTTGATGGGTTATAAATGTTGTTTAGGGGGAATGGTTACAAATTGTTATATGGTCTTGTTAAGCAAGGTGTAGGAGGTTAGGCTCAGGAATTTATCTCTTTTTCTTTATCCTTCTTTCTCTCTTATATAAGGGGAGATGACTTGAAATGAAAAAAGAGGGGGAATATGAATATATAATATAGAATTGATAAGATAAAAGGATAGATTATTGAATCTACTCCCATAGATCCTTGTTATTAAACAAAATTTAGGTTATAGACATATGAGAATGATAGGAAAAAAGGGTAGATTATTGAATCTACTCCTATAGATCTTTGTATATTGATACAAAATTGAGGCTGTATTTTGATTAGGTATTATACCTATGTAATTTTTAAAATTGCAATGTGAAGTTCTAGTCCTTTTGACAGCAACTATCACAAACTGTTCAGGATAATTAAGAAATGCAAGTTGATAGTCATTCAAACTTGTGATTTTATTAGGATAACTAAGTTAGTTAATCTCAGATGTTTTCTAAGTTAATCAGATATTAAGTTGTTAGCAACAAGCAACATTTGCTTACTCAATGGAAATGGATAAATGGTCTTCAAAAACCTCAAGAGATCTGTAGAATATGGCATTTAAAATATCTTTATTATTAAAAAAATTCTTTAATATGAGACTGTCATGTCCTGACAGTTCCCAATGGACTTGGAAGGAGATGATGAACATCAAAAAATCTCTCAGGAGATAATTCTAACTGGGCAGAAACGCCCTGCTCTCTCAACAGACTATATACAGTCCAACAATGGACCAAAGCTTCAATGTAGGTAAATCAATGGCCTGATTCTACAAAGACAGAATAGAGAAATCTTATTTCCTGTTCCCAAACTAAGTCTGTGATATATGCTTGGTCAGAAGGCTGAAGATGGTGCTCTAATGTTGGGGACTGTCTAGGCAGCCAGTTGTCTATCATTTCATAGTTTTGGAAATTGCTTGCTCCACATGTCCTATCTATTCAGATATATTTATTCTTCCCAGGTTTCTGATGTCATTGAAGACTACATAATTATAGCCTCACAATAAGTTTTCAGTCATCTAGGAATTAAAAGGATGTTTTAAGGTTAAGATGATTTAGTTAATAATGTAAGTTAGGATGGAAGTTGAATTAGGTATAGATCCTTAAACTCATCAAGAGAGATATGTAATAGAATATATTTCCTAGTTGACTAGTCAAAAAATATGGACCAGACATTGAGAATATATGTCATACCTTTTAGTTTTCATAATTGTTTTTATTGTTATTGTTACTATATTGTGTTTATTGTTGTATTTATTGTTATTAAGAAAAGAGGCCTTTTGTTAGACTTAAAGGAGAAGATGTTGAGGGAAGGTCTAATAATATTGCTTCTGATAGGCTGCTTTCAATGCTGAGATCTAGTTACCGCCCCTTCTGAGGCATTCTCTTGATTTGTTAATAAATGTTACTGATGGCCAATTAGCTGGGCAGAAAGAATATAGGAAGGCAGGACTTCCTGAGATTAGAACAGGAACCCTGAGATTTACACAGAGGATTAGTTGATTCCAGCCAGGAGCAGGAAGAAGGAGGACACACACCATGGGTTAGAAAAAAGAACCTCATTCCACATGGCCAGGAACATCAGCATAGCATAGAGAATGGCAGTCCAAAGGGATGTATGTATATATGGGGTCATATTTGAGTAATAGAATTAAGAGCTATCTTAGATGGGCTAAGATTGCTCAATCCAGACCAAAGCTTGTTAAAATCCATGTGATGTCTGTGTGCTCATTTATAATGGCTGGTTAAGAATTAACAACCACCAAATCAACTAACAATAATATAAATACTGTTAAACAATTTAATTAATTAATTATTACTGCATACCTGAATAGTGGTTAAGACATTACACGCTCGTCTGCACTGGGCAGGTTCTGTTAGTAAATGAGAATAGTGTGTGCTAGAGTAACCTGGAAAGCAGGCCCTTTTCCCATGGCAAGAGTAGCCCCTCAGATTCACATGTGGGGGTGTCAGCCTGATGTTGAAGGGGGCTGCATGTTTTCCTGAGAAAGTGGAAAATCAGACTTTTAAGTGAAATCTAAAATATTATTTGTAATTAAAAAGACTAAAGTTAACATGCTAAGTAATGATTTCACTATGGCAAGTAATATCCACTCTAATTTTAGATTGGGTCTGAGGAAATGGCTCATTGGGTAAAGCGCTTGCCTACAGAGTGTGAAGATTGGTGTTCAGGTCCCCCAATCAATCCCACATAAAAAGCCAGGGGAGAGCCGGGCGGTGGTGGCGCATGCCTTTAATCCCAGCACTTGGGAGGCAGAGGCAGGCGGATCTTTGTGAGATCGAGGCCAGCCTGGTCTACAAAGTGAGTCCAGGACAGCCAAAGGATACACAGAGAAACCCTGTCTCGAAAAACCAAAAAAAAAAAAAAAAAAAAAAGCCAGGGGAGTGTGACAACCTGTTTGTAAATCCTAGCTTCTAGAGGTGGAGACAGGATCCCAGAGCAAGCTGGTTAAGTGAGAAACCCTTTCTCAGTATATAGTGATGGAGAGAGATCTAGGAAGTCACTCAACATCAACCTCTGACCTCTATTCGTAGTCATGGATATGCATCTCTATACGTGGGCATGGACATGCACTCACACACACATACAGATGTGTGTGTGTGCGCGCACACACACATTTTCCAAACACAGCAAAAGTACAAACAAACAAACAACAACAACAACAAAACAAGAACAAAAAAACCACTTGAAATTAAAGTGAAGTTTAGAAAAGCATGTGCTGAAGAAATTTGCAGGAGCGGGTACTGGTTTAGACTGAGTTCCTGTTCTAGACCAGGCAGCCCAACACAATTGTTTATCTAACCTTCTAACAAACCAGGTGCAAGAGAGACAGGAAGCAAATTTTTCACAGAGGCTGTTAGCTTTCATACTGAAAGGTGTCTTTTCTGCTTTAACTATTGTAAGCTTGAAAGTAAGTTTGAAACAACCAATCCACTTTCTGTTCTTTGTTTCTGTTTTCTTCAAGTCCTTCATGTCTGGAAAGCCAACCTTCTCCAATCATCAGAACATTTACTCCATTGACTAGAAAGAAGTACTGTCTGCTGCTAGCTTTGCAATTAAAAAATGGATTAGACTGGAAGGAAACTTGTGATTTCATCATTAGACACTGTCTTAGTACTGTTCTATTGCTGTGAAGAGACACTATGACCAAGACAACCTATAAAAGAAAACATCTAATTGGTGTCGCTGGAATAGTAGCTGAGAGCTTACACCCTCATTGACAGAGAGGAGGCAGCAGGAGGGAACAAGACTGGCCCTGGTATGAGCTTTTGAAACCCCAAAGCCCACCACCCTCAGTGTGATACAACTCACCCAACAAGGCCACACCTCCTAATCCTTCCTAATAGCCCATCAACTGGAAACATTCAAATATGCAAGCCTAACCCTGTCTCTGACAAACAAAGCAAAAACAAAAAAACCCTATTTAAATAGAGCAGCCTAGGGGTCATTCTCCTTCAAAGCCCCACAGACATCAAGAAAACAGCAGAGCACCAACATGCAAACCGCAGTGTAGATATTTTCTAGTTACAGTCCACAGATACAGCTTCACTCCTTTCATGTAAGGAGGGCTCAGCAGCAGGTATTCCATGTTACAAGGGGAGATGGGTGACAGAGGGGCGAAATGAATTGTGACGTCACCCGGCTGGTAAGTTTCACAGCCCAAGTTGGAAGCCCGCAATCTGTGAGTACAGCTGCTCTTGTTGCTCTCTGCACAGCCCGGCCCTGTCTCCTTTCTATGAATAGGAAAATGGGCTCATCATCCTTTTCTTTTTCAGCTCTGGCATTCTGGGCAGCTTCTCTAATGCAATTTGCAATTCCAAGGAAGAGTCAAGGAAGCCTGGAAGCTCTACCCTAGCTCGCTCAGTTTAGAAAATTAGCTTCTGCCTTCACTCTTGGCTGACAGTTGGCTGATTTATTTTTTAAGCTGTTGTCTCCTTCTGGTGTAGAATCTAAAATGACAATTGAGACCTTAAGGAAGGAAAGATGAAAAAAGACCAAAAGAAGGGGGAAAAATAATTTTACTGGGTTGTTGGCTAAGGAGCAAGACAAATCCATTATAAATAACCTCTGCTTTTAACTCGCTAAGCTACCTGTTCTCTTATTTATAATAAAGGTAAAAGTCAAATTGTGGATGACTGGAGATGGGATAAACTTTAATTTCTACAAACCATCTGTCTCTTCAGCGATCACAAGTAATAGATTCTGTCAGGGCTCAGGTCCCAGCACCTCACAGAAAGGTGCCATAGCATGGTGAGGACTTTGGACAGAGAACATTGAAAGGCCTTACAGAAAAGGTCTCTCTGCCAGCCCCATGTCCTGACACCCCCCTGTCCTGTCTCCCACCTTCATTTCTCTGATTAAGCTAGAATTTTTTTCTTCTCTCAAAATGGATCCCAGAAACTAGATCCCCGCCCCACCCCATCCCAGACAGCGAGGACACTAGAAAGTCACTCTCCTCTCCCTGCCTTCCTTCCCAACCCTCATTCTAGAGACTTCTGCCCCACGCTGCACACACAGCCAAGGAGACACCAGTCTTGTTGGGGTTTTCCCTCACGGTGCTCCTGCTGCCCCCTTTCACCCCATTACGTTCCTGCACAGTGCTCTGTTTTTCACTGAGCCCAGACATAAACACAGACTCAGTCTAGAGGTCATCATCAGGAGGGAGCTTATGTTATATAAAGTTTGGTTGAATACATTTGTTTTGCTTTTGTCTTGCTAACCTGTATTTGTTGTGGAAGTGTTGACCATGATCCCTGGGATGGGTAGGAATAGATACCACACCTCCCTCAACTCTAAGTTAGTTGTCTGATTTACCTGGATTTTCAAAAAAATTTTTTTTCAACTGTAAAATCAAACTGGTTTCTTTGTTTGGTTTTGGTTTTGAATTTTTTTTTTTCCCAAGACAGGCACTTGCTATGTAGCCCAGGCTAGCTCTGAACTCATGACCCTGCTGCCTCTGTTTCTGAGGGGTGAGAAACCAGCTTGTGACACATTATGATGTCTGAAATAAAAGGGTTTATTAAGTTATTGTAGATAGCAAAAAAAAAAAAAAAAAAAAAAAAAAGAAAAAGGATCAGGTTCTGGGACAAGGTCCCACAAGAACCAGCAGCCATCTATGTAGCAGTTGGAAAATGTTCATTAGGCCAGAGATAAGAATGTCACATCTGTATTGGCGTGGCCACAGGCAGGGGGTTAAGAGGAGGAGGCAGACATGTGCTCTCTCTCAACTGCTATCATATTACCTTTTGAGGCAGGATATCTCACTGAAAGTGGAGCTCACAGATTTGGTCAGAGAAAGCCAGTGATGGGGGTGTTGGGCCATTCAAGTAGATGAGCCTTTTTTTTTTTTTTTTTTTTGTAGGTGAGAAACATGGATCTAGGAGTCAATTTCCCCTAATTTGACAGCATAAGACTTAATAAGAAGTACCTGGAAAAGACTTTTTTGATGAGGCCTAGAGTATTTTTATGGAGATAATTTTTTTCATGAAACTACAGAATTGCTTGAGATGGGGGGAGGGTAACACTATCCCTGACACTGTAAAGAAATTAATTTACTAAAGAGTAGATCTTCCTAACAGCTTTAATAAGCTCTTGACACACATACAGATCCTTGTTGGTTCCTAAACTGTCTAGGGGATACAGGGAAATATGCCTGGGTCTTCATATTATGATTTCAAAGAGCAAAAAGCCTATGTTCTCAAAGGGGGGGGGCACAATGATCTGTTACAGCATTGGTGCTGATATCTACAAAGCTTGGGAAGATCTTTGCCATCTCAGCAATATGGTGCTGAATATGTCTATAAAGCTTGGGAAGGTCTTTAACATCTCAGCATTATGGGTCCTCAGTTACTTTGGTTTAATTTTGTGAGGATGAATAAGAGTCCTATCTCCTCCTCCTCCTCCTACTCCTCCTCCTCCTCCTCCTTTTTCTTCTTCTTCTTCTTCATGGACCAAAGAGACAGCTTAGTCTTGAAAGCACTTGCCTGACAACCTGACTTCAATTTCTGGGAACCCTGTCAAAGGCAGAAGTAGAGCATCGACTCTGCAAAGTGTCCTCTGATTTGTACGTGTGTGCTGTGACACACATCCCACCCCGCTGCATCATAGCACATGCACAGTAAGAATAATCAATAGAAACTTATTTGAGCATGGTGGTGTAGAAAAGTTAGTTAAAATTTTTAACAGTATTTATATTATTATTAATTGGTTTGGTGGCAGTAAATTCTTATCCAGACATTATAAATGAGCACACAGATGCCACGTGGATTTTAACAAACCTTGGCCTGAATTGTGCAATCCTAGCCCATCTAAGCTAGCTCTTAATTCTATTACCCAAATATGACCCCATATATACATACGTCCCCTTGGACTGCCATTCTCCACGATATGCCGATGTTCCTGGCCATGTGGAATGAAGTTCTTTTCTCTAACCCATGGGGTGTGCCTCTTCCTGCTCCTGGCTGGAATATCATCCTCTTCCTGCTGCTAGCTGAAATGCTTTAGTCCTCTGTCTAAAGTGCAGGCTTCTTGTTCTAATCCCAGGAAGTCCCACCTTTCTCTGTCTTTGCCCAATCTCAGGCCTCGGCATTTTATTTAACCAATCAGAGTCAATGTAAGTAACAGACAGCAAGCAGGACCAATTAATTAACATTTAGAATGCTTAACACTACCCCAACATGGTGGTGCATGCTTTTAATCCCAGCACTTGGGAGGCAGAGGCAGGCAGATCTCTGTGAGTTCAAGGCCAGACTGGTCTACCTGGAGAGTCTACTAGGACTACGATGCTCCAAGGAAATGTTGTCATTTGAAGCAAGGGGACTGAACTTCATTTCCACAGCAGAATGACCTCAGTATCAGTGCTCAATGTCTAAGAGAACCTAGAAATACTTTTATCAGCTGATCACATTAAATTCGCCCTAGGATCTACTACTTCCTACAATCCTCTCTCAGCTGTCTTAGTTACTGTTCTACTGTTCTGAAGAGACACCATGACTGGGGAAACTTACAAAGGTGCGGCGCTTGCTTGTAGTTTCTGAGGATGAGTCTGCTCCCATCATGGTGGGGAGCATGGTGGCAGGCAGGCAGGCAGGCAGGGATGACCTTGGAGCAGGTAGCTGAGAGCTTACATCTTATCTGAAAATGGAAAGCAGGGAGTGGGTGCAGTGGGAAGAGGGCAAGAGGAGAGAGCCTGGGTCTGGCATGGGCTTCTGCAACCTCAACGCCCACCCCAGTGACACGCCTCCTCTGAGTTCACATCTCCTAATCTGTCCCAAATAGTTCCATCAACGAGGGACTAAGCAACCATTCAAACACATGAGTCTACAGGGGCCATTCTCACTCAAAGTACCACACTGTCCAACTCACCCTGAGCTGTTGTCCCGTGCCTTTCTTCCTTATCTTGGAACATCCAGTCATTTTATTTTATGCCAAGCAATGTTTTCTTTCTTCCTTTAGTAGATCTGTACATTCTGTAACTTCTTTGATGAAGCACACCTCTCTCCTCACCAGATTCCTTCACTAACTTTTCACTTCAGCTTCCACACAGTAACCTTTAGCACTGCTGACCAGCCCTCTGTAGACACCACTTGGTAAATTTTAGACAAGTGTTCTTCTTTATATTTTGAAATACTTTTTGTTTTTTTAATAAAATTTATCATTAAAAAGGTTTGCAAATAAAAATATCATAATCTGAAACTAACCAGACCCAAAGTCTATCCATCTCATGAATGTTACAGTTAGAACAGCCACTCTGAAGCGCTGAAGCTTCACAGTGGATTTTACGTTTTCAATTTTAATGCCCTTCCTATGTCACTTGATGCATTCCATGTCCCTTTTTGTACCAAACATTTTGACTGATAAAAGGACATTATTGTTGCTAACTATCAGAACCAAATATGTTTAGATTTTTAAAAGTATACACAAGCAAAACTCTCAAAGTATTCAGAACTTTTGCTCGGTGTGGACAGGTGGTTGAGTGTTGTGCAGAACCTGCCATGTAAATGTGAGGACCTGACCTTGAATCTTAAGAACTCAAAGTCAGATGTCATCACACTCACCTTTGACCTCAGTGCTCCCAAGCTGAGAAGGGGGCAGGGACAGAAACTCATGGGCTGCTTGGTGTACACACTGACAGACAACAAAGGAACTGTCTGAAACAAAGAGGAAGGCAAGGCCAAGACTGAAGGCTGTCCTCCACCTTCAACAGGCTATGGTATGCGCTCCCGCACATTCATACACATGAACACGCACATACACACACACACACACACACAACATTCAAACACATATACACACATGCTAATAAGTAAACAAGTAAACTTTTGTTTAATAATTTATATTTTAGTATGTTACCTATTTAAAATTATTTCTATCATATACATACAAGCGAGACTAAATGAAGTCAGAATGTTGTATTTATGTGCGTGTATATATATGTACATATATATGTATAATTAAAGGAAATATAAAAAAGAACGTGAATTTGTGAAGGAATGAGGAAGAATACGAGAGGGGCTGGACGAAGGAAAGGGAAGAGGGGGAAATTATGTAATTATACATCGTTAGAAAATTTTTGCTCATATTAAAAATTATTCACAATTAATATCTATTCCTTAATTTAATATACAATCTTAATATTTCAGGTTATTGAAACAAGTGGTCCTGCCTGCATGCATGCATGTGCATATGTGTATATGTGCTTGGTGTGTCAGGGTGTGTGTGTGTGTCCAGGGGCCAGAGAAACTTAAGGTGTTGTTCCTTAGGTACTCTCCACCTTGGTGTTTGAAACAGGGTCTTTCACTGTAACATAAGGTTTTACTGAATAGGTAAGGCTTGCGGGCCCTAGGGATCCTGCCTCCATCTCTCCAGGACTGGCTTGTTATTGGGGGCTGAGGTCCAAACTCAGCTCCTCATGCTACATCCCCAACCCTGAAAGAGATTTTTGAACTATGAAGTGTCCATTTACAAATATTTCCATTTCACTCAATAAACTCACTTGTTTTCACAACTATGTCTGAATGGCCTGTAGAAACTTTATGAGGCATTGGGTAAAACTAGCTAGTCATCATTTCAAGTATTTGCATTTTCATAGCACGTGGAAAGTAGGTAGTCACTACCTAAGCCAGAGCTCTAACGTTAAACACCCGAGAGTCCTGTGGGTTAGAAAACAGCTGGCCAGGCATGGTCATTCACACCTGTAACCCCAGCACTCAGGAGGCTGAAGCATGAAGACCACAGTTTCAAGGCCAGTTTAGGCTACATATCGAGACCTTGTTTTTTAAAAACAGTACAAAGAAAATTAAGTAAATGTCAAGATTGAAGTTAACATCTTTTCCTATTTTAGCAGTCTATACAGAGAGAAACACACTTATAAATGGAAATTTCCTTTATAGATATTCATTTCTTTTACAGTGAGTTTCACAGTGGTCTTTTAAAATTCCAGGCAGTTTCTGGGCATGATGGTGTGTGCCTGTGATCCCAGAACTTAGGAGGTGGAGCCAGGAGGATCAAGAACTCAAGGTCTTCGTTGGCTACACAGTGAGTCCAAGGGTAGCCTGGGCTATATGTGACCCTGTCTCTTCTAAAAACCAAAATTAAAAATGCCAGAAGTTCATACTTTGGAAACTAACTTAATTGCTAGGCTAAGTCTTACATTATCCCCAAATACAGTAGTATACACATGTGGTCTCAGCCAATGAGGAGGCCATTCTGGACACCATAGCATGCCTCATCATGAAAGAATAGAATAACGAAATGTGTTTAGTCATTAGACTATTGCCTTTAGGGCACAGTCCTTTAACAAATAGAACAACCAACCAACCAACCAAAGAATTTTCTACGTGTGCTCAACCAGAGGGCCTCCCATTATAAACGAACACTTTGCATAGCTTTTACCATTTGAATTTTGGAAGAGATGGGAGGGTTGGACAAGTGTTCAACTCAAGTGTTTCAAGGAAGGAAGAGGGTTCATGTTTGGAAAAGCCTCTTCAGAGCGTTTTAAAGTTTTGGTCATTTTAGAAAGAGGATCTTGCAGGGAAGCAAGTATCTACACATCATATACTTGCTTAGCATACCAACTGGAATAAGCTTCCCATTCTAATTTTTTAATATATTTAATGTTTAATTTAGATCACAAAGGACCAATTTTTCCAGGTCCCTGAGGTTCGCAAGACTCTTGCTGGACTGTTGCCATTCTAAGTTGTTTACCTTCCTTCTCAAGGAGGAAATTATAACACAGCACTCCACACTTTCCTTTGGGTCTTACATTCTTTCCACTCACTCTTCTGCAATGACCCCTGAGCCTTGGAGGGTGACCGTAGATGTCCGCCTATGGCTAATAAACAGGCCACCTCGCCACAGTAACAGTCACTTGTTCTCAAGAGCATTACTGTGGTTATGAGTCGAGGCTAGTTACAACAGTTACCTATGGGCATAAACCACATGCTTAGAAGGCCATTTGACAAGCACATCACAGCCATCTAGAAAAATCATAGAAGTTGCTTCTCCATTGGACCCTGTGACCTCCCCAGCCAAGGACTTGTTCTGGCTTACAGTACCAAGCTTGAACTCCCTCTTGAGGAGCAGGCCTTATATCCAGAGGGATAGCTGCTGTTCTTACAGAGGACAACAGAGTCACTGTTGCACATGCAGGCACATCCTGCCTGATGAGTAGGTATTTTAGCACATAGGGTCCATAGCCAAGCAAGAATGTTGGTGACAGTTCTCCACTGGCAGCCTGCATGGCCCCTTCTGGTACTATGAAAGCCCACCAGCAGGGTGGGGTTTCCAGTTCAATCCTACCTTAATTTCTCCACATCCTATGGTCAAAGCATGCACATGTGGTGTCATTAGCAACAAGGTCTTTTCTCTACTTCTAGCATTCAACCAACAGCAGTAACTTTTGTGATTTGTGGGTCTTTGGGGGCTACCTTGGCCAACAATTCACAGGAAGGAGTGCCACTCCTGCCATTCTCATTTTCATTTAATAAACTTATGACTTCTGGGAATGTCCTTTTCCACCAATGTAGGGTACCTTTTGGATTTAAACTCTTAGTTGTTGGTTCCATTACTAGGGGATACTCAGTGGCTTTAAAAGACACAGGTTCTAGGACAGCCTGTATAGTATGGTGCTGGGTGTGACAGACGCCATGCTTCACTGCTATAAGTAGTCACACCATAGAGCCTGATTCTGTGCCACACCAGAAAGCAGTGGTCAGGAGGCCTTCAATCCAGTTTTTACAAAAAGCTGTCTTTACAGTCTTTACAGAAGTGATACCAGTTATGGATTGTATCTGCTACAATGCTTTGTATACCTCTCACAGGTGCTGTTCTACAGCTGGGTATGCAGCTTCTGCTCCTTTCCATGACTGAGATCAAACTCTACTGGAACCAAGTGCTCAGTTAGCTTCTGCCATGGGCACCAGCTATAGTCCTCTGAACTCCTGGTGACTTCTAACAGGAAGGAACACTGGGGTAGTGGGGCACACAGCTGTTTAGCTTGTCCTCCAAGAATCTCAGTCTGCTCAAAAGCCTCTTGAACCTTTTTGTCCCAATCCTAGATAACACTATAAAGCTATACAGAAGACAGACAGTTTAGGTAAGATGGGGTGTGAAAAATCTGCCAGTATCTTAAGAGTCCCCCAAATGTTTGTAACTTTTTTACTTTTACAAGCATGGGCTACTGTAGGATTTTGTCAATAACATGATCAGGTGTCATATGAATATAACAGACCATAATACTGTAAGCATTTTACAGCTTTCTCAGTGCTTGTCCCTTGTGCAGACTGAGCTCCCACCCTTGTTCCTTTAGATCCATCTGTATGTCTCTTCAGTTGGTTTCTAAATCTGCAAAACACTCAGAAGTTAGAATTGTGTCTTTTCCAGAGGACGGGTGGGGCAACTCACCATCCCAAACCACCATCCAATAACAAGCAGTGGAATTTACAGAGGCAGCCCTGGTGAAGCACGGTCAATGCCCGTCGTTACCTGTTCTCAGCACGTGTCAGGTGACCCCAGAAGTTCACAACTAAGAAGACGCTAAAGTGGAGCCCAAGGTCTAGCACAGGATGGAAAGTCCCATCCCTTTGTGTCAGTTGCTTTGTCCACAGATCAAAGCTGGGTGCGAAGCATGGTTAGGAAACACTAACTTATTTAGCTCTGTGTAATCCTCAGCCATTGTCTCTGAGCCATTTCGTTTCCATATCTTGGGGCTCTTCCATGGAGTCTCCCTACATTTCTCTACCCTGGATAAACTCAGTACTCAGGGCCATGGGGGAACAAGGCCCTGCACCTGTTGGGTCCCTGGGTCAGAGAGACCATGGGATGGCACTGTGGATACAGCTGCAGCTGTTGCCTACCAGGCACCATAATGGGCTATTGGGGGTGGTTCTGGCTGGGCAAACCATCTCCATCTCTTAGCATACATGGCTTTTTGTTAGAGGTAAGTGTACCCTCCTTAGTCTGGGGGGACAGCTACCAACCCTTGGGACAGGCTTGGTCATCTTTACTTGTATTGTCCTATTAGAGATGTCCTCTGTTTCACAAGCTTGAAAGCCTTGCAGAAAGCCCTTTAGCATGCAGTTTGGCTTTCTAGCAATTCTTGCTTAGGAACTCTAGGTTGGGTTGAATCCTGCCACATTTGTCTTCAAGTAACCCCAGACAGACGTCTTCCTCTGCTTTACCATTTCCTCATCTCCTCTAGGTTGCTCTCCCTCTTTATGGACACTCTTTACATGCTGGTCTAAGTCACTAAATCTGCCAAAGCCTTTCCTGCTTTATAAAGCTCTTGCCCTACCAAAGGGCTCAGCAAAGCCACTAATGGTCCATACCAGCCTTGAGGTCCCTGCTGGATCACCCTTTTCTTTAGCTCCTTGGTGAACATAGTTTTATCTGACCCACTGAACTGGGTTTCAAACACAGCTTCTCTTTTTCTTAGCTCCCTTAATAGTGTCTTTCCATCCTCTATTGTTTTCTATTCCTGGATTTATGAGGACTTCAAATGGAGATAACCTAGTGGCTCTGATATGTCAGTCCATCAGGGAATGACTTCCCCCCCATAGTACAGGTAAAGCAGCCTTAGCATAAGGAGGGGATGCAAAGTTATACTACTCAGTTTTTCTGCCTCCACAGCAGTCATACTGACCTCCTCCACTCCCATGTCCCACAGCTTCACAAGCCATTCTGTGACCAGCTCTTTTGTTGCTTTTTAAAAAGTCTTTCCAAATTCCAGCAGTTCAAGTTCCCAGCACTTCCTGATCATCCTAGTTTCTTATACCTGACCATTGTTAAGGCCTCTAATTAAATATATGTATATATATATTTACCTTTATTTTATGTGCATTGGTGTTTGCTTACATATGTGTCTATGTGAGAGTGCCAGGTCTTGGAGTTAGAGAAAGTTGTGAGCTGCCATGTGGGTGTTAGGATTAGAACCCGGGTCCTCTGGAAGAACAGTTGGTGCCCTTAACCACTGAGCCATCTCTCCAGCCCCAAGACCTCCATCTTTATATTGGATCACAGATTTTCCCTCCTTTCCTATTAAAGGTTGGATCTTCAAGGTATCTTCTATTGCTTTACCATGTTCTCCTGAAAGAAGAAAGACCTTCTGTGCTCTTACCCACCCCATCAGCTACTGCAGAGCTCATAAAAAGTGAGGCAACAATGTTAGCCTGAGGACAAAAATCACACAGCTCCCTCTCTAGAGACCTTGAGCTCAAGGAGACTGAGAATGACTGAGAGTACCCTCTCCATCCCCAGGAACTAGTTTATCAGGATTTTACAATACCAGATGTGCCTCTGGTCCACTTATGGTTTGGCCACTTGACCCAGACCAGTCTATCTAAAGGTCAGCTATGCTCATAGCCAATCATATAATGCCAAGGCTTGAAAGCCCTACCCCACCTGCCCTGATTGCTTGTCCCCCTTCCTTGCCTAGCCCTTAAGAGCCTCAAACTTTCCAGGTTCAGTGGGAGATGGAGTTCGATTCTGGCCCCTGGGACTTGTAAATAAAGATCCTATTGTGCTTGTATCGGCACGGCTCCTGGTTTCTTTGGTGCTTCATAATCTGGACATTACACTCCTCCTCCCTCTCTGAATCTTCCCATGGATTTCAGGTTCTTGGATCCCAGGAAGGGCTTCTGAATACAGATCTATTCTTTTTTTTTTCTTCTTCGAGCCCTCAAGGCCTAAGAAGAGTCAAGCCAGCACCACCACCTCATCCTCTTATTTATCTAATTTACTCGTCAGATCATAGACTGACACAGAGGATGTTGCTTCATCTCCCTTTCATGCAATTGCTCCTTTACACAAACAAGCTCCTGTTTGACCGCCATCTCAGCCTCAGATGCATTTCTAACTACAGACAGCAGTGGCTGGGCAACCTCTGCCATGGTTTGCCAACAACATTAACCCTTGTGCACTAATCTCAAAGACTGCAAAATTTCCTCTATGCCTTTTATCATTGGATTGTTTCGACCTGCCAGCTCCCAACAATGAAGACTTTTTATTATCTGTGGAAGCATAGGCCTTATAACTTGTTCCTAACAAGCCGTATAACTTAGTTAACCAGTTTATTCTAGTTCATGTTTGCCACATGACCTCACCTCAGTCCCAGTATGTCCAACTTGCTCCATGTCTAGCTGGTGAATTCCCTGTGTCTGACTCTTCCTCAGAGTTCCTATCCCTGCCTGGATGCTCCCCTCCTGCCCAGCTATAGGCTGTCAGCTCTTTATTAAATCAATCAGAAGATGGTAGAGATGTGTGGTTACAAAATACTAAAGCAAGTGGTGTTTCATAAAAATAACAACATCAAAGTCTGGACAGTACTCAGCTCTCTGGTGGTACAGAAATCAACATTTGAATAATACAAAGACAACCTCTACATAGTGCACAAAAAGATTATCACAACACCTTTAACTGTTTTCAGGGTATCTCTGTATTCACATGGAAGAACCCACACATCAAGCAGGCATGCCACCACATACTACACAGATGAAGACTGCCATCCTGGGATTCTCCCATAGATACACCTAATCCTAAGGCTTGGCCATAGCTGCATGTCTTACTGTCCATATTAAGAACCACATAACTGCTGTCATAGCACAAAGGAACACTAACACACACTATATGGGAAAGGACAACGTCATCATAATTTCCTGGGTGATGCTCTCCCCACTTAGGCTTCTTAGCCTTAGTTGTATGCCTTACAACCCATAGCTAGGACCACGCACTCACTCCTCCTCAACTTTGGTTCTGTTGTGTCCCTGTTTGGGTGCCAATTATGCTATGATGAAACTATTCCTAAGGAGGAAGACACAACACACATGTCTACTCATGCTAGACAGGGAGCCCACAACAGGCCAAAGTACGGATATCACAAACGTCCAACTTAGTTAAACATGAATTTAATTGGGATTACTTACAGGAGTGTGGGTGAGAGTCTGCTTATAGCAGCAGAAGTGACTCAAAGGTGGCTGTATCACTAAAGACCACCCTAGCATGGGTGACAGCTCACAAAAGCTAGAAACTTGGAGCACAATGCACAGCCTGCAGGTAGCTCCAATTCTTTCCAGGTGCCTCAGTTGGTCTAAATCTTTTCTAGGTAGCTTGGCTGGATTCTGTTTCTTCCAGTCATCTAGTCTGGTCTCAGAGTCATCTTTGCAACCTGGTTTCTCTGACACCGACTCTCAACTTTGATAGCTTACTCTGGTAGGAGGGGGCCTAGTGAATCTGCTCAGTTTCAGGGACTTCCGGAAGCTATCTTGAGTTGTTTATTTTCCTTCTCAAAAAGCTTCCCTACAGGATAGATTGTTTCAATCTTGGAGGAAGCTGTTACACAGCACAGCTCAGGTCAGGGGTCCCACCTCTCAAAAGTCAGTCACAGTCTACTCCAAGGTTTCCTCCCTGGAAGATGTGGCATGACATTGTCCCTAAAATCTCTGTCTCAGGAAACTCAAGGGTGCCAAGATTCATTTGATGAAGGAGAAGGGAGGGAGGGGCAGAGTTGGAAGGCTGCATGTTCTTCCCATCATTGCAACTAACCTTGACCTCCCAGGGCTAGTAACAAGAATGCTACTTTTCTGCAAGTTAAAAGTCACAAGAGTTTGCCGGCTTTCTGTCAATCAATACTCAAAATTAAGTAATATGGATAGGCATACGGTATTGGACTGTTTTCTGAAGGTGACTAATGCTTCTACATTCAGTAAACCTAGAGACTATTTGTTATCGTTTCCTTCGAAATGTTGAATTTCTTTTTAAAATTCAAACTTATATGTACAGATGTTTCATCTGCATGTATTATCTATGCAGCATATGCATTTAGCTTATGCAGAGGCCAGAAGGTGATGTTGGATCCCTCAAAACTGGAATTATAGATGGTTGTGAGCTGCCCTGTGGGTGCTGGGACTCAAATCTGGGTCCTCTGGAAAAGCATCCAGTGCTAACTGCTGAACCATCTCTCTAGGCCCAAGACAAGTTATTTAGCAGTTAATAACTTACATTTACATGTATCTTCTCTTTAGGGAGTGTAACCTAACAAAGGGCAACTTGAAAATTAGTGCCCACTGTTACAGATTTTAGGAAGGTTACCTCAGTTTGCTTAAAATGTGCATAAGTAGAACCCCATACTTCTTACATATAGCACCAGCTGGCATTCCAGAAACGGGGAATTTAGGAACTTTTCTTTCTTTCTTTCTTTTTTTTTTTTTTTAACACATCACAATTTAGAAGAGTTGCTTTCAGTCACCCAAGCCCAGGAGTCATAGGTGTTAAATCTTAGTTAAATCCAAATTGTGATAGCACCAAATTGCCACTAGATGTCACTATGAATCAAACCTATTTTAGACAAAAATACCCAAACCAATCCAGAGGCGTATTTTATTAAACTCACGTGATTCTCCCTCAGAAATACATCAGTTTAGAGGATTCTCTTCACCCTACTTGAAGGCATCACCTCTATAGCTCACTGCTTTTCCAGAATGGTCTTTAAGCCACAGAACTCAAGGGCAGCCTTGT
This sequence comes from Lophiomys imhausi, assembly GCA_907164525.1. Taxonomy (NCBI): domain Eukaryota; kingdom Metazoa; phylum Chordata; class Mammalia; order Rodentia; family Muridae; genus Lophiomys; species Lophiomys imhausi. Next base: position 966,702 of record CAJQZJ010031962.1, on the reverse strand, counting down.
ACCAGGCCCAACAGACGGGACTGAGAACTGTAGGTCAGAAGTGTTTGGCCAGGAGGAGTTGCAAACACTCTAGTTGCAGTTCTCAGCCCTGAGAGCATCATGCCCAGATCTGCTTCTTCAATGAGCAGATCCTAGATTCTACTGTTGCCACCATATTGTTTAACAAAACTTTGGAGAATGGGAAAGCTCAGAGGCAGAAAGCTTACTGCGCAAAGGTCTGGGGAAAGGAATAATTGCTTACAGCGAGCCTCCTATCACTGTAGATAAGGGGAGATTGCAGGCGATGGAAGTGGAGCTTTGGGAAGGGCTGAGGTGTAAGGTCCTAAGTGGCTTGAGGTTATAAGCAGGATGCTGTACGTGGACTTGGAGATAAGGTTTTTCACATAAAATCAAGAGTATAAAGTGACCTACTGTAGTGTTAACTGTTTAACCTCCTGAATTTTCCTCCCTCCATCTTACACTTTTCTAATCAAATTTAGGACACCTCAGAATTTTCCTTTTATCAGGTAGGAATTATATATTCTAAAATAATAATGATAATAATAATAATAATAATAATAATAATGAAAATGGCTTTTTAACATGAGCAGTTCTCAAAATGTGGGTAACTTCCATTTTCTTGGCTCACAGTAAGGCTCTCGCAGTTAGCGTAGGTACTAGATGAAACCAACCGCAGATTCCATTTTTAGTTTGCCTTGCTTTACTACAGGAATTTTTCTTTTTCTGTGGCTTGTGATAAAAAGCTCAGAAGGTTGAGAATCTGGGAAGACAGCCAAAAAACTGTCACCTTCTGAAAAACAAAAGCCATCAGGATAAAAAGCAGGCCATGAATTGATACCCAAGGAAATAACACTGAATTTATTATTGGTAAGTGGGAAGCTGGTTTAGATCAAAGCAGCACCTCTCAAAATGAGTGGAAATAGGAACCTTCTAGAAAGAAATCTTCTCATGGGAAAACAACTTCTTCAAACAGTGGGTAAGAAAATGTTGAAGCATGTTTGCTTATTGCAGAAGTCTGTGTGCGCGCGCGCGTGTATTCTGCAAGACTAGCTGCTCGGTGAGCTCCAGGGATCCTCCTGCTTTGCCTTTCCAGCACTATTATTGCCAGTGTGCACTACTATGCTCAGTTTTTAAAATTGTGATTCCAGAGATCCACATAGGTGCTCATTCTCTCCCAGCATGCCCTCTGCCAGCCGAGCCATCTCCTAGCCCCTCGCAATTTGCGGTATGTGAATGTCCATCTCTCTGACAGGAGCACCTAGCTCTCCCACGTTTACACTGGCAGAGGGTGGTGAGAATCTTCCATTGGGAAGCCTGGGACTGTAAGGCTTCAGGCTGTGAGTGAAACCGTTGCCTAAATCACCCTGAACCCCCCTCCTGGTGTACTGCGGTGAGTATGTCCTAATTTCTTTTCTGTTGCCATGATAAAAATACCCCTAGAAAGTCAAGTCAAGTTAAGGGAGAACATGACTGATAGTCCAGGTTATAGTCTGCGCAGGTTAAGTCAGAGGCCAGAGTTTGTGAGAACTGGTCGCTTTTCATCCACAATCAAGATCAGAGCACAATGAATCTGGTACGAGTGTGCAGGCAAACTCTCATTTTCACTTAGAGACCCACTCCATGCAACAGGGCCACCCACATTTGGGATGGTCTTCATTCCTCAGGCAACACTGGCCTTCTTGGTTTTGGGAAGCCTTGCAATGAATGGTTACTACCTGCATTGTGAGTCTGATAGCCGTCATCAAAGCTGTGATTTTTTGGGTGTGTTTGAGAAGTGCATTTGTGTCATTAGTGGTTACCTTTCTTTCTAAATGGAGGCATGGGCAGGAGCCATATGGGAGGTCTAGAGTGTCCGTGTAGATTATTAAGCTTCACACTTGGCCCTAAATGAAGGGCATGGGTGAGGTAGATAACTCCGGCCTCCTGTACTGATGTGGTGATGTTGCCTGGGAAGAGGCCAGATCTGGTAGGCTCTGTACAGCTGACAATTGCATAGACAACCAGACCTCATTCATCATGTACCTTCTGCCATCAGTGAACCAAGTAACTTTAGGACCAGGGAGATGATGAATGTCACAAAGATCTGGTCTGACACCTCAGGCAGGATTGTTGGAGTGAGAAAGGAATTTGGGACTGACAGCAGGGAGCAGAGTTGGAGCTCCTAGGTGGAGGGGGGATCTGTTACTCATTGATGTAGATGTCAGAACAGCATTAAAATTAAATGTATCTAACACCCCGTGTGGTGCACATGGAGTGATTCCTTGCACCAGTGTTGGCTTGGAGGCTTCTTCTACCAAGAGGGTAACTGAAGACCAAGCTTGGAGACATGGAGGTCATCCCTGAGCTACTGGGTCTAAATATTTTAACAGGTGGGCTACTGGGCAAATGACAAGTCCCCCAGGCAATGATCCTTTTATCCTGAGCATGCAAGGAGGAGGGTTTTCTTAGATGTAGTAAAGCCAAGGTAGGGGCAGTGGTTATGGCAGGTCTGAGGGCTATAGGTCACTTGTGTACTTTAGAAGTCTCACCTTAGAGCCTCCTCTTCAGGGTCAAGTGAGACCTCATGTAAAGAGTTGCTGAGTCCCAGCTGGGGGATGCAGATGCAACAGTATTCCATCGCTCTCAGAAAGGAGTGTTTATCAGCAGAGGTGCCCATGTCTAAAAACTTTGTGGCTGGGTGTTTGTCTCTGGAATTAATACCTATCCCAAGAATTGGGCCTCATGGGAAGATATTTAACCTTGGATGAGGAGACTTTGTAGCCATAGGAAGGCAGTCTTTGTGATATTCATAGGGTGTTTAGAAGTTTCCTTGTCTGGACTGCAGATGGGCAGATAATTTACCCATTGAAGGAGGATACTACTGAGGATAAGCTATAAAGGAAGGATCCTTAGCTTTGGGCAAATACATGGGATCTGTCTCAGAAACCTTGGGACAGGATAGTCCAGGTCAATTACTGAGTAACTTGATAATTAGGGTCATATCACTCAAAGCCAACCAGGAACTGGAAGCCAGAAAGTTCTGAGATACAGAAAGAAAGGTCATTTAGGTGTAGAATTGAAAGCAGGAAGTCCAGATGGACATCTCTCAAGAGGGTATAGGGGTTTGGTACAACAGGGTATGTAGGGATCGTAGCCTTGTTGATGAACCTAAGGTCTTATACCAACTGGTAATCACCATTAGGCTTTTCGGACTAGAGTATGAACATATTGGAAGGGGAATTACAGAGGCAGAGTGGGCAGTCACCAAAAACAGGATTCTTTTTGGACTTGAAAAGGTATTTCAAGCACCAAGGAAAGGAGTAAGGGTTCTTGGAAAAAAAATTAAAGGTTGTAAATGAGGGGGCAGAGGGATTCTAGAACTCACAGTGAACATTTTGGGAAATGGAGGAGTCTGAACTGGTGAGGATCAAGGTTTAAGAACTGATTCTAGCAGTATTGAACCTACAGCTGTCTTATTCTTGAGTGTGTGTGCTATTATGTGCGTACCTGCTCATGCACAGTGTGTGTGGGGGGGGGGCAGAGGGCAGTACTGAGTGTCTTTCTTAGTCACTCTCCTCCTTGGTACTCAAGACAGCATCTCTTACTAAGCTTGGGGCTCACCAGTTCCCCCAGTGTTTACAAAGGAACTGAGAAACTGAACTCAGGTCCCAGGTTTTCATGGCAAACGCTTTGTCCACTGAGTTTCCTTCTACCTACCCTGAGCCTGTGGTTTTGACAGTAATGCTGGAGTTAAGTTTTGATAAGATGTCTTTCCCTAGAGGTAGGACAGGATAGCTACCTAACTCTAAGCATGAACATATAACAATGCATCTTTCTAAGCAGCATGCCAGACGTGTGACGTGGTCCTGCTGTGGTTTCCTATTGCTTCCAGTCTACTAAAACATGGTTTCCTATTGCTTCCAGGTCTACTAAAACATGAATCCAGGGAGACTGATGAGAGCAGAATATATGGTCCCCCATTGACTCAAAGTCAGTTCTACATTTAGGGTCACCCAAGGCTTTTCCACAGAGATGGAATGCTGGGAGCCTAGCTGCCTTCAATTCCCTTCATTTGAGCTGGAGAAGACCCTTCTCCCCTACGGGTTCCTTAAAATCCAGAAGCAGAGTTCGAGGTAGCTATTTTTTTTTTTTTTTAAGGGAGCAGGGAATTAACTAGAAACCTTTAATTTCATTTAAGGATTCTGTTGACCAAATCACTAAGACAAAGAAGGCTCCAGTATGTGTCCCACCCAGTGAGAGGGCACTAGGAGGGACTAGATAGAGAAACCATCACAAAGAATCCTCTTGTCTCAGGTCTGGGATTCAACAGGGAAATAAACATTTCTTGGAGGTAGAGCCCAGTTTGCTGCTTTGCACACGCGTGCCTGTGACATTCTGCTGTTTCTCTCAGTCTCAACCATTTTTCTTCTCTTGCTTCTGGTAGGACTGGCAAGGTGTATAATCTACCTTCTAACAGCATTTCTATACATTCTGCTGGGCTCTCTCCCATATTCCCAACCCCCCTCCATCAGAGTCGTCTCCATTTCCGGAACAAAAGATGCAAAATTTTCCATGAGCCTGAAAAATTCCACATAGTTTTTTTTCTGTCTGTCATTGGCCATAAACTAAAATTTATGGGATGTAACTGAGTGGTATGGTGCCTGCCTAGCCTGGGCAAGACGACAGCTCAATCCCTACGTGGCCCTGCAACAAATGTAAAACTGAAAAGGTGTGTGTGTGTGTGTGTGTGTGTGTGTGTGTGTGTTTGTGTGTGAATGAGTGTGAGAGTGTGTGTAATCTATGCCTGCTGACATATCTTGCTTTCTAAGTTCCTCTACTAAATCCTTCATGTCACACAGTCACTTAACGCTCCATGCAGCTTGTCGCCCTAAGTCCTTTAGTGACCCAGCATGCCTTAGACTCTTCTGTGTAACAGTGCTCACAAGTTAGTAAATACCCTTGTAATAGCCACACATTGGATATCTAATTGTGGCCTTCAGAATCCTGGTTTATCTTGTGCTCATTTCTTCTCCTTAGAAACTGAAATTTAGAATTATTCCTCTATTATTTTTTTTTGCCCTCAAATTTCTGTAGCCTTGTTTAAAAAGGGGAAAAGGCTTTTATTCTGTGTTGCAAATTCCTCAGGGTATGCTTACATTAGCTTTGGCTGGGTTCTCCTTTAAAACATCTTCAAGGGGTAAATAATTTATTTGAAAGCTAGTAGAAAAAAGCACTTTAAAAAATTAAACCGAGTCAGTAGATTTGAAAAGGGGACATAGAGAAAGAAGGGGGAGAATCCCATTTAGAAAATGTAAATTTTATTTATTTTCAAATCTGAGCAGTTTCTCAATTTATTTGCTTACTGGTTCTAACAGATACCAACGACAATAATTTGAAACCAAGTGTGCATTTTTTCATTTTTATTTTTTCAAGTTTTTATTCTTAAGGAAGACCATAAGGCACTTGTTTAACAGCGTGTGGGAGGAGCCTGAAGATGCAAGCTTCGTGGTCCATGCTTCCACAGCACAGAGATATTCTGAATATTCCAAATCTAAAGGGATGGACCATTGCCCCCAATCCCACTGTACTGATTTTCCTCACAGCACCTCTGGGGGGTCTGAGACTGACTTGCCTGATCTTCCACAGCATCATATAGGAACATTTATTAAGGCAGGAGGCCAGGCTTGATTTGTACTTTTAAATGCATACAGTTTTCACTTCAGAAAGGTTCAAAGGACCACTTTTTAAAACTTCCCAATGGTAGAAAATGATTCTCGCTAAATATAAACTGTAATTAACATTTTGGATCTTGGCATTTTTTTAGGCTGGCAATACAGGGCTATCTTTTGATTCCGGACAATAGCAAAACATCACAACTTCCAGCCAGCCATGAGACCAGTAGGAAAACAACCCTTACCCGACTGGGCACTTTGTTGACAGGGTATGATGTTACATAGGTCAGGGGTGCCAAATGCATTCTGGGCTTTTGTTTTTATTTGTTTGACTTGGTTTTTCATTTTTAATGTCAAAGATCTGAAAGACAGAGTAACAGGAAAGGGAGTTTTGTGGTGAAATAATAAGAGAAGTGGGGTCTTCACTCACAAAAGTTCCTCCAGTCTGGAGGGTTGGAGGGTCACAGATAGGGAATAAGAATAACGTGGGAGGCAAAGGCTAACAAGGGGAAGGAATATTCCTGTGTTTTCTGGGGTGAGGTGGAAATCATTCGGGATCTTAGATACCACTTTTCATTCCGTTCACAATCCAGTGTTTGCAGTCATGGGGGATGGAGGAGGGCCCACGTCCATAGGAGACGGACACACTATGAATATGGAGCCGTTAAATCTTTTCATCTTGAGTAATCATTCTATTGAACATCTATAGTCCCAAATGAAAAGTACTTATATTTTCAACAAAAGTGGGTCCCCGAAAGTAGTCTAGGCAACTGTTATTATAACAGTCCACAGATGTGAAATCTACCAAGGCTGGGAGGCCAGTAAAGTTGTATGCCCTCCAAAATTAGTGACTTCTTGTTGCATTAACTAATTTGTTTATATGTGTGTTTGTACATGCCATTGTACATGTGTGGAGATTAGAGGTCAACTTGTAGAAGTCAGTTCTCCACCCCTGCCATGTGGGTCCCAGTGACAAAACTTAGGTTGTCAGCCTTGGTGGCAATCCCCTTGACTTATTAAGTCATCTCATGGGCCCCCAAATTAGTGATTTTGAGAAAGAGTTTCACTGCATGGCCCCAGCTTCCCTGGAATTCATGATCTTCCTATGTTAGGCACTTGTTCGCTGAAATTACAGACATGCACTACCATACTCGGCCCACATTTTTAAGTCAACGAGAGAGGAAGTGAAGTTGGAGTGTTTATTTGGGAGTTTTGCTATTAATGTTAAGACTCTTAGCACTCATCTGCACTGCTAGCTCCAGGATGAACTAAGTAACTAGGTACATTCTGGAGCAGAAATCTAAAAGACAGATGTCTGCCAGGCTGCAATTGGAACCAAAGCTCCCCCCCAATTTCACATTACAAATAGAGCTGTTTTCATACAGGGGACTTCAGATCACAGAGCTTTTTAAGAACAGGAGTGAGGGTCCTGGAAGTGAGAAGACACACCCTGGACTTTTTGCCTTCTTCGTGCAGCGAAGGTTCAGTATGCCCTAGACTGAGCCCAGATGCTGGGACACCTACCGCCTCATAGAGAACATAGTCCAACAACCACCCTGAAAAATGGGAAAAAGCAGTCTGCATGGTGAGGCTGCCCTGACCCCCACCACCAGAAGCCTAAGGCGGTCTGTTGATCATTTCCACCTCCCTCCACACTGGAACCACCTAGATACTTGTAAAAACAGACATCTGAGCACCATTTAAGTAAGGCTCATAGAAATTTTGTTGCTGTTTATTATTTTGTTTGTTTCAAGACGGGCTCTCTCTATGTAGCTCCGGCTGTCCTAGAATTCCCTCTGTAGACCAGGCTGGCTTAGAGATATGCTGGCCTCCGCCTCCCAAGTGCTAGGATTAAAGGCATGTGCCCCTATGCTGGTCTGGGCTCATAGATTTTTTAAGACCTCTCTGAGTGGTTAATTTTGCCATCAGTTTTGGAAATCACTAGTTTACCATTTGTTTTCTTATGGGACAGAGGATCGAACCCAGGGCTTTACTCATGGTAGTCAAGAGTTCTACCTCCGGCCCACTCCCTAGTTTAATGTGTAAATCTTGGGGGATGGGTGGGAAGAGTGCTTTTAAACCTGTGTTGAACTGATCGAAACCCCCTTTTCAGGCATTTGTGTTTAGATATAAAAGCTGCTATAGAGTCTCAGAACATGTATAAATCTCAAGAAGTAGATGAGGGAACTGGGACAGGATATGTCTCAGACTCCATGTGAAATATCTCCAGATGTGGAAGTGTACAACTCCAGTTGAAGTAACAGAAGCTCTCCATTCCTCCGGGAATAGCACTGCTCTAGTCCTTTGGCATTTGAATAGAAAATAATTTAGCCTGATGGATCAGCCACATGCGCGCGCGTGCTTGCGTGCGTGCGTGCGTGCGTGCGTGCGTGCGTGTGTGTGTGTGTGTGTGTGTGTGTGTGTGTGAAAAGCATTTTAAGGGAAGGTTTAATTTTGGCTCATGGTTTTTGGGTACAGTCAGTCTATCATGGCTGAAAATGGTGACAGGAGACACAGGCCTCCTTGGAAGTCAGGAAGCAGAGGGGGTCAAAGTCTTGTGCTCAGCTCACATTCTCTGATTTGATCAGTCTGGGGACTCAGCCTGTGGAACTGGGCTTACATTCAGAGTGCTTCCTCAGTTAAACCTTTCCGGAAAGTCCCCACAAACACAAGCAAGGATATGCTTCCATGCTGACTCTGAATCCCCCCAAGAGCAGAGGTTCTCAACTTCCTAATGCCGTGACTCTTTAATACAGTTCTTCATGTTGTGGTGAGCTTCACCCATAAAATTATTTCGTTACTACTTCATAACTGTAATTTTGCTACTGTTATGAATTGTAATATAAATGTCTGATATACAGGATATTTTTTTTGCGACCCCTGTGAGTCGATGGACCTCTGAATGGATCGAGACCCACAGGTTGAGAACCACTACTCCAGAGTTAACAGTGAAGACTAAACACTGAGTGATTTATGAAGAACAAAAATACATTTCTTACAGGCTCTAGAGGTTGGAAAGGCATAGTCAAAGAGGAGTTTAGGTGTCATTGTACGGTAGAAGTTAAGCCCCTTTACAGGAAAACTAATCCACATGGGAAGGCCAGTCCTCAGTTCTGATATCTAACTAAAGTCCCCAACTCTAAAACTCTTCTTGCACTGAGGACTAGTTTCCCATGAGGTTTGGAAAGGACCAAACATTCAAACCGAAACATCCCTTTACTCTGGAGAACCTCGAGCATTACCAAGTGGGTTCCCGAAGTGCCGGAGTACAGACAGGCAAGCATTTGCAGGTCGCCAACCTGTGCGTCAGCCAAGAGCAGCCCATGGGGAGGCTTGTGAGCGGGCATGTGTATTTTGTACTACACTGGTGCATGTACTTGGGCAAAACAGAGGTTCCATTCTGAGAGCCCACACGCCCTCTGCGAAAGGACGCTCCATGCCATCCCACAGGTTACCTTTCTTGGCTGCGTGGACCGCCTTCGCAGTTGATCCCCTTTCTGCAGCTGTGCACAGAACCTTCTAGTGACAGTTAGCCTCCTTGTCCTGGTGGCAGCGAGTGAGCACATCATTGGAGCTGGGAAATTGGAAGAAGAAAGGATAGCGTCTAAGTGTGGGTACGAGGCCCACAGTCTGTACGTTCTGAATAGGCTGCAGCCTCTTCGGGAACCTTCAGACAGAACTGCCTTACCATTAACCCGGCAGGAGAAGGCGGTAGTGCCCCAGTTTTCCCTTCACAAATGCTTTCCTAGAGAGACCATGCACCTCGGAACCCAGGCCGAGTGGGGTGGGGGTGGTGGGGGGTGGGGGTGGGGGTGGTGTCCTTGTATACCCATGGGATGGTCTTTGAGGATACACAAAGTCAGGCCAAGATTCTGGAATAGAAGACAAGGCTGCCTTCCACGCGGTCCTTCTAATTCTAGTGCAGCTCTCCTTCCCAGCCTGTGCGGGTTTGGCCAAGCCCCTCATTCCTCCTAGCTGTAGTTCTCCGCCTGACCAGGCAGAGGCAGTGCATCAGGCTCCCGCAGGCTTGCAGAGGGCTTGCAGGGAGTGTCAGAGCAAAAAGCTCCCCTGAACATGGGAAGGTTGGGGTCTTGCTCCCGGTTCTAGGATGCAGCCCGTGCTTCGTTGCAGCCGTTACTGAACTCGATGTTACTTACTTGCATATACTTAAATATAACCAGTTTTTTTTTTCTCCAAGCATATGGTGTATATCTTCATTGTGCTTCCCAAGACTTAATCTGTTTTTCACTCCTGCAGTTTGAAAGTCAGAGAGGTTGCGGTGCTCTGACGGCAGAGGTTTGATTTGAATTTTCCTGCCATTGGGCCTGGAGTCTCTAATAAGGTGAAGCCTGGAGTTGGATAGGTGTGAAGTGAGGTTTATTTGAGGATGAGGTTGGAGCTGCAGCAAACATACATCTAGTAATGACGGAGCTGACAGGAAAACGTAAAGAGCTTTGAGTCTGGTGGGTAAACGTCCAGGTTTCCTCACGCTCTGACCTTTATTGTAGTATATGCGATGGGTGCCTCCAAGTGTGGCTCACAGACATCAGTCCCCCTGAAAAGGCAAAAAAGAAAAAGACTGAGGGAACTAAAAACCGCAGGGACAAGTCAGCTTTCTGCTTTTTGGCTATTGGTGGCTAGAGTCTTGGCATAGCTCATCTCCTCCTTCTAACTGAGAGTGAGACTTTCTCTGCAGGGAGCTGCTGGCCTGTGTTTTGTCTGGCTGGCCTCATCTGAGGAGCTTCTCATTCTCTCCTGACAGAGGAGATACAGGGCTTTGTGTTGGGTCATCCTCACGGCCAACCTGCCTGGGTTTAGGATCACCTGGAAAACACTCCTCTTGAGAGGGTCTGTGAGGGCATTTGAAGAGACATTAGGATACACCTCCCTGAATGTGGGTGACCCCATTCCATGAGCTGGGCTACTAGATGTAATAAAAAAGTGGGGGGAAAAAGAGAAAAAGAACCAAGAGTGACTAGCGCCCTCAGGATCTGGGTGCCACACCTTTTCACCTGAATGAATTGTGCCCCTTATAAGGTAAACCTCTTCCTTGAAGCTGCTTCTCTCCAGGCCTTTCGTGACAGCATGGAGACAAAGAAACTAGCAACCAGTACAGGTTTCCTCCCAGCTTTAAGAGCTGATGTAGGAAGGGACTATAAAGTTCTGGCTGAGAAAAAATATACTTTCACCACAGGTACAAATTTGGTTTTTAAGTGGACATGTTTTTTTTATAAGATTGGCTCTCTCTGCATACTCATGTGATTGGTTTGGTAACATGTGTAGTGACTGGATTACAAGAAGCAAATGTTGTAGTGGCTGGATTGTTTTTCAGGCCTTTCCCTGAGACCATGTAAGTCTTTTGTTTTTAATCATCTCCCAGTTTCAGGTTCATGCTCCTGCTAGACCTTTTGAACAGGAACTTAAACAGGATTGACCATCAAGAGGACCTACAGATAAAATGAGAGAGCTGGTGTGTTTTCTAGAACCCTGAAGCTCAGGGAATGATAAATGTGTGAAGTTTAACATGTAACAAGTCCTGTTGGGAAGGCAACTGTACTATGTTACTGGAGTTGGGACTACAGGTGGGAGTGGTGAGGAGTGAAAAGAATATGGGGCATGAACTGTTAGTAGCCTGTGGAGAAACACTCATTTTTCCATCCTCAAGCTGTGTGATCATGGGGTAGTTAACTAACCTTTCTGAGCCTGGATCTCTGCCTTGGTAAAATGATCCTCATAGACTTGTTAAGATGTCTAAATGAGAACACGAAGCTTATAAACACCCATTGAGCTCAAACCCCATATCCTTCTTTCCCTAGTCCATTGCTAGTCCATCTCAGTGGCCCCAGGAACAATCTTCACAAGACACGAGACACAATTTTCGCTCTGGCTCTCAGATCACAGTTTAAGAAATGCTGCTCTAGGGAGGCAAACAGCCAGTTTCAGTGTGTTGAACCAGCTGGATACTTAGGCAGTCCTGAGCCTGGCCAGCTCTGAGGTTGGGTTACTTAATATACTTTTTTTTAGTTAATTTTAAGTCAGCATGCAAAATGTTTCTATTATGCCTTCTCACCACCTTCAATGGCTCTTTTTAGGACTGAATCGCTCTCTGCCCTTGTTTCAGTGAGGCGCTTTCTAACCCCGCTGCCACCAGTCACTGTAACCCTTTAAAACTGTTTAAAACTGTTCCGTAACCTATATGTCACTGTGTGTAATGAATGTGTGATCTGAGAGTTAAAATCAGTAATTGAGGCTGGGGGAGCAGAGAACCCATGTCTTTAATGGCCGCGGTACTATGTGGAAGCAACTCTCAGAGACCTAAAGCTTGGGAATAGCACACAAGCTTACTGCTTTTAGATAAACCTGGCATTGTAGGAAGACATGGAAACACTCATCTATGTCGCTCGGAGGAGTGGGATGGAAGGAATGGGGGATAGAGGGTGGGAGGGCGGGACTGGGAGCGGTAGAAAGAGGACACTGTGATGGAGATGTAACCTGAAGTAATAAATATTAAAAAGAAAAAAATCTATTTTCAATAAAAAGAAATAAAAAATAAAAATAAAGCCCATATGTAACACTGAAAAAAATATACCCTACAAACATGCACAATTGTTGTGTTGACCAAAAAAATCGAAAGAGTTTAACAAGATGGAAATATTAATTCTTTTTTACATGATTATTATACATTGTATATACATTTCAAATTATTCAATTTGCCCCCATAATTCTGTACCATTGAAATAACTTTTTTAAAAGCCCCTTTAAAGTGTGAGTATGAAGGGGTGACTTATGCCATCTAGTGGTTTTCAGATACATGACTGATTACTCTTAGCCCAAAACTTCTGTATCAAAATCCCTTGCCTGTCATAGGTACCTACTACTAATGACGCTTTTCAAAATTGGTCCGATTCTGTTAACAATGAACCCCCTCCCCTGGCAGAAAACAATATGCATTAACTAGAAAAACAAGTAACAAATTTCAGTTAAAGAAATCAGTCGGGGGACGGGAGAGTTGGCTCTGCAGGTGAGAGAGTTTTGCAAGCATAGAGGCCTGAGTGTGAGTCCCCAGAATCTCAGAAAAAGCTGGATTCAGTCACATGACTTGTAACTTCAGTGCTGTGAGGGATGGAGACAGGAGGATTGCTGGCACCTGCTGGCTGGCAGCCCCGCTTCAGGACCCATCCATATCTGATCCACCATGCAGGGGTTACAGACCCGTGTAGCCATGCATGTAAACCCACGCCTGTCTGTTACATGGGTGATGGGGATTCAAACTCTGGGTGATGGGGATTCAAACTCGGGTTCTCATACTTGCAAAACAAGTGCTCTTCTCTACTGAGCCATCCTCCTGCCTGATTTAATTCTTTTTAAGACAGGATGTTACTACATAGCCTGAGATGGCCCTGAACTTGTGATTACTCTGCCTCAGTAGGCCAGACAGTTGAACTTTTTAGAAACATTTTAAGTGAGTTTTTATATTATGAGATGTTTCTGTCTTCTTCCCTTTTCGGGCTAAGACAACTGCCAACTAATATGATTCATCATGGTTTTGAACTCTTCCTTCAAGAGAAGTGTAAAGCTATGGCAGACACAGACATCTGGTAGAAGAGAAGCTAAATCCAAATGGAGAAAGTAGTGTCAAAACACATGGAAGTACCCAGAAAGAGCTTTGCAAGCACAGTGTCTTCTGGTGCATAGGATGGTATCACAAGACAAAGCTTTCTATGCCTCTCCATGCTCAGTTGGGCAGGTAGAAGCTTCATAAGTGCATAGACAATGAAATGTTTATTTTATTTTAATAACCTATGTCTCGGTCTGGGAAGTGACAGCAGTCATCCTCCTGCCTCTGAGCTAGACCTCCTGCTGACTTTTGCTAACCTGTGCAGATCTTGTCTGCTGGACCTGGGATCTGAGGGTCTGAGAGAATGGGGCCAACTACAATCTAATACTGTAAAGTACCTTACTTCAGTTTCAGTGAACTTTATAAATGAGTGAAACAAGAAAAGCAATGATCCAAGGAAGGTTGTTTGCCTTCAGAAAAACATGGTCAGAAAAACATGCGAATAAACTCCAGTAAGCACATACTAAATACTGACAGAGCAGCCTTTCCCAGAACAGAGCAATTTAAACACAATTGCCTGGCACATACTGTAGATAATATCTGGGAAATCATGAAAACAAGGCCGAAGGCCATCTCAAGATTCATGGTACACTGGCCAGATTGGGTTCTATAGCTATGGTCTGACATACAACAATAAGCATGTCTTATGAATAAAATGGGAATGTTTCACACAGGAGGCACAAAACCATGTCCAAGAATAATCCAGGGAACACATGGACCTGAGGTAAAAGGCCATCTGCCTTTTTTCCTAGAGCCTCTCCTGCTGTTTCCCAAGGCATTGTTCACCATGGATCATTCTTTTAACTGTGTTCCGACACCTCCGACCTCATTTCTTCATGTTTGGGCCTATGGACTCTTTCCATGTAGATCCTCAACAGACATGTAATAGTTTCCTGCAAACTCTTGTCATACTGCCTTCTATAGAAGACTAGAAATTAGCCTCACTATCTCTTATTTCAGGACAGGTGCTGGAATATGCCTCCCTTCCCACATTCTCTGTCTTTCTAGACCCTGAAAGTCACTGCTTACGTTATTTGTTCTTATGGACATCTTTGAGATATCCAGTCACTCCTTCCGTTGTTTCAGTACATCATCGCAGAGATGTGAAAGGCATGCATGGGCAGGGTTCAGTGCCAACAGGGTCACATTGAGAGCCCGCGGATTGTGCAGGTTCAGGGTCTGACACCGTAGCCTTTGATGGCTCTGAGTACTTGCGTTTTTAAGAGATTCCAGGAAAACTTGAATTCATTATAAATCAAAAAGAGGACATTTCAAGTGAGGAGTACTCAGCCATATACCAGGAAGCCACTAGGTGGCATGAGCCACCCTTAACATCACTTTTCAATCTAGACCCCAGACCCCAGAGCAGTTTAAAGGGGAAAGCTGTGAGATGCCAGTCCACGTGTTACATGTTTATTAATGATTACTGTCCGAGGATGAAATGAGGGGATGGGATGTTGGGGAAAGGGCAGGAAGCACTCTTGCCTCTCTTGTTAAGTTACAAACACCTGGGTGCTTTGCCTTAACCTTTGCAGCAAGGGGCTTTTCTTCACCACAGCATGGCAAGCTGACGAAGGAGAAACAGGAAATGTAATAAGCAGCCAGTGTTTTCTGTGGACCAGTGGCTTGCACTGGCAGACATGGGTTCTTCCACGAACATGCTGCTGTCTCTCAGAGACCCGTGAGTACTGCAGATGATTTACAAACAGCTCTTATCTTCTCCAAGTTTTCGGACGAATGCTTTCTTAGCCAGCACTCAGAGATAGCATAGAAGAGACCAGAGCTCTCTTCTGTCTTCACTGTCAGCCTCCGAAATGACATCTGCCTTACGCTGCAGTTTACTAAAGCACCTGGAGCTGGGCAAGGACAAGGCAGAATGCTTTTACTTTTGAGCCACATAAAGTACTTTTGATGCCTGAAGTTTTCTTTTTAATATTATTTCAATTTAATTTGACTTGTAAAACTGTTTCACCTAACTTTTGGTTGTGAACATTATATCTGTCTTAGAGTTTCTATGGCTGTGATGAAACAGCATGACCAAAAGCAACGTGGGGAGGAAAGGGTTTATTTGGATTGCATATCCTGAATTATAGCCCACTGAAGGAAGCCAAGGTAGGCACTCAAACTAGGGAGGAACCTGGAGGCAGGAGCTGATGCAGAAGCCATGGAGGAGTGCTGCTTACTGGCTTGCTCCTTATAGTTTGCTCAGCCTGCTTTCTTATAGGACCACCAACCCAGGGAGGGTCACCACCCACCATGGCTGGGCCCTCCTACATCAATCGTTATTTAAGAATATGATCTATAGGCTTACCTACAACCAAGTCTTATGTAGGCATTTTCTCAGTTGAGTTCTCCCTCCTCTCTGATGACTCTAACTTTTGTCAAGTTGACATAAAACTAGCCAGTTCACTTTCCTAGCAATTAGATCATATGAAGGAATATACTCTTCAGTCTTTGGAAACTGTTAAGAAGCAATGAGCTAGGGGAGGCCAGAAGAGAGAGACACCCAAGCTCCTGCCTCAGGCCCTGCAGTGGACGTCACTACAATGAGTGAGTATGTAATAGAAAGACAGGAGAGAAAGCAAAAGTGAAGCTGAGAGATTCCTGCACTGAGGAGAGAGGTGGAGATGGAGATGAGAATGGCAGTGTGTAACTGCTGGATATGAGGAGCCTGTGAAGCTACCTAGGGTCATGGTGAGTTCTGGGTCCAGGCCACTGCCAACGGCCATGTCCCGGTCGGTAGCTCTATCGCAGCTGGGGTCTGTGCTGATACCTGTGGCCCATGTTGACCCTGAAGCCCCCCAACCCAATGTCAGTAGTCTGGGCTGCTGCTTGAGATCATGTTGATCTCCAGTCCAGGGGCCATACTGATGCCAGGGCCCAAACTGATCTGAGTACCCGGTGCTGCCACCCAAGGCCATGGTGACTTCCTGACCCAGTCTGCCATTAAGGGTTATGTCTGGGTCGGTGTTTCTGCTGCAGCTGGGGTCTGTGTTACCACCAAAGGCCATATGGATATCAGTAGTATGGGCTGCCACCTGAGACCATGTAGACATCTGAGGGTCATGGAACATACTGATCTGAGTGGCCTGTACTACTTCCTGAGGCCATGGTGACATCCAGTCCCATGCTGCCACTGGGGGCCATGTCTGGATCCATTGTCCTATCACAACCAGGGGTCTGTGTTGATGTCTGAGTTCCATGTCACCTCCAAAGGCCATGTGGATACTCTTGGTCTTTGGCTGCTGCCTGAGGCCATGTTGATGTCCGAGCAATGTGCTGAGCTGGCCCTAGAAGTTGGGGCACCAGTGAGCCTACCCCAAGGGTGTGAGCTCAGGAGAGCTTGCCCTGTCCCTCCTGTGCTGTAAAGTGGTGTGGGGGACAGGGAGATTCACCCTTCTCCACCTGTGGCCCACAAATGAGCTGCCCCCCATCCTGAAATTGGGAAGGATGTCCCTGTTCCTCACTGGCTACAGTATTCCAGAAAGCAAGCCCCACACCTCACTTGGGTAGCACAGTAGAGCGGCCCTGGTTGTGTAGGCGCAGGAAAGCTGGTATGTTCACCAACTCAGCTTCCACTCAGGCCCACATCCAGTTGGTCCACCCCAACAATCACCACACCTGTGAACTGTAAGAGCACTTGAAGGAGATTGTACTGCATATCCAAAGCAGCAGGATCTCAATGACACAGGGGAACAACAGGATATCTGAGAGGAGTCCTGATGAGGATCCAGCAATGAGAGAGTAGTAGAAGCCAGAGGCCTTGAACCAGACCAGTGATTCATTGGAATGAACATTTGAAGGTAAAGATGTGTGGACAAAAGGTATACTGTGTGATAACACCATGATGCACTGCAGTTTGCATGGCAAGTTGTTTATTTGCTTGTTTGTTTATATCTTTAGTTTTCTTTCAGAGGGAGGTTGCAAGGGTTGAGGGCAGATATGAAGGGACAGGGAGATGAGTGGGATTGGGGTGCATGATGTAAAACTCACAAAGAATCAATAAAAAGTAAAAAAGAAAAAAAAGAAACAATGGGCTTTGGGGTGTGTAGGTATATCTTAAAGGTGGTTAATATGTACTTCTTAAATAAGAGAGTTTATTTTGTTATGAGTAACTATAAAACTGTGACAGGAAATATTAAATGCCTCATTCATTCTTATGTAGAATGATGACTGAAATGCCCTTAGCAGATATGTAGTTAGCAACCCTGGCTAGGAGGCAGGGAGTGTGGATAAAATGGCTTTTGCCCAGCTGGAGCTGAAGGGTAGCAAAACTGATGATGTTGGACAGAAGTCACAAAATGTTTAATATGCTCATTGAGAACACTGAATTTGAGACAAGATAAGGGGAAGTGTGCAGTTCCTGCCCAACATTTTGATAACTGCTTGGAAGATGCTGTTTCTGCTACAAGTTGAGCAGGAAATGATCTGAATTAATTGCTTACTTGGAATCAAGGTGCGTCTTAGGGAAAAGCCATTTCTATTATGGAAAGTGTTGGTTGTTTGCTTACAAGCAATGATGCAAATTCAGTGGTAAGCAAAGGGGTGCCATCATGTGCTATCATTGTTCAATAATGATGACTCCCATCACAGTTAGAGGAAGGGCTGGAATTCCATCACAAGTGACCTCAGCAAGTGCTCACTTGTCTTCAAAGCCTCTGTCCTCATCCGCCCCAGGAGCACAACATCCCCTGAGAGGACAGAAGCAGATGCCTGTCTAATTCTAGGCAGGCAAGAAGTCTCACTACAGGGTAGATGATGTCAGTCTGCTACTAGAAACCCAGCTAGTATATACGCACCCTCAGATCTCCAGTCATTGGCTCAGGGAGGCCACTGGGTGGCACCAGTGGAGTTCAGAGTTGATGAGCTCAACCTTACAGAACACAGAAAACTAGTAAGGACCACAATTGTTCTGGACTCAGTCCAGACCACAGAGTTCCTTCCTTTGTTTTTAAGCTCCTCGAGTCTGTGTGTGTGTGTGTGTGTGTGTGTGTGTGTGTGTGTGTGTGTGTGTGTGTGTGTG
>CAJQZJ010031962.1:899559-939633 GCA_907164525.1 Lophiomys imhausi | reverse complement strand
GATAGATAGATAGATAGATAGATAGATAGATAGATAGATAGATAGATGAAAGACAGATGATAGATAGATGGATGATAGTTAGATGATAGATAGATAGATGACAGATGGATGATAGATAGATGGATGATAGATAGATCATAGTTAGATGATAGATAGATAGATGATAGTTAGATGGAAGATAGATAGATGATAGGTGGATGATAGATAGATGATAGATAGGTGGATGACAGATAGATGATAGATACTCCAAGACCATCTGTTAAGTGCTTGAATCGCTTTATTAGAACTACATGCTTCAAATTCATTGGATAAGAAATTACAATAAATAGAACATAAATAAATATAAATAAGCTCATATACTTTCATGAATATAAAATATAACAATAAATATTTTTAAATAAGTGGTGACTGAGTGTTTTCATAAACACTTTGATATAAAAATAATAGCTTATCAGTTCTTGCCCTTCTGCTGACACACTGAGCGAGAGCATCTTCTCTCCTTAATGATACTTTCATGAGAACTTAACAAACAACATGCATAGAAAATATGAGGTGTGATTGAAGGGGCCATGCGGAGGTAGCTGTGCTACCTTCGATGGTGGTTAGGGTTAGGATTAGAGAACATATGTTCCTCCTAAGTGCAGGAACATAGGTTCCTGTAGGAGCTTAGGTTCAGCTAGGCCAAGTCTTCCTGATTCTTAACCCAACTCTTATTAACATTTCTTTGGTTCACATTTTTGTAAAGAGGGTGCTGCGGGGGAGGTGGGGGGGAGGTGTGGGACTTGAATCTTTCAGGAGGAATTCAGATAGTTCATCACTCTGTTGATGGTCACCACGCGGATGCTGAAAGCATGGAGCAGAATGCAGAGCTTAACTTTCACTTTGTAAGGATTTGCTTCTTCCAGGGAAGGTGTCTGCGGCAGAGTCTCGCTATTATGATTCAGATCCTACAAAGGAACACCATGTGTAACGTGTACAATTTCAAAAAGGAAACATCTGCCTGCAAAAATGGGTGAAGGCAATGCTCCGTCCAGAGCCTGCCACCTTACTATGCTGCTAGACCCACACCACATCTATTCCCCATATGGTGTTCCTGCAAGAACAGAAGGAAGAAATGCTCTTTTGCAAGCACATTCCTATGTCTTTATTGAGCTCTGAAAAGACCCCCTAATCTGTCCAGAAAAATCATCATCAGGGCTTATCTCTCAGAAGGTATGAATCTATGAGGTGGTATCTACAGCAATAGCTAATTAATTTGTGCAGGTTATGTGAAGAAGCTCAGTCCTTTTAGAAGAGGGAGCCGAGGGGATCTATGGATTAGAGCTCACTGCCAGTAACAGACTTATTTCTGATAGAAATGCTATTTATATTAGATAAATTAGATATCAAGAAAACAGTAGCATGTTTTCCACTCATTCCTTTTGAATTGATAACATGGAATAATAACTTATTTTTATATGATGCTTGATATTTTCACTTGCTCCTCACAAAATCCAGAGAGAGAGATGGGTAGGGTGTTTAAAGTCATTCCATTTTACAAACAGGAAAACAGGAGTTAACTCTGTCAGCACAGTTGTCTAGTTCCTGGTAAACCTCTTTCTACTACCAAAGTCACCTGACTTCTGAGCCAAACTCAAGCCTTCATGGTTACATAGCAAGTACTCTTAATCACTGGCCTGTCTCTCCACTCCTAATCTTGGACCCTTAAGAGAAGAACGTATTTAAAACAGCAAACTCTTTTGTAGGAGACCGTAGTTCAACCTCTTATAGGCTGAGTGATCTTGAATACTTGTTACCACTCTCTTAACCTTCAGTTTCCTCCATGGACTGCCATCATTTGGTTGTTGTGGGGATGGCACGAGAAAAACCATTTGAAAAGAGCCCGATATGTTTCAGGATGTCAACAAGTAGAAGGCTGCTTGCATTTGTCCTTAGTATAGAGGGTCCCCTTAAGTCTGTCTCAGCATATGTAACCTTGCAAGTCCTTTCACTGGAGGGCTTCCAGTCTCTCCCAACCCGAGAAGGGCTGATTTTATTATATCTAATACAGGACCTATATTCAACCTGAAAAGGAACCATTGCTGCTGGGAGAAGCCTTGCCTGCATCAGCTCATCAATAGCTGCCAGCATGTCCTCGTGCAGAATGATCTGCTGCTGATTCTGATTCTGAAGCTCTGCCTGTATGGCCCGGAACTCTGTCTGGTATGCCTTCAAGTCCTCGTAGATGCTGCTAAGGCACAGAGTCTAAAAGACAGGACAAAATGGGAAAGGAACCATTGAGATGGGCTTGAACTACATGCCCTTGCTGCCTTTTGGGGAAAGTGGAGTGTCTTACCATCATCAAAGAAGTCTTTTGGGGGGACAGGCAGCTCCCTCTCTAGAGAAAAGAAAGATTAGTCATCAATATTATGAATCCGTCATGAGGAAAGAATCTTTAGATTGCTTACTTACCATTATGGAAGAAGTCTCTCTGGAAGCCAAGCAACTCTCATTCTAGAGGAAAAACATATACAGAGGATAATAATTCTTTTTGGTTTTGTTTTTGTTTTTGACACTGGGTTTCTCTGGGTGTCCAGACTGGCCTCAAACTCACAGAGATCTGCCTGCCTCTGCCTCTTAAGTGTTGGGATTAAAGGCGTGCGCTACCAACTCCCAGTCATTAATTCTTAATGTAAATCTCTCTGATATTTTATCTCAACCTAACTTTTCATTACAGTAGAGTATTACAAACATCACCATCATAACAACTTCTGTGTGAATATGTACAGGCGCTCAGGTGTGCACAAGGGTGAGCAGGCGTGCACATGTGGAAGCCCGAGGATGATCTTTGGCGTCTTTCTCAATCACTTCTTCAGACCTTCTGTTTTCTGACATGGAATCTCTCACTGAGCCCACAACTCACTGGTTCAGCTAGGCTAGCTGACTACTGAGTCCCAGGTATCCCCCTGTCTCTGCCTCCCCTACTATTGAGGCTACATGTGGGACCATCACAGCCAGCTTTTGCATGGGCACTAGGGATCTGACATGCTTGTGCAGTAAACACGTTACTAGCTGAGCTTTTCTAGTGCTCTCCCACCCCTTTTTAAAGATGAGCTCTGAGTAGCCCCAGCTGGCCTCTACCTTAACAGAGACCGGCCTTCTTCTACCCACCAAGTGCTGGAATTAAAGGTATACAATATACACCATTTCACCTCACTCATAGTTAACTGAGTATATTCTGCAGCTTGTTGAAGTATTCGTATTGTTATGACCATTTTTTTTCTCAAAATCTCACTTTTGAAAGCTACATGTAAATGTCTGGAGACAGCTGAGGTTTGTGGAACAGCTCTTAATTGTGTTACATACTTTCTAGGTGAAAGTCCTGTATACCTTGGCTAGTTCCAGTGGCAAGCAGGCCTTCAGTGTCCCAGTTTTGTCCTTTGTGATGTCTTCATGATCAACCTCTTCAGCAGAGCAGGAATAATGTTTCAGATTCTCTCTGGCCTGTGAAAACCATAAGGAGAAGATGAGGACAGGTGGCTCCCTCTGAGGCTGGCACCCCAGGGTACTGGCCACTCTGAACCTTCATCTCTTTGACCTGTAGGAAACTTTGACTCTTTATAAGATGAGAAGAAACAGGCCTCCTACACTCTCTCCCTACCCTCCTCCCCTTTTGCTCAGGCTGTTTGTCAGCAGGATATTATTCCCACCACGTGAACACTGTGGTCACTGCCACAGGCCCTGCTGATCAGCATCTGCACCACACTGTGAGGCTTGCTTCTGGTGAATCTTGTTGTTTTGTTGTTTTTCCTTTTGCCAAACAGCTGTGTTATATGAGTATCCTTTTCAAGTGTAACTTCTAAAAGGGAACTTTTAAAGTCACAGCTTGGTGACTGCAACAAACTTGCAAGCCCTAAATACTAGTTGAGTTTTAATTTACACACACACAGGGATTGTCTCTTACCCCCTGGTGTGTTGAAAAGCACAATCAAACAGAATTGCACAGCATATTAAGAAATCAACAGCTTTCTGATTGAAGGTTGAGATAACTTTTCCATTCAACTATGGTACTAGGGATGTGACAAAGAAGGGACATTGACATGCCCTCCTGGGTTGCAAGTTCAACCAGGGAACAATGGTAACCCAAACTAAGACAAGATTGAATTCTGTAATGTCTTAAACTGTAGCACTGTTATTTGGGGGTAGAGGAGTGTGGGGTGTCTAGTTAACTTTGAATTCTTCTATCCCCTCCATATCAAACCTCACCTTGGGGAAAACAGTCTCTCCTCACTGCAGGTATTCCTTAGAGCATCTCCCTCAACATTTTACCTTAATTTTAAGGTTTCATGTGTACAAGTGTTCTGCCTGGATGTATATCTATCTGTGTACCGTATGCACAGTGCCCACAGAGGTCAGAAAATGACAGATTGCCCAATACTAGAGTTACAGATGGTTGTGAGCCACTATGTAGCTGTTGGGAATCGAACCTGGGTCCTCTGGAAGAGCAGGCAGCACTCTTAACCACTGAGCCATCTCTCCTCCATGGGGACCCCACTTAATTAAGATTGTTTGAGCTTTGAGGAAAACTCAGCAGCACACTATACAAGATTAGAAGGGAAGGAAGAAATTCTTCAAGAAGTGGAGTGGAGTTAATCTTGGGATAGTCACAAGACAGCAAGCTAGAAGGTCCTCAAGAAAGATTCTAAAACACAGCATAAAGAAAGATGGAGTCTCTTCCCTCTCTCCCTCCCTTCCCGCTCCCTCACTCCTCTGCTCCTATGGGCTACATGTGCATGCTGTGTTGGGGATGCAACACAGCCCTCATTCATAATTAAGCCAGAACTCTATTCCCGGGGCTACAGCCGTCTTGAACACATTAGCATTTGCTGTAGCTTTGTAGCAAAAGTGAGAGGAAGTTGTGGCAATTTTACAACAGGAAAGGATATTTTGCATTCAAATATGAAACCTGAGAAAAGTGAATGCAGCTGTAAATAAAACTGGATCACACTTGCCCCAGAAAAAGGGAGGTTGGACCTGACATCTGATGTCTCAGTCCTCCCTGAGATGTGTCCATCCAAAAAGGAACTGCACCACTGTGCTGGACATTGGTGAGCAGCAGGAGAGACAATCAAATTCATCTTTACAGCTTGTGAAGCACAGAGATTGTACTTAGTGAGTGTCTCTCTCCCTGTTCCACCTGCAGTGAAACAGAAGCAAGGAGCACCTGACATAATGCCATACCACAGGCAGGCTGGGAGGGACATTGCAAGTATCCACTTTCCTGTGTGTAGATACAGCCCAGACCGGTGCGTTATAATTTATTACCATTCTTCCTTTCTCTGGAGACACAATTCCTTTATATTAAATTTGGGAGGTTTGAAAAGTTTCCTCTACCACTCCTGCCAGCTATCCATGAACTATGGATCCCTAGCAGATAGCAGATGGGTTAGAAGTCATTTCAACAGCAGAGCTTCGAAGTCAGAAGGGCACAAGGAACTCACCGTCTTCACCATGTTGTCCGTAGTCTTCAGCAGGTTCTGGGAGTGGCTGAGACACCCGTCAGGCCTGGAGACTGGTTTGGCCCTGACCAAACTGAGGTGGGTTAGGAGGACAAGGGTGGCCAAAAAGAGGAGGTCTAGAGGGAAACAAGGGGTAGGTAGGTCCAGCTAGTCAGCCTGGTTTGGCCTGCCTCTTTTTTCAGCCATTCTGGCCATCTTTGCCATCCATTTCTTCTGGGTACTGACCACCCTCCACCCAATGTTTCAACCCTTTCCTCAGGGGTGACAGATGCAAGAAGACTTCCCAGATATTTTAGGGGGACTGACCGAGACCTGCTTTTTCATTACTCTAGCTTAAAGGCTGGGCCTTAGTTTTCTTCCATGAAATGGACAGTAGCGGTAGTGCCCGGGCTGTTCTATAATAAAGAGACGGTGCCAGGTGCAGCACAAACCTAGCACAAGCGTCCTTCCTTCCCATCTTCCTTCCTTTGGTGTGCAATTGCTGACAGCCCTTTAGTCTCCCTTAATGGGTTCAGGGCTTCTGCCTGGTCTTTCCGGGAGGGGCCTTCTTCCTTGATCCTGTCAACCTGGTCCCTTGCGTTGGGCTACTTACTGCGTGATTGACACATGCTGGGCCGGCACTGAACTGGGCAGCTGAATGCTGGAGGTGAGGCGGTTGGAACACTGACCCTGGGGGACACATTTTTATAATTGTCTGGAGACCCGGCAGGACTTTCCCAGGACTGTGTCTCTTGCTTTCTCTCTCTGTCTCTACATCAGCTTCTCAAGGACGCGTGCGTAGATCGCCCCCGGGGGGGCGGGTGGCGCTTTCGGATTAATTCTCGGAGTGCCCGTCTGAGGAGGTTCCGGGACCAGCCCGCCGCCCACCGCACTCAGAGCGAAAGCGAAACCAGCCCGCCAGTAGCCGCTTGTGTCCTGGGACAGGTCTGTCCCGCTGCTCCACTACCCTTTAGCCACAGCGCGCTGCACAGCGCTCCCTCCGAAGAAGCAAACGCCACCCGCTTGCCAGTCTCCACCTTGGACACTTGAGTCTGATTCAATGTGTTTTGCAAATATGTCCTGCCTTAAACATAAAAAGGGACAAAACTGGTGTGGCTGTATACTTCTTAGAACTCGGTTCTGGCTGTTCTGATTTGGTTCGATGGCTTCACCTCATCCTGGGAGAAAAGACCTAGAGAGAGAAAGCAAGCCCATGGCTCTGTGGGAGCCTAGGAAGCAGCAAAGGTTCCTGCAAACCTCCCAGATCAAGGCATTGCTTGGCTGCCGTAGGGATGGGTTCTGAACACAGTAGGGAGGTGGAGGGGAGATGGGAACACGGAGTGCTACAATTTGTGATACTGGTGGAGACGTATCTGGCCATTGCCGAGATTTTGAACCACGTCCTTATAGCCTTTCTAGAGTTTTAGCCGAGATAGATTATTGGATTTGCATGATGGGACTATCCCTTCAGCAGCAATGTAGAAGCTGGATGCCAAGGGTGCAGCTCAGAACCAAGGGAGTAGATGGCAGGATATGGCCACACCATGGCTCCATTCGAGGTGGAAAACAAAATCGAGCAGAAGGGAGTCCCAACGGGGCAACAGGCAAAAGCTTGCTAACTCCCCAGGCTGAATGGGAGTTGTCCCAGTTCTTGCAGCAGAGTTGTGAGAATTTGTAACTTGAAATGGCAAGTTGTATTTTGGAAGTTTGGGGTAGGAGGTTCTCGGAGCTTCACTCATTTATAACCCCAAGACAGTCTCACTAGGTGCGCAAGGAGAGGAGGGGCTTCTTGGTCATCGCCCTGCCGCCAGCCACGTGCCTGGCCATCCCTAGACCCATGCAGTGGAAGTTATCAGAGTCCACCTCGTATCAGGCCACCATCTCGATATTAACAGGCCTTTGGGAGCACAGGAGAGAATGGTGGATGTTTCTTCCTTCTGAAGTCGGCTGAAGCCTGTGAAGAGGTCAGTGTCAGCTGACATGCTTGAGCACCCCGCATGGTAGGCCTCTGCTGAAACAAGGCCCTAAAAAAGTAAGCCACAGACAGCAACTCTGATCTGTAAGGTCCTTGTGCCTGTGAACTGGGGACTAGGGACAATAGATGGTCAGAATAAACAGTCTTAATAGTGTATGGGAAGCAAGTGACAGGGGTAAAGCTGTGCTTCTGTCTAGAAGGTTAAGATGAAGTTCATCGCCAGGCGACGGTGGTGGCGCACGCCTTTAGTCCCAGCACTTGGGAGGCAGAGGCAGGTGGATCTTTGTGAGTTCGAGGCCAGCCTGGTCTACAAAGAGAGTCCAGGACAGCCAGGGCTACACAGAGAAACCCTATCTCAAAAAACCAAAAAAAAAAACCAAACAAACAAAAAAAAAACTGGCCTACAAAGAGAGTCCAGGACAGCCAGGGCTACACAGAGAAACCCTATCTCAAAAAACCAAAAAAAATAAGATGAAGTTCATCACAGGGACTTGTTCCTTTCCTTGAAGGCACACTTCTTACAAAAAAGTAATTCCTAGCTATTCAGATGAGCCCAGAGCCTCTGCTCAGTGTGGGTTCTTGACCACCAGATATAGTTCCTCACTCATGCTTTTTTTTTTAATACAACTTTTTAAATTCTCGTAGAATTCACACACGCATAACAATGTATATTGATGATATCATGTTCATCCCCCATACTGCCTCTTAACTTCTAGATTACTTCCACTACCTACCTTCCACTCCCTTCTAACTATCATGTCCTAACTTAATTTTTAAAAAAGAACCCATTGAGTTCTTTTTGTGCTGTTCATATACTTGATAGCGTGGGTTCATCCACAGAAGCATAGGCCACATCTTTAAAAAAGAATGAAAGAAAAAAACCTGAATGTCCCTCCTGAAGAAACCATCAGCATCAGTAGCCCCTCAGTTAGGTGTGGGAGGTTCATGGACCTACTCCATGGAGCTCCTGCTCCATGTTGGAATGTTGACTAGGGTGATCATGGGAAGGTGTTGTCCAGGCAGCCACAGCGTCCATGAGCTCATGAGTACAGGGTTCTTAGATTGTTCAGAAGACCCTGTTTCTACTCAGTCTTCCCTGACCTCTGCCCCTTACAAGTTTTCCACTCTCTTCCTCGATGGCCCCTGAGCCTTGTGGTGAAGGCTGTGATATTGACACCTCATTCATGGATGAGATCTCCGTGGGTACTTACTTTCTGCATACTTTTGTCAAACATTTTCTGGTGTTTTTTACTTTCTTCTGTAATATTACTTTTCTTTAAGATTTTTTTTTTGTTTATTAGTACTAATGCATAGTATTTAGCACTATGTTGGAGAAGGAGGTCAAGAAGAAAAGAAAATCAACGAAAGATTTCAATGCTGGAAATGAAAAGACAAGACCATCGTTTAACATAATTGATAGAAGCTGAACTGGTGGTACAGACCTGCAATTTCAGCTACTTGTGAGACCAAATTCAAGGCATGCCTGGTTGCAGAGGTCAGGCCACCCTGAGCAATCAAATGAGAGTCTGTCTCAAACCTAGAAACGTTTTTTCAAAAAGAAGGCTGGTGATATATCTCACTGGCAGAGCATTTGCTTAGCACAGGCAATTTTGTGTGTGGTGCTGAGGACTGCCATTCATTCTTGAGTAAGTCACTATTTTCAACCATTCAGAGGATTATTTATGCTAGCCTTGGTTTCCGTTTTGAGTGAGTGAACTTATTAGGTTTAAAGCAAGCAAAAGTAAAATAAATAAAGAGCAAGTGGCAGTAGAAACAGGAAGGAGACAGGAATACATCATCAACTCAGGAATTCATAATGTCCAGCAGAGGTGACTGGAGTAGACTGGTTGAGAGGGGGATGGAACCAGGGCCCTGCAAACATCCAGTGGAAACTGACTGGGGAAGCTGAGACAGCCAGCTGCAGTTCCAAGTTGAGCTTTCTTCCCAGGAATCTGTAGCTTCATTAAATTAGCTCTGCAAAGTTCTTAGCTATTAATTAGCTCTTCAAATAATGCCTATTGCTTTCAACTTGATCTCATTTTAGGTTTCAATCTGGAACCTCCTAGGACTCTAACCACACATACAGCCAACCTTTTGAAATGTTCTACATGTTTTATGATGCTTTTAGGAATTTTCTCTCCCTTTCCAAGAACTGGGGTCTAGATGTTTTCCATCTGTGTATTTTCTACCAGTTCAGTCTTCTAGGTCACTAATATTTTCCTTACTTATGTTTGAACAATTGTCTAATTCATTTATTGAAGGTTAATTTCAGTTACTCAGGTTTTTTTTCTTTTTTGTTTGTTTGTTTCATTTTGGTTTGGTTTGGGTTTTTTTTGTTTGTTTGTTTTGGTATTAGAAATTTCTACATGGCTTTAACAAATATATAGACTTCAGTTCCTTCATACACTCCTCCATCTTGTTATCTATTTTCCTTATCATGTTGACAGTCATTATATTCTGAGTCTGATCTTTCCAATATCTGGATTGCTTGGGAATGTTCCTAATGCATGTTTCCCTCTTGACCCTGTTTGCCCGAAACTGGTAATTTTCTATTGACTGGTGAGCATTCCACTTGAGAACTGTTTGTGGTCAGGGGTGTTAGCAGTCAGAACAAAATCAGAAGCCTCTGAATCTATCAGGGATCAAGCTGGCTTGAGGTTTCATTTTTAAAAGCTAGTCTTGATGTATTTGTACTTATTTCTAGAGTGTGGTCCCATGAGTTCCCACTGAAAGGAGAAGGTAGCTCCCAAGGGCTCTCTGCTCTGGTGGGCTCTGACCCTACCACAGTGTTTATTTGTTCATCTCCACAGGACCATGATTCCCTCTGCATAATTTCTCAGCGATTTTTTGCTCTGTCCTAATACTGGCTCTGCTCTGCTTACCAATGGGAAAGTGCACAGTCCCAATAAGTAGCTCATTCTGTCTGTGGATCTCCATTTAACACTCTCCCTTCAGGACTTTTGTTTCAAGTCCTGGTTAACTTGGTGACCCTGAATTTCAGCTTTTTGTTTTCACTGAGCCTCCCCAAGCCTGACTCACTTTCCTTCTAGCAGCCATTTTCTGCCCAACTTCTCAGTTTTCCACTCCTACCCACTGTGCTCATGAATTGGCAATTGCCCCAGTAGAGAGTGCCAGCATTGTTGGGCTTTTCCAGTGAGGTTTCCCTCTTTCAAAGATGTTGGCTTTTCAAAGCGCCCCCGGCTACACAGCTCATCAATGCTTTTGGAATAGAAGAAAAAAGAAAAGATAAAAAAATTCTTCTAGTTGTTTTTATGGAACAGTCCCCTTACAAGCTGAAAACAGAAGGTAACTCAGGGAGATGTATGGGGATAGACCCCAGGGCTTTTCAAGCCTTCTACCACTAAGACACTCTCCCCATCCATGCAAATAGAAGGGACTTTGAAAGTGGAGCATGCTCAAAGTTCAAGAATTGAAGTTTCCACTGCATATGTTCTTTTTAAGGAATAGTATACTATTCCTTATATTCTCAGTACTAGACAAGCTCTGATAGATGGAGACAATAACAGTGTTAATCATTATTGTAATTATTACCCCTGAGATGATCAGTTTTGATTGTCACCCTGATTGAATTAAGAGATGGCTAGGGGGTTAGCACAGCCCACCTCTGCATGTGTCTGTAATGATGCTTCAGTGACAGCTGGGTCCTGGGAGTTCTGGCTTAATCAATGGATTGATCCCTTGTTGAATGCACAATGTGATAGCATTATTGGGAGGTGGCAAAAGGGAGAAGACTGGCATAACAGAGGAAGTAGGTCATTGGCAGAGGGGGTTGGGATGGTGTGGAATATCCTTGGGGTTATATCTCATCTAGCCTTTAAAAATTTATTTCTGTCCTTCATGACTTGTTTATTATTGTTTATTATAAGAAGTCTTACTTCTTACTTGGTGTCTGCCACCAAATGAAGATGCTCCTCAGTCACACACTCCTGTCACCATGACATTCTGCCTGACAACAGGCCCTGAAACAGAGCCATGACCACAGGCTGAATGTTCTGCAACCATGAGCCAAAGTAAATACTTCTTCCCCTAAATCCTTTCTGTCAGATATTTTGGTCCCAGTTTTACAAAAGTAACTCATGCAATTCTCATCTTTACAAATAAAGAAACTGAATCACAAGGAGTCTTAGCTAGTATGAGCAGCAGGGCTGAGATTTGAATTCATGTGGTAAAATCATCCTTTTTACACCCTGAAGTTCTGTATATAGCTAGGCACAAAGACATTCACTGTAAAGCATTTGGATTTGCAAGGGAATCGAAGTCTAAAGTTGTATTTTACCATTTGTCCCTCCAGCTTTTCTTCTGTTACAGTGGAAAATATTTGTGGAAATGAAACTTAGTGGGACTGCAGAGATGGCTTAGTGGTTAAGAGCTGGCCCAGCTCTCCTGAGTACTGGTCCCAGCACTTACCTTGGACTGGGAAGGGACAGCTCTCAATTGCCTGTAACTCTACGTCAGGGGATCAAGACTATCTTTCACATCTGAGTGCACCTGCACTCCATGTTCACATACCCCCACACAGACATTCCTTTATAGATAATTTAAACTACACATAATTTAAAAATTTAGTGGAGGGGAAACATCTTATGGGGCCTACTCCTAGACAAAGAACTGCAGGTAGCTACGGAGTCCTGAGACTAGGAGAATTAATCTTCCCTATGGATAAGCCCTTTAACCCTTTACCCAGTACCAACTGGTCATCCCTGAACTCATACCCATACAAAAACACTGAATGGACTCAGTAGGTTGTGTTTATATATTTATGCATATTTATGTAACAGTAGCTATTAAAGAAAAGGCAGCCATGAATTTGAGAGTGAGTGAGGTAGGGTGGGACATGGGAATGCTTAGAGGGAGGAGATGGAAGGGAGAAAACAATGTAATTGTATTTTAATTACAAAATACATTTTTTTTGTTTGGTTTTTGGGTTTTGGTTTTTTGAGACAGAGTTTCTCTGTGTAGCCCTGGCTGTCCTGGACTCACTTTGTAGACCAGGCTGGCTTTGAACTCACAGAGATCTGCCTGCCTCTGCCTCCCAAGTGCTGGGATTAAAGGCATGTGCCACCACATCTGGCACAACATAAAAAATTTTTAAAAAGAAAACAGAAGTTGTGGCTGTGCAGTCCAGGGTGAAGAGGCAGTTCAGGGCAAAGTCTCTCTTGAGCTTTCTGGACCACACTGTGCTCCTCAGTGCAGTGTGGAAGAAGCTGTAGCTGTCTGGACAGTTCTGGCTTACAGTGATCCCCTAATCCATCTCACTGTGTGCCTAACCATCTTTGCCGGGAAGACAGGCTGAACCTGCAGTTTATTGTCACACACCTCTGTTTACTCCGTGACCCACTGGGAAATTCACAGGGCCTGCAGACATTGGTTTCAAAGAAAGGAGAAGGCAAGCAGACCAGGAAAACACTGGGCCAATTTGTGCTTCAGAGGGAAGAGACGGGATTAGCTTTCTGTCCTAAATGTTTCCCTTAGTGTCAGAACAAGCCTTTGTATCTACAGGTTTCCAGGGAAGGAGTCAGACCTTTCTGACATCCCATAATCTCATTTCCTCTGTCGTTTTTCATGGCGTGAAGTGAAATGTTCCAGTATTTCTCTCCTGGGCAAAGACAGGAACTGCAAAGATCTAAGAGCACTTTTTGGGTATTACCCCTGCTAATAACATCCTTTACGTAACAGGTGTGGGACAGCTTCCAGTGGTTTCTCTCTAGAAACCAGATAGTAATTTCCCACATCCAGAAGACATAGCTCTATAAAGAGATTAAGCAAATGCATCCTTGTAATGCAATAGAAAATGATCTATTTTGTATTTAAATAGGGCTAAACTAATTTCCTGCAATTGTTTCAGGGCTGCCATCTGACAAATGGATTCTACAAATCTACAAAAATGGATTCTACCAGTTCTACAAAGAACATTACCATCTGAACCAAAAACTGGGGATACACCAAACAAAAAAAGGTCACTGGATTGTGTACAAAGTTCCAAGAAGACTTCCAAATTAATAAGAATGTTTTTTCCCTTGACCAAATTGCTTAGGGACCTTTTTTTTTTAATTTTTAAAAAAGCCTCATAACTCATATCCCTTTAGGGAGTTAAGGACAGATTAATTCCCCGGGGCTGTGTTGTGGGGCAGAACTATGAGACTATTTACAGCTTTTCCATGCCTTTCTGAAAAAGCATCTCTTCTAAATTAAAACTATTTCCCTTTAAAAAACATCAACAACTGTTACCTTTGGAATAATAAAGAAAAATATATCATTGTTAATACATAGAATGCAGAAAATGCCTTTCAGAAAGACTCTGTTTGGCCTTGAACTCAAACATTTGCTAGGCTCTGCCTCTTGGTTGCTGGGATTAAAGGTGTGAGCCACCACTGCCTGGTGAGGCTATTATTTTTTAATGCCAAATTTATTTTATGTAAATAAAATAGTTGAATGTTTACAGTCATTGAACAGTGTTCTTTTAGGGGAAGCTTGATACTTTCTCAACTTGTGTTTAGGGGATTTTTTTTAACCCCAAAATTATTCTAGCTTCAGTGGTTCAAGGAGGAGTGGCATTACTGCTTGCTGGTGACAGTTGCTAATGTTTATTGAGTACATGTTGTTGCCAGGGACTGTCACAGACAACTTTCCATTATCATTTTGTTCAATCCTTCTAAACCCTATATGCCAGATGTCATTGCTGTCACTGTTTTATGGAGCAGGAGACAGCTTTAGAGAGCTATAAATAACCTCCTGAGGTGGCATAAGACGTGGGGTTTGAACCCAGTATGCTGCCACTGCTCTCTTACAATACAGCATGCTGAGAGGGATGCTTGAAGATCGGAGATTATTATCCAAGTACAGTCTTTTTTTGGAAAATGTTTCTGGAGTACCTAATTTAAAACCTTTAAAAAACAGTCTTTTGTTTGTATTAATAAACCAAGTAACTCTAGTTTTAAGGCCTTAGCTAACAGCACTAGTTGGAAATTTGAACAGGGATTATTTGCAGGGACATCACTGTCATTATTGTAAGACTTTATAATATAGACACATAAAGGAGGGAAATAGAGGGAGTGTTTTTCTCTTCCCTAATGCTCAACACGAGACACTTCTACATCCAGACATAAATAAGGTTTTTTGGCCACTTTTCTCATTGATTTAGCTAATATAATATCTGTTGAGTCTCACTGCTTTGTGTTGCTGATGCAGTTGTGTATCTGCTGTTGCCTTGCACTACTGCATCACCGCAGGACACAAGAGCACACTTCTCTGTACTTTCCTCTGTATTCCCAACAGATATGACAGTATCTGTACAAAAGACAAATGTTGCAACATAGTTTGATGGTCTTATCTTTGTTTTGTATTCTAGAGCTGGGCAGTATTTCGTTTATGAAATGCAAGTGTTCTGAAGAACTGGGGAAGTTCGTTTCATAGACAGAAGGGAGCGAAAGAGCCTAATGTGGTGATCCAACCTTGTAATCCCAGCATTCAGGAGTCTGAGGCAGAAGGATCTCAAGTTCAGCCAGCCTGGGCTACATCGCCAGGCTTGCCTCAACCAAAACAATATAAAACAAAACAACAGCAGGCTGATGAAAGTGGAAACATCCCTGCCCAGAAAAAGAAAAGAGAAACCAGAGTGATCAATCATTGAGTACAATCAGAGAAACAAAGCAACAGAAAACCTAGCTGACTGGTCAGCAGGAACTAAGGCAGAGGAAGGTTTGTGACTGCGCTAGTTAAGGCTGACAGTGGCTCCAATGTGTAGTTTCCTTAGCTTTTCCTCCTCACATGATATTCTATGAAGGAACACAAAGTTGGAGTTACTATCACTAAAGAAGCATTTAGATGAACAGTTCTGATATGCATTGGGTTCTAAAATGTAATGTTCAGTTTGGTGCTCAAGATGGGGTAGTGTGAGTATTGGTTTCATCAAGGGGAATAGTTCAATTTCTTAAAGTTGGATGAGACCTTCAGAAGTGGCAGGGATGACAGAGGATTTTGTGCTTCATTCACACTATTGCTGACCATATCCTAGGCCAACAGGAAGAGGAGGGGGCTACATGGAGTTAGGTGGAGGTTGTCTGTAACTCCAGAAGCTATGGAGGTTTTGATGGCTATGGTGGCTATCTACGGGAATGATACCTTTGATGATGGAATGAGACAGATGGATGGATGGACGCTGTGCTGTTGTTGGTGATGCAAGTCTGGACTTTTGTGGTGGTTGCTTTGTACATAGCAGACGGTTGTCTTTTTTGTGTAACTGAAATTGACATTGCTGATGCTCAGCCCTGACTCCAACTCCAATTCATGCTGATTTTGGAGCTGATGGCAGAGCAGCAGGAGAAGCAGGTGTAGAACCCATGCCAATGAGGATGCTGCCTGTTCCTCAGAAGCTGTATCAGTGAGTATTCTTGTGTTTGGATCTTGAGGTGTCTTTGGAATGGTAGGTTTTGGGATGGGAAATAGAAGGAATAGGTCATAGGGAAGGATGTGTGTTTCAAGGAGAGAGTGGAGAGTCGTCAGTGTAGATGTTACAGTGCTCCGAAAGCTTGGGTGTCTAAGGCCATGGTGGTGGAGGTGGAGGAGGTTACCATGGCCAAGGTGTCATGGGTGGAGGGAGTGTCGTGGATGTACTAAAAGCAAAGCCTCTAACATGCAAGTTTCTCAGCTGCCTCTGGTCTCCTTGACTTCCCTCAGATTTCATTTTGTATTTTAAGAACTCTATAAGGATTGAAGGGATATGCTTTCAAAGAATTATCTGAGTCACGTAGGTCCGTCCATGGGTGCCAGCCTATAATCATAGCTGCTCAGGAACAAAATCCCAGCAGGGACCTGGGGGTGGGGTAGTCACAAAGTCTCAGCACCGCTGGACTTGTGTTGGCCTCTGACAGTTGCTGGGAGAGAGTCTTTTTTCTTTTTTTAAGGGTGTGACCTCTGTTTGGTCAACTATACCCCAAGCAGGCCACATCCAAGGGTAGTTGGGCTACACAAGCCAGACTCAACAGGTTAATAAAAGATATGGTAGGGGAAGGAGGGAAGGGTGCATCTGAGAGGAGAGGGTGAATATGACCAAAATATATTACACGGAATTCTCAAAGAATTAATAAAAACATTTAAAAACTCCAAGAGTAAAATAATTCCCTGGGCAGATGGGGCAAATTTTATTTCATAACAGAACATATGCCAATATCTAAAAACTAACTTTCCTGAGAGATGATACAAGATTTCCAGACCAAGTAATCAATCTGAGATTAAAGGTAAAGGTAGGTGTGTGCAGCACCCACCTACAATCCCAGTAGAGGGGAGGAGACAGGAGAATCATGGAATCACAACAACCAGACTAGAAAGCTTGTCACAAAAATTACTGTGTGAAATTTATCAGTAACACAAACAAAATAATCAAGAAAATAAGTACCGCAGTAGACCAGTGAGAAAAATCATTAATAGCAACTTATCAAAGAAAGTTATAGTTACTGAATATATTTAAAAGATATGAGAGAGATTAACCAAATACAGGTAAACAAAATAAAATATTTTAAGTTAAAAAAAAGTGTAAAAAGAGAATTCCCAGTCTTGGCGAATTCATAATGAAACTGTTTCTGAAAATAAATTTGACAAAGTTTGTCAAGAATCTTAAACTTTTGCCCTGTCGACTCAAACCAGTAATCTACCCTAAGGAATTTCAGAAATGCAAAAGAAAAATTTTGTGATAATGAAGTAAATGCAAAAATATATGTAGGTCTGACACTAGAGAAGCTCAAATGTAGTATATTCCAGAATATCATATAGCTTCACAATTAAATTTACAAAGAGCTTTGTCAAAATAACCTAAGAACATTAAAAATATATATACATAAAATTAAAGCAAATCAGTCCTATGCTTAAAAAAGTGACTCAAGGCAATTTGGGAGGAAGCTCAAGGTAAGCAAGATGGCCTAACCCTAAAATAGCCAAGTACAAGGAAGTTGGAGTGGGTACGGCATAGGAAGTAGAAAGAACCCACCACAAAAGTTGCCGGTAACTGCCAAAAGTCCAGCTTTGGCCATAGCTGAGTTTGATGATCACTGTGTGCAACTTCCTATGGAGGCAACAGGAGATAAACACATGGCTAGTCCAGCCCATCGGGCCTGTGTAAGGTTCCAAGGTCTACTTTCATGTAGCACTACTTGGCAGATGTCTAATTCTTTCCCCGCAACATCCCCAGCAGCCTAAGAATTAGAAGATGCCACAGCATCAGAGGCTGAGAAAAATGAGCGTTGTGTAAACTCAAGTTTGGAACTGGGCAGAAGCAAGTGGCATGGAGTCAGGGTAACGAAGGCATGTGAAGGTACATGTTTCAGCAATCAATCGTTCAACATAAAGTCACCAAACCCGTAATGCATACTGTGTGCCAGGCACTGTCACATTAGCACCTGGAGTAAATCAGTGATTGAAACAAACCCTTCTACACTTGAGGGTTGCTGGGAAAAGGACACAGATCACATCATAAGTCCAATAAGCTTGTGTGATTGGAAATAAAGGGAATGGCAGAGCTTGGAAGCCCCAAATTGCACATATTTATTTTAATCTCACTCCCCTTTTTCCCTTAACTATATTTGAATCATTTCTCTTAACATGTGTATAAAGGTGTAGACACCTTGCTTTGATTTCTGAAAAACTGTTGGGTGGACATAGCAGTAAGTAATATTTTTATAAGAGGGAATTGCTTGGTGAACTATTTATAAAAACAATTGCTTGGCACATGAGCAGAAAGCTGCCTTCTTCAAAGGGTTAAGGGGGTATCTGAGTGACAGGACACTGACCTAGCACACACAACAACCCTGGATTTGCTCCCCAAAAACTGGTACCCCTCAAACTAACAACATAAGGTAAATAGAGAATTGCGCAACTACGGTGTTTGCAATTTTATCAGATATTTCACCCACTGAAAATGAAATGCATTGGGGTGGGGGAGGGGAGTTGAGTGGTGGTGAGACAGAGAGGGTGAAGAGCAGCTAACTCACCACCGCTGACCACCTCTTTTCTGTACTTGCTTTCACCTTGTTTACTTTTGAAATGGCCAATGACAGCAGGACATGCTACTGCATGCCAGTAATCCTAGCTTAGAGACTGAGGTGGGAGGATTTTGAGTTCTAGGATAGCTGGTCTAAGAAAACAGCAAACAAAAATTTAAAAAACAAAGAAAAGGCCAAAGAACTCATTACTTAATTCATTGACCAACGCTGGCTTAAGTACAGTCCTGATAGAAAGGGAGGGAACACAGTGGGCAAAGGTGGCTGACAGTTACTTGCTACCTCTGGGATAAAAAAGGAAGGCATGAATATACACCTTGCATAGCTAATACCAAAGAAAGAAAAGGAAAAAATTTTAAAATTGAGTATATTCAATTATATTATTATTAGCTCAGCAGTTTTAAAAAAACTTCGACAATGTACAACTAAAAAGCAAAACAAAACACTGAGGTAGTGGCTGGAGAGATGGCTCAGCAGTTAATCACGCTGGCTACTCTGACAGAGGGCCCAGTTCATTTGTCAAGGTCCCCTCCCACAGCAAGCACAAAGTCCCAGAGTCTGAATACTACTGATATGGGTATGCGACTGCCACCTTTCAAGAATATTTCATTTGCTTGCCAAGGAGTCAGTACAAATGGCTTGTGAACACTGTCCCGGCATATCTCTTGTGAACCCCAAAATGGGTCAGGAAACCATTAAACAGAGTGGATTGTCACTAGATGATATGTAAGAACTCTAGCATAAAAAGCATAAAAAAGCTTTTATGCCTGTCTCAATTATTTAATCTCTGCCAGTTCAGATAAGCATCCTCTGCCTTAGTGCTAATAAACACCGGCATGTGAAGTGGAACAAGCTATTTCCGTAGCATTCAGGAATGGAAATAGAGGCATTGAAGGAGCTTAGAAAGCACAAATGAAGAAATGCAGTCCATATTATAGCTGCTGCTTAAATAATGCTCCTTGGTACCTACCAAGGGGACTGTGTGTTTATACAGCAGGTCTTGTGAAGCGCTGGTCATTCAGAGGCATTTGCTCTGACAGTACAGACAGCTCCAACTGCAGAGGCTGTGTCTGCAGGTGTTTTCTGAGACCAATTCTCTAAATTGCTCTTTGAAGGTAATCACAGAGATTTGAATTTTCCTTATTGGAAAGAACCTTAAAAGCATTTAGTTCCAAAGACTTTGTTCAATGGACATAGTAATATTACCCAGAATGAGGAAGTGACCTGGTAAAGTCAATCAGATGATTTATGTCAGGGTCCAGAAGAAACCTCAGGCCTCTGAACTACCACTAGGGTCCTTTCTCCTGCCCCACAAGGCCTCGTTTAGTAAACTACCTGCTGCCTGAAAACTTACATGCAAGGGAGGTTCTTACATGGTGTTGTGAACACAACCATTCTCAGAAGTATAGCTCTTGTCTTTCTCAGAGAAACCAATATTTCTGGGGTCATACACATATAGCCATGTTATGTGTTTTTGAGGGTGGGATGATGCCTCATTTTCAGTTTCATGTGTGAAAGTTTGTGTATCCCTTTTTTCATTTTTTTTTCTCCTGCACCTAGGGGCATTGCTGATGTGGCTGCTTTGTCACATGTGTATCAGTAGGTTGTAGAGAGGAGAGAGGCTATGTCTACATTCAGTGTTGAGACTTATGAACATTTGAATGAATAATAGCCTAACATTCCCTGAAAGGAGCAAACCTGACACCACCACTAGTTTGGTGCCAGGGGGCCTGGATGTGGAGCTGGCCTGTGGTGACCATCAGTCCAGCACCAGCCAGGCACCTGATGGGCTTCCAAGACAGGAAGCAAGCCAGAGACTGGAGGAGCCCTGGCTGGAACCACAGACCCCAGGTAGATAGCCAGTCAGGAAAGCTGGGCAGGGAGCAAGTCCAAGACAGCCACCAGACTGGTTCAGGGGGCCTGGGCAGGGATCTACCTGAGAACCATGCTAGCCTGGTGCCATGCAGGCCTGGGGGTCAGACCATGCTGGAGATGACCCCTGCTAGGCTCTATAATGTGCAATGCACAGGGGCATAACACTCCTGAGACCACTCCTGAGACAAACCCAGACACACCCCAGGACCTCTAAGAGGTGGTGGAGAAGTAGAAGAGAAACATAAACAAAAGGATTTGGGCATGACAAAGGGAGGCAGAACTGGAGACTTGAGGGTAGTGAGGGACAGCCTGATGTGAGTAGCCAATGATGCCCCCTAGGACCATGGTGGGGTCTGTGACCCTACAGCATCAGGGGTCTATTGCCACCAGAGAGCCAGGTAGACATCCTTGGTCTGGACTGAGACCTGGGACATGTTGACGTCTAAGCACTGTGTGGAGGTGGCCTTTCCACCTGGGCATCATGGAAGAACTTTACCTAGAGGCATGGGAGCGAGAGAGCTGACCCTGCTGCTATCCAGCTGCAGTGCTCATGTTAGCAGGCCCTGCACATTTTGGGAGTTGAGGGTGGGCTGGCCCCAGGGATTCAAGCTCCTCTCCCTGTGGTGAGTGGATGGGGAGAGATGTCCCCCTCCTCTTCCTCACCACCTCATCACTTGCAGCAGGTGTTATGGTGGGAGACCTGGCTCCAGGTTCATGAGAGCAGGAGAGCTATCCCTGTCCTTCACCAGCTATAGCACTTGGGAGAGCAGGCCCTGTACCTCACCTGGGCAGCATAGTACAGCTGGCCCTGAATGTGTGGGTTGTAGGTGAGCAGTCATGCTGGTGAGGGAGAGATCCCTTCCACTCTCTTTTTCCTTTGCTGCAGGTAGCAGGCGGGAGAGTTGGCCCTGATAGGGTCATGAGAGCAAGAGAGGTGGCCCAGTCCTTACCTGCTGCAGCTCTCAGGAGAGTGGGCCCTGCACCTTACCAGGGTAGCACAGTAGCACTGGTTATGGATGTGGGGGTTGCAGACACAGAAGGAGCACTTTGGGTTGGGCCACCCCAGCATCTAATCCATGGATTAACTCCTGGAGTGAATGAAGAAGTCAGCTACAGACTCAAAGCTGCAGGATCTCTGTGGCACAGGGAGGTGACAGGATGTCTGAGGGTAATCCCAGTGAGGTTCCAGCATTGATAGTGCAGCAGAGGCCAGAGGCCTTGTACCAGACCAAGGAGTAATTGTAGTGAATATTTGCAAGAAAAGAGGTATGGACAGAGGGGAATATTATGGGACACACTGTGACACACTACAGCTTCCACATTTTTTCTTTTTCTTTATTTCTTATTTTTTCAGTTGGGAGAGGTTGCAAGGGTTGGGGGGTGGGCAGAGGGAAGGTGGGAGATGGGTGGGATTGGGGCACATGATGTAAAATGTACACACCCACAAAAAAACCCAATAAAAATATTTAATTTTTTTCTTTATTCTTCCTATAATAAGCTTGTTATTGCTCTTGTGTCTTCAAAGAGACTAAACCATTTTAAAAAGGATGTCAGGGTCCAGGTTATAAACAGATCTCATATAGGCAAGACATTCTTGCACTCTACCAAGTGAGATATTTAGCTCTATTTATAATTCTCTATATTTTAAAGGACCAGGGCATGATATTTTATCTTTATTTGTTAGACAGGGCTTTACTATGTAGCTCTGGCTGCTCCAAAAACTTGCTACGTCAATTGGAATGACCTCAGACTCTCATGATGATTCACTTGCCTGTGTCTCATGTGCTAGAATTAAAGGCATGTGCAGCCAGGCCCAGCTAAGACATAATTCTTTATATTCCTAGTGTTGGTTTAGATTTAAACATGTGCTGTCTTCTTTGCTCTTATCTCCTCCAACAGCTCACCCCTCTTCTTGGAAATGATTCTACTGTGAAAGGTATAGTCTTTTGGATTTATTTTCACATAGATCTTAGGATGGGGACATCTTTCAGTTTTTTTTTTTTTTTTGGACTGATTATTTTATCTTCTTTCTTAAAGGGTATGTTTGTTGGGTATAAAATTTGAGGTGGCCTTAATCTTCTCTCAATTTGCTGATGACACTCTTCCACTGTTTCCTGATTTCCAATGTGCTTGTTAAGAGATCAATAGTTAAACAGGTGCTCCTTTGCAGCTAGTTTGGATTTTTCCTAACTAGATGCTTTTAAAGCTACATCTCTGCCTCTACTGCAATGATCTGATATCTTTTCGGTATTTGGGGGGGGTGTTATAGTGAGTTTTGAATCATGGATTGGTATCATTGACCGATTTTTGAGTACTCTAAGCCAGTATCTCTCCAGACAGTCTTCTGTTATATATAGGTTCTTTTTGTCACAAATTAAATGTATGGTAGACCTTCAAGTCAGTCTTTGGTTTTTTATTCTTTTCTCTGTGATTTCATTTTTTTTGTATGTGTTTCTCTGCTGCACTGTGCATACATATATATATATTTTTTTCCCGATCCATATTCTAGCTCACTAAATTTCTCTTCAGCTATCTCTGGAAAGTTTCAATTCCCAGCACCCACACAGCAGCTCACAACTGTCTGCAACTCCAGTTCCAGTGGATCCAACGCCTTCTTTTGACCTCCATGAGCATCAGACAAGCATGTGGTGCATAGATGTACATGCAGGCAAAACACTGAAACACATAAAAAATTAAAACAAAATAAAGAAAGAATACGAAGGGGTATAATATTAGATGATCTCTGCCTTCCAGAGAGCAAAGATAAAGAGTCCAGAGATTTAAGTTTATTCTGACTTGAAGGCTGGGGCTGGGCACTGGTGTCCTGGGAATCCAGTAAAGCAGTGAAGAAGTTTTGTCCTAGTGGCCCTGGAGAGTTCCCTGCCCAGAGGCTTGGGAAGCAGCTCTAGCTCCTCAACGATCACTGCTGGAAATACTGTCTGGGCACTCTGAGGCTGGGAGGCTTCACTGTCTTCTTTATCATTCTGAGTGCAGTTGGCAGAAGCAATTGCTTACCTTAAAGGACAGAGTGGTCATTTTATACTGTAAATGACTGGAGAAGTTTGTGGCCATAGAACAGTTTTATGACACATCGTTTGTGGCCATGAAACCCAGAAGAGGGTTCGTTTGGTCCTGTGGTAGCTCCATAAAGCCAATGACTCACCAATGTGGCAGGAGAGGGAAAAGGGTTGTCCAGTGGCCAATGAAGAAGAGGGAGAGCCTGCTTACAAATCAGCCTCTTCACTCCAGAGAATTGAGGGGCTACAGATACAGGGCAAGGATAAAGAGGGAGTGAGGGAGGCTAAGAAGACGGAGAAATGCTCATGTGTTTTCTGCGAAGTAGGGAAGATCTTTCAGGAACTAGGATGCTGCCCCTTTTAGGGCATCATGCTTCTCTGACCATGGGGGCTGGTAGGAATCTTTATCTCACAGGTTGAGGCTACAATGGTGACAGGCATAGTTTGAAGACAAAGATATTCCAGCCACTGTATCAGACACGTGAAGGTCTAAGCCCGGAGTCAGTATTTTCAATTACAGTGGCTCTCAAGACCTGGAAAAGTAACCTGGGCCACAGTTACCATCATAACCCACAAAGCTGGGTGGAGTCTATAGCCAAGCTAGTGAGAGACTAGTAATATGTTGCTCAGCTGTGTGGTATCAAAAATTAGTGATTTTTAAGGCAAAAAGATAAATGAAGATAGTTTGTTTCATTTTTTCCTTGGTAACAGTCATATGTATGTATGTATGTGTGTGTGTGTGTGTGTGTGTGTGTCTGTGTGTGTGTGTATGTGTCTGTGTGTATATATATATATCAAAATCCTGACATCTAAACCAGATGGCAGCTCCAATTATAACATTGTTCCTGGGAGACAAAAGATAATATTTAATGTTATAATGACAGAGCTATCAAAAGATATATATATATAGTAGGGAATTAGATTTAGTATAAATATCTAGGGGTTTCTGATACAGTCTCTTAGTTTGGGGCATGAAGATCAACTTGGCTGTGAGCAATTAGCTTATCAGCTTGTGTACTAAAAACAAGGATGAAGCCAGGTGGAAAACAGGAAAGACTTAATAGACTGAAAAAAAAAGGTAGAAGCCAGGAAAAACAGAAAAGACTTAATGGACTAAAAACAAAGTATTTGGCTTGGCATTGTTTTCAGCTGCTAAGTGGGCAGAGCCCAAATTAAGCTGAAACAGGTGGAACAAGGAGAGATCATATTTAAGGACAAGTGCATGGAGCCAAGGGGGGCCCCATGCTAAAGAGCTCTGATGCTGGCGATTCCTCACACTAAGAAAGGACAACGAGTATTGTCTGATGGAGAAAGTGCTGGTGAATTGATGGCCAGATCTCCCTGAGGCAAAAAGAAGCTGGTGAGCAGAGAAAGCCTGAGCAAGACAGCAAAAGACCAAGGACTAAACCCTGTGGCTCAGCTTTTGCCTAGAGGGGTTTGATCTGTCCGAACGGTGGCCTAAATGAAACTGTGGCCAGCTTTAAAGACTGAGGCAGAGCGGCAGAGTTGCTGATGCAAAGGAAATAAGTTGGCCTACAGACGCTGAGGTCTCCCAGAGAGAAGAAAGCCTCAAGCCTTATTTAAGGTGAGACTGCCATAGCCAATTTACCCTGACAAACCTACATCTGAGATATTCAACAACAACAACAAAAAGTCTAGTAAGTGCATTAAAGGGTCTACAAAATAGACTGTGTTCCTGACGACTGAGGACCTGCCCCAGAGACTGTATCCTTCTAAAAAGTTATGAAAATAGTTATAATAGTTATCAATAGGTTTAGTGGTTAGGTCATAGGGATTGTAGGAATTTGTAGGGTTAGTAGTTAAGTATTTGTATTTGTTATAAGTAAATATAATTATCAATAAATAAATATTTAACAATTTTTAAAAGTTTGGTTACTATATATATATATAATTCTAAGAAAACATCAAATTCTGAAGAAAAATTTATATTTTAGGTGGAAAAGTTTAAAGTAGGGGACAAGAAGATAGAAAAAGAATGGC
The DNA here is from genome assembly GCA_907164525.1 of Lophiomys imhausi. Lineage (NCBI taxonomy): Eukaryota > Metazoa > Chordata > Mammalia > Rodentia > Muridae > Lophiomys > Lophiomys imhausi. The sequence goes on along the minus strand of CAJQZJ010031962.1, from coordinate 914,276 downwards.
TTTGGAGGGGGCTGACTAAAACTGATGTTATAGGAAAAAGCCATAAGGAAATCTAACAGTCAGTAAACTGAGTTTTGTTTTTGTTTTTCGAGGCAGGGTTTCTCTGTATCACCCCTGGCTGCCCTGGACTCACTTTGTAGACAAGGCTAGCCTTGAACTCACAAAGATTTGCCTGCCTTTGTCTCTTAAGTGCTGGGATTAAAGGCCGGTGCCACCATGCCTGGCTATGTAAACTGAGTTAAAAAATATTTTAAAAAATAATTAAAAAAAAAGAATTGGATCAGACATTGTAGTACACATCTTTAACTCCAGCATTTGGGAGACAGAGGCAAGCTGATTTCTTTAAGTTCAAAGGCTTCCTGGTCTACATAGTGAGTTCCAAGTCAATCAGAGCTATATATCAAGACCCTGCCTCACAAACAAACAAACAAATAAACAAAAGCGATGACCAACAGCAAAAGAATTGGAATGGAATTACCCTGTGTGGATTGATAAAGCTGCTCCAGAATGTGTAGATTATCCAGTGAAAATCCTGGTGTTCTCAGTAGGCTGCCTCATATGAGTGTGACTATTTTGGGGGACTACTGAGCACCCCATAAATATAAGCAGTTGCCACTACTGGTGGTTCCCTGCAAGAGCTAGATGTTAAAACCTTATTGCTGAGATATGTTCTTCCAGCAATATATAGAGAAATAAAGCTGGAACTAGGCTGGAAGTGTCCTCCCTGCTGGATAGGCCCCAGAGTACGAGAATGTGCTTATCATCAACATTCTTACTCAGCTGTGGACCCTACAAGCAACACTACTGACCATGCAGGAAAGATGTGCCCACCGATGCAATAATGGCAAGTCTGTTATGGGGTAACCAATTGCTTTCTGATTTAATTGAGGCTTGCACCAAAGGAGAGAATTCTCATCTCATCTGTAAACTGGGTCATCAGTTCATGGCTGGAGACCAAATGCCCAAGTGAGGAAGCCATTATGGTTTTACTAAATGGCCTTGATGTTTTTGTCAAGTTGTCTAAATAACAATGCCTATTCTAATAGATTAGTGCTGCTATCAGATCTTGTCAGAGGACTTGCTTTTAGCAGAAGTAACTGCGGAAACTCCTACATGGACAAAGTGATAAGTAAAGGTTGAATGCCGCTGCATGGTGTTTCTGTACCACTCCTCCAAAACCTAGGGCCAGAAACAATGTAGGAGTCCGAGGAAGAGAGGGAGTGTTATTTATATAATGCTGACCTTCTGCTACAACTTGTGTGTTGGACTGTTGAATTCACAGCTGTTGTAATTACTTGCACAAGATTGGGCCTACTAACATTCTGTCCCCATTCCTCCTTTAGGTCTTATATAAGGTTGATGGTTGATAGGGGAAGGAGAGACATTTTCTTCACGGTTCCTGTAAACAGCCCCTCATCTGTGCTCCTGTAAGCAACCCTAACATCTCTCATTGGCTCTCTCTCTCTCTTTTTTTTTAAAGGCTAAAAAGGAGACTAGTTTGGAAAAGGAAGGGAATCAGTGGGAGTGGGAGGAACACAGGAAAAAGAAATGGGGATGAATATAATCAAAATACATATATACATGTAAAAATGATACCATGAAACCCATTATTACATATAATTAACATGTGCTAATGAAAAAGTAGAAAAATCTTGCTGTTCAGGCTTCATTTCCCACCACTTACAATCCTGAGAGGGGAAGCAGGGGAGAGAACAGCCAGGAATGAAAGAGACCTCAGGCAGCAGTGACCACGAACATAACAGACTCTTAGGAGGCAGGCTTTAGTAAGACAGCTCATTTAATTGGGGATAGCAAATGCTACTTTGAGGGGGTGATCTATTCTAAGTGTTAATTAACTTGCTCTCCATGTTCTGCTTGCTACCTTCCTACTGTACAGGCCCCCACACACATATAGGAAGTGTGCAGTGTAATCTACCTGCTACCCATTTCTCTGATTGGCTTTAATAAAATGCTGTAGCCTGTGACTGAAGCAGAGAGAAAGAACTAGGTGGAGCTAAGGTTCCAGGGCTTTTGTGGAAGGAAAAAATTTGGAGGAGAAGCCACAAGGAGGAGAAGGAAGCAGAGGAAGGAGGAAGAAGGATGGCATGGGTTAGATGAAAGATCCCAACTCCATGTGGCCAGAGCATTGACATGGCATAGAGAGAAACAGCCCACGGTATATATTTAAATATATGGGGTTTTATCTGGGCAAATAGCTTAGAGGGTTAAGATCGCACAGTCCCAGGCCAAAGCTTACTAAAATCCATCAGGTGTCTCTGTGTGTTTATTTATAAGTGAGGAGTAAGGGATAACTCCACAGACTTAATAGCTATGTTATCATTATCATTATTAATTATTTACCACTACACTTCTTAAACCTTGGAGGGATGGGTAGGGGCTTTTCAGAGTGAGTGTACATCATTGGCCAGGGACAGAGTACTGGGATGCCACATCTAAATTGAATAATAAACAAATCCTCACCAATGTGCAACTAGAGTGCAATTCATCATTTTAGAATGGCACATACTAAACACTATTAGAAATATAGAAGTAGGTAGGTATCTAATGTCCTCAGCCCATTGTGGGTGGTGCCATCCATGGGCTGGTAGTCCTGGGTTCTATAAGAAAGCAGGCTGAGCAAGTCATGGTGAGCAAGGCACCAAGCAGCAACCCTCCATGGCCTTTCCATCAGTTCTTGCCTCTAGATTCCTGTCCTGATTCCCTTCAATGATGAACAGTGATGTGGAGAGTAAGCCAAATAAATCTTTTCCTCTACCAATTGCTTTTGGCCATGGCATTTTATCATAGCAACAGTCACCCTAATGTAGTGGTTTGTAGTGGTATATGGTCCCACAGGCTCTATATTTGAATCCTTCGTCATCAGGGAGCAGGGAGTGGAACTCTTTGATAGGCTTAGAAGGATTAGGAGGTGTGGCCTTGCTGGAGGAAGTGTGTCACTAGGGGTGAGCTTTGGGGTTTCAAAGGCCCATGCTTGGCTCAGGTTCACACTTTGCCTATAGATCAGGATGTAGCTCATAGCTACATCCAGTACTATGCCTGCCATGTCCCCCCAACATGGTAATAATGGACTAAGCCTCTGAAACTCTAAGCAAGCTTCCAATCAATTCCTTCCTTTTATAATAATTTCCTTTGTCATGGTGTCTCTTTCTGGCAATACAACAGTGATTAAGACACCTAACTAGGACAAAAATTGATACCAGGATAGTGGGATATTGCTGTGACAGACATGACCGTGTTGGCTTGGGGAGGATTGTGGAAGACCTTTGGAACTTTGGGTGAGAAAAGCCATTAAGTGTTCAAAGCTTGGGAGGCTGTTTCGTAGGAGCATGGTGTGAGTACTGAAAGCAGTGCAGATAATGAGGCACAGGGTGTAAAGTTTCAGAGGAAAACAAAGACCCTACTGTACCTCGTATGTGAGAAAATATGTGTTTGGTCAACTGGAACTGAAGAATCAGCTGTGAGTATCAAGAGACCAGAACCACTGAAGTGGAACCTTTGCTTTGCTGAGATTCTCCATGCTGGTCAGCTGGAGCTGAGAAGTTAGTGGTGATTAAGAAGAGACAAGGAAATTGATGAGAAGGGAAGTATTTCCGCGGTGTCAGAGCACACAAGCTGTGTTCCCGAAGCGGCATGTTGGCAGCCAAACTTAATAGTGTAAGAGTCACCTAGGTGGTACTGGTTTTAAAGGCCTAAAGGGGTCATGGAGAGCAGCGTGGCACTGTGTAGCAGGGCTGGAGTTCCTGAAATGAGACTAGAAGAGACTTCTGGTGAAAGTTCAGGCCTGGTTGCTTCAGGGACTTCAGCATTTCGGAGAGGCCAGTATGATCACCAAGAGCAGTAGCAGCAGTGGTGTGGAGCCAGCCAGAGCCTAGAAGACAAGCTGTGTGAGCTGCAGAGGGCAGAGCTGGAGAAGTGACCCAAGACCTTAGGAGAAGTCCAGAAGGTTGTGAGTGAATCCCAGACATTGGACATGACATTATTTACATTGTTGGAGTTTGCTTTTGCATTGATCAATTGTCACTGTGCCCTGTTCTTCCCTCTTGAAGAAAGAATTTGACTTAATTTTTACTTTTATAGGAGCCTACAGTTGAAAGTCTTTGAACTTTGGAAAAAGATTTGAATTTTTAAAGAGACTGGATATTTTGAAGTAAATTAATTATTTTAATTAATTTATTTATATTATAAATTAAGTTTTAATTTAAATTATATAAATTTAAAATATTATAAATAAATTAATTAATAATTTAAATTAAACATTTTATGTGTTTGAATATACAAAGTCTCTTAAAGTTTTAACTTTGACAAGTCCCAGCATAAAGGAATAACAGATTGAGGTAATAAATGTGACTATTATTCTGATCTTCTTTTTTTTATTATATATATCACATCTTACATCAAACATATAATCTTAAAAAATGGTGCACACTAGTATGGTGATGCAACATTATTAAAATATCCCTTATAATCTAAGAGTCTAGAGACTGGCGTTTTGCTGAACCTCACAGCCAGAGTTAACAATACACTTACGATCTCTGTATACTCAGGCTGTTTGTTTAGCTTGCCTTTAGAAGAGCAATGTAGCAATTAACCTTACTTGCCTTGTATTTCCCATTTGGTCAACTTTTACAACCTAAGCTATATGTAGCTGAGTACTAAATTACGTACTCATTCATGCCCCTGACCCAAGATGTTGCAGGTATGTTATGATACTCATCTGCTGAAGACAGCAAAAATAGATATTGAAAGCAATTTTATAAAATGAATATCCATCATAAATGTTGAACACATATATGGATACTGCTTGACAATGATGCTTGTGGTGTTGTTTCTTATCTGGGTCAGTGACTTAAATCCCTTCTAAAACTCTGTTAATGATTTCTGTAAAGTATCCCCCATTCCTTCCCCATATGATTCTTTCTGTGATATTCAATAAAAGAGAGAGCAAAATCCTTCATTAGGGGACAGACATGGACAGATACATTCACACAGTGGCAGACATACACACTCTCGTCATAAGTCAGCCTTGAGGCAGGCACAAACTCAGCCATGTACAATAGATGGTTAGAAGGACAGAAGAGTGAAGTAGAGAATTCAGATCTGAGCTCAGTCTTGATTAAATTACATGAATGATGAGGGGGATGCTTTGATCTCTTTGTATAATGTGATTATTGCCACATTATTGGTGGTTTTGAGTTAGATTTTGGTGCCCCATGTGAGGAACCTTTAATGTGTTTAATGCATGCATGCACACTTACACACACACACTCACACACACACACACACAGACACACACCACACACAGACAGACACACACAGAGTGATAAAAGAAGCAAAGAAAAAGCTGGCTCAGAAGCTGGTTGGCGGTGGGTGTGTCATAGAAGAGCGGAGCAGAAAGGATCAGCGTAACCAGGACATCTTATGAAGTGACTGCATTCACCTTTGACTTGGTTGATGAATATTCACCCTGTTTTAAAAACAGCTGGTAAAGGAAGTAAGTTTGCTGGGATCATCTAGGCTTAGTGTGGCCTCACACAAAGCTCTTTTCACTGCCTGTCCCTCATTGCCTGCAATTCCATCATGGGCTATCCCATTAAAAAAATGGCATTATTTACCCCAGATAGTTAAGACAGGCCCGTGTGTTACTGAAATGAGCTCAGACTCCCCAGACAGCTAACCCTAGGCCACGTCTCTTCCACTTCCCTTACTCCACAACCCGACCACTCAAGTCCTTGAGTTCTTCTTCCTCAAAGTCTCTTACACCTGCCCTCCTCCTAACTCCAACATCACTGTTTCAGTTCAGGCAGTGTGGTCTCAGGACTGTTTACTTTGACTCTAGTGTCTTTTCACTGTGATCTCCACCACCTGCTTTATCTGCAGAGAACGACTATTTCTCTAGCCAAAAATCGTTCATGGTTTGCTCCTTTTAACTCGTCTTGGGGCTCTTGTGAGCTGATTCCAGCTGTGCTTTTAAGTCCTGTGTGGTAGGAATTTAATTGGGATGTAGACTAAACAGCTGTAAGAAAATGACCTCAATTCCAGAACCATAAAAAAGATGGATGCTCAAAATTCTCTCTGGGCTTCTTTGGGATTATAAGGGCCCATCACTGTGCCTGACCTCTGTTGTTTCCTCCCTTCAAATATCTTTCTGTGACATACTGTCTGTGAGATGTTTAGACCTGGAGGAATTAGGCTACTGTCATACCCATATCCTTTTCTATCAGGCCTCTGAATTCAGACTGAACAGCACAGCCAGCTTTCCTAAGTCTCAAAGTTGCAGATGGAAGATTGTGGGGTTTCCTGGCATCCACAGTCACGTGAGCCAATTCCAATAAAAATATCATTGTGTGTGTGCGTGTGCGTGTGTGTGTGTGTGTGTGTGTGTGTGTGTGTGTATACGTGCGTGCACAATTGGCCCTGTTTGTCTCAGATCATTATATATGCAAATAAGCTGATATTCTAAGAAATTAAATGATTGTCAATAAACTGGGATAAAAGTAGCCAGGTGTGGTTGTTCCCTTGGGGGGTCAAGGCAACAGAATGCTATATCTTCAAGGTCGTCCAGAACTAGATAGAAAGTACCAGAAAATCCAGGGCTACATAGCAAGACCCAAACCAAAGGGAGGAAGGGGGAGGTCTTCTGATGTTACCTGACACTATACCCAACACTTTGCTCACCTTTTCAGAAGGAGAGAAAATGAAATGAATGAAACCAGATTTGTTTCATTCATTCATGGGATTGCTCACAGGATGAAGCAGTGCTTTCATACCCAAAGGTAATGTGCAAACACATTTACCCTTCAAAATTTTTTTCAGTTAGCTACATTAGTAAACGACAAGTAACATCAAGAGAGATAGGAATGTCCTCATATTTTAAATTAATCAACACAAACCTCTTTCTGTTGGCCTAGAGATAGAAAGATTTGCATAATAACCTGGTTACCATGGCTGATAAACATCCTCATCTTTAGTTAACTCTTAATGGGGAAGTCATGTAAGAGCCTGTAAATGACCTCATGAATTATGTATGAAGGACTCAACTCAAGCCATGCATATAAAATGGACATTAAGACACAAGCTTGACTTTATTATTCTTTTATAAACAGTCCCACACAGGGCTCACCACCATGGCTGATTTCTGGCACAAAAAGAGAGTTTGAACGACTGGCTTGAACTAATTTACAAAATGGAGACAACTAACTAAGAAAATAAAGCTTAAAAATGCAGTTGGCATCTGGCTAATAATTCTACTGATGCCTCTTAAAATTCTGTAGATCTTGCATAATGTTCTGTACGTTCAGTGACTTGTGAAAGAGGATCCCTTCTTTGCCCATTTAGCCAAGGAAAACCCATTTTAGATTGGTGAGGAATTTGTTGAGGCACTCAGAGGGACCAGAAGGGATCCATAACCATATCAGTTAAGGAGTCCAGAGAAACAGCACCAGCAGGAGGTGCTTGGGAGTGTCCTGAGCATCATGCCTGAGAGCCAGTGGTGCTGATGTGGCTCAGCAGTGGATGGCAGAAGAAATTCTTCCTTCCTCTGTTCTTTGTTGGTTCAAGGGCTCAACGCATTGGATGCCATCCTACAATGGTGAGAATGTGTATCTTTTTACACCATTTGCTGATGTAAATGCTAACCTCTTTCAGAAACAATCGCATGTACACGCTCATGCACATTTCACTGTTTGTGCAACAATGATATTAATCTTCTGTTGCATTTTCGTGGTTCTGTGTGTGTGGATGAGCGCAAGCATGTCTGAGCACACATATGGAGGTCAGGGGAAGCTTGTGTGAGTCAGTTCTCTCTTTCTACCAGTGGGCGTCAGGAATTGAATCTAGATCATCAGGCTGAAATATCTTGCTGGCCCTGTGATATTAATCTTGTCAAACTGGTGGAAATCCGTTTAGAATCACCAAGGAGACAAACTCTAAGTATATCTGCGAGGGCAATTACAAAAAGATTTAATAGAAGTGAGAAAAAACACCTTAAAGGAGGGTGGCACATTCCGTGGGGGAAGCTGGCTGAGTTCACCATTCACTGCCCTCTGCTTCCTCACTGTGAGGCCTTTCTAAGTTCCTGCTGCTGTGACTTCTGACCATGATGTACCTTTAGTGAGTCAAAATAACACCCCTTTCCCTTAAGTGGCCTTTGTCAGAGTTTTTGGGTTTGTTTTGGTTTTTTAATCACAATAACAAAAAGTGTTAGATATTGTGCCTATATCTACTTAATGTCCTTAATAGGTCTTCCTGTCCTTAGAGTGACCCCATGTTCCCAACTTGGCTTTTTATGCCTCTTGTCATGTCCATTTTTTTTTATCTGTTTCATTCCTTTGGGGTTTTGTAACCGAACTTTTAAATTATTATTTAACACTTATTTATTTATTACTAAATTCACTTATAACAAACACCAACAATTTCTTAACTATTAATCCTATAAATTCCTACAACCCCTTTAACCTATCCACTAAACCTATTGATAATTATAACAACTACTTTCATAACCTTTTAGAATGATACAGTCTCTGGGGCAGGTCCTCAGTCGTCAGGAACACAGTCTTTGTTGTCGATTCTTTAACACACTTAGCAGTCCTTTTTCTGGATCTCTCAGATGCAGGTTCATCAGGGTAAGTTGGTTATTGCAGTCTCACCTTAAATAAGGCTTCATGCTTTCTTCTCTGTGGGAGACCCCAGCCGTCTGCAGGCCAACTTACTTCTTTTGAATCAGGAACTCAGCTGCTCTGCCTCAGTCCTTAAAGCCAGGCACAGTTTCCTTTAGGCCACTGTTCGGACAGATCAAACCCCTCTAGGCAAAAGCTGAGCCACAGGGTTTAGTCCTTGGCCTTTTGGTGTCTTGCTCAGGCTTTCTTTGCTCACCGGCTTCTTTCTGCTTCAGGGAAATCTGGCCATCAAATGATGGCCAGCACTTTTTTCAGCAGGACTCTTGGAGCTCTCTAGCATCAGGGGCCTCTTCTCCTTTTGGGCTCCATGCACTGTCCTTAAATAGGAGGAACTCTGTTTCAGCTTAATTTGGGCTGTGCCCACTTAGCAGCTGAAAATAATGTCAGGCCAGATACTTTGTTTCTACAAGTCCATTAAGTCTTTCCTGTTTTCTTGACTTCAACCTTGTTTTTCAGTCTATTGAGTCTTTCCTGTTTTTCCTGACTTCAACCTTGTTTTTCAGTCTATTCAGTCTCCTGTTTGTTTCCTGTTTTTAGTCCACATGCTGATAATGCTCTTCATGCCCCGAATTAAGAGACAGTATCAGAAACCCCTATATATTTTCTAAATCTAATTTATCTAACCCCTATAGGGTTTTTGTTTGTTTTCCAGATTTTGTAGTCCTGGCTGGCCTGGAACACACAGAAACCTTGATGCCTCTGCTCTATTAAAGGCATGTGCCTCTACTGCCAACCCTCATTCTTATTAATGGTCATTTCCCCCAGAGAACATTTCCTTGACAGCTCAGTATAAGTTAGGAGTTCCAGTGCATAACTTTGTTTTATTTTCATCTTTTCTCTGCCTGGTTTCCTTCCTTATTTCCTTTCTTCCTTTCTTCCTTTCTTCCTTCCTTCCTTCCTTCCTTCCTTCCTTCCTTCCTTCCTTCTGTTTTATCTAACAGGATGTTTGCCACACAGTTTGGAAATTTATTTTCTATCTTTTCCTGTGTGTTTCATGCTACAGCATTTCCTGGCCCTGGTAGACACAGTAAATAAATGCCTTTGTTTTTGTTTATCTCAATTATTATAGAAAAATATACTGGTATATTTCCACTTGAATTGCTTCATTCATTTTATAACAACACATATTTCCCAGTTAATGTCTACATATAGTTTAAGAATAATTGGTATGTAAGCAGTCTCAAACTTCAGTAAATTAATAAGCTGTATTCCTTCTGTGTTCAGTTCAAGTCTCTAGCTCAGGTCCCTGAAAATCTCATTTGAGTGGCAGTTGTTCATCCTAGAACTCACTCCTTTCTGGGCTACAAGGACTCATCCCAGGTTCCACGTCTTCTGTGACCCTTCAGGCAACAGGACTGTCCTCCTCACTTTCCTTGTCCCTTTTGTTGCATTTAGTATGCCTCTTGGACAGAGGTGACTGTTAGAGTGTGGCTGGAGTGAGGTTGCTAACTCTTTGAGAACATGGTAAAGATCTATGTCTTATTTCGTCTAGGCGTATGGCTTGGACCCCTTCACACAGCAGTTGTGTTTTGTGTATACTGTTAACACAGGTGACTAACACCGTTTTGTTGTTGTTCTACTCTTAGCAGGAGTCGGGCCACAGGAAGACCTGAGCTTAGTTTTGGTTACGGCCAGTGGCGGTGGTAGAGCTCATGTGTCTTTCCAGGATGTCTAAAGCAGGAAGAGCACTTCCCCTTTTCTTTGGGGTTGTGATCGTCCAATGAGGTCACACTTAGGCAGAATGGGTTGTAAAAACTCAAGAACCAGAGCCCTTTGCCTGCCATAGAAGGTCTCCCCTGCTACAAAAGTGGGAGATCCCTGACAGCTGAGCTAATGCCTAATTTTGGCAGATGCTACCGAACTGACCCGAGACCATCTTCCTTCACATTCAGGAAGCTAATTCAACACCCCTTACCAGATAAATGATGATATGTTAACAACATACTCCTGACATCATCTTCCCTTGAAAAGTGGAATTTTAAATTTTGGAATAAACCTTGCCCTTATTGTTGAGACACACAAAAACCTCACTTTTCTGAATTCACCAGAGAAAGATGTTACTTTGGGTGACTTTGGCCAAGACACTTGGCATTGATATGGTGACATTTGAGAGACACACATTGGTCCTAGTACTGCTTTCTTAAGAAGAGTACTTAAAAAGTACAAAGAAAATTTCTGTCTCTGATTCTTTCTCTCACTTGTGAGAGTTTTAACCACAGAAACAAATTCTATTTCATTCTGAAAGTCTCTCTACCTTTTAGTGCTTTTTTTCCACAACACAACTTTCCTGGGCAGAGGGAACCTTTGACACTGTGACTCAATGTCGTCACCAGCAAAGTTCATGATCTAGAATCCTGTTTCAAAGAAAAAAAAGTCACAAAGTTTCCCAGAAAATGTATGAGTTTGTGTTGGGCTGCATTCAATGCTGCCCTGAGAAGCATCCTGTAGACCATAGGTGGACATGCCCGGGAAACATTCATCAGGTGGTAAGTTCTAGGCTATAGATCCTCTGTCCATGAAGCCCTGTAACTCTCATAAAGCAGAATGTATATCTTGTTTTTGTTTTATTTTATTTTTCTGTCTGTGCCCACAGCCGGGTGGCAGGCACCCCAGAGAGCAGACAGCTTATCTACGGTTGAGAACAGCGTCCAGCACACAACAGATCCTTAACATTTCTGAGCAAACAAATGACATTTGTAGATGCTTTCAAGTCCAGAAATGAACCGGGGTGAAGAGGAGAACCCGCATTGTGGCCCAAAAAGAACTGGGGAGAAACAAGCTCTTTACTGAAATGAAAAAGGGGCCCGGACTTCCAGATCTTTCACCCCCTCACTACACAAAATGTGTGTGGTAGCAGGAGAGATGCTTCAAGAAGTTTCCAGGTACTCAGGTCTGCCTATGTTTTATAAGCACTTACTTCCCCGCTGTGCTGACAGGCTGGGGCTCTTCCATTTGTGACCGTGGTGAATTGAACAGAGCAGTCTCATCCCACAGCTAATCAGCAAAGTCCTCCCCTCACTTAGACATTTGGGGTGTGAATTCTAAAGATAAGTCTGGGAGCTGCTCCTTATTAAACCAGGGGGATTGATGTGGGCTCACTGCTTGGCTGTGTCAAGATAACAGCAACTTGATTTTCTCGGGCCGCATCTCCCTTCACAGGAAGAAAGCAGCCTTTGGTTGCAGGCCACCTGCTGCAGGGAAGGACCCTGACAGGCAGTGCAACTGCGCAACGGTTCTCAGTACCGAACTGCTGCAGAACAGGAGACCCTAGTCCTGGGCGGCCTTCTGTGGCTTTCTAAACACTGGCCTGACAAGATTTGGCTGTCAGGCTTGACTGGAAGGTAGAGTGAAGGCAGTGAGCCCCACAGAGAGCTTGTTGAAGATCTAACCATACTGCCAAAGCTACATACTTGTCTACAACGGTTGTGGGTGCTTCTGGCTACCCCCTTGTTAGAAGTGATAATGTTTCTAGTCCAGAAACAATAGCAACAATAACTAATCTTTTTGAGCAGTCACTTGTGAGCCAAGCTGCTTTGGAAATGCTTATGCATGTATGAATTCACCCAATCCTCACAGCAGCCCTACAGCACAGGAACCATTCATACACCCAAGTTAACACTCTGGGGAAGTATAGGAAGCAAGGCACTGTTTAAGATCCACCCCTGAACAGTTTTCTCCACACTGAAGAATGATGCTTTAGTTGTTGGCTTTCTCACCTCATAGACTCATCCAGTTCCCCAACTTGCATCCCTCTTCATTGCCGCTTACCCTGGTCCTTCATTCCCATTATCGGGTCTGACTATGAATCTGAACTTTGAGTGACCAGGGCTCCGAACTCACAATCTTATCATCTTCCCCTTGTACCTCCCCATCCTCCCAACTCCCTACCTGGGGTCAGCCAACTGGTTCAAGAGGGTCTAGAAACAGAGAATATGGTTGGGTGGAAACACCAGTCTTCCTGCTACACAGATACTTAGCTCCAAGAGTGTGGTTGCTTATGGGCATCAGAAGCACAGTGATGTTCCATTTTCATTATCTGCAAATTTCTCCCCATTTCCTTAGTCTCTAGAAAGCAAAATGGAGTCTACATGTAGTAAATTACTTCTCTGAAAATCTGTGTTTAGAGCATCACTCGGAATGCAGCTTCTCCAAAGGTTTTTCACTCAAATCTCTGCCAGGGAAGCCGCCCTTACCACCAGCTTTGCACCCTTCATATGTTGTCCTCTACAGCAGCGAGTCTCCACTTTGTCAGCCGCCACTCTCTGAAACTCTTTGGCCCCCATATAAGTGCTGAGAAGCTAAGGGCTTACAGAGTTGTTGCGGCTTCACACTCTCTGGGGTCACCCTCCAATCAGTCTAGCTCTTGCTATCTGATACCTGGGACTTGAAGTGTTCTCTGTTCAGTGTTAGCAGTTCACCCCACAAGGAAGCAATTAAAGAATTTAAAGGAAAAACTCAATTTGGGGCTCCATGGTATAATCCTAGGGGAACTCCCTGAAGTACAGCCTGTTTGTATAGCTAGGAGAAGGGATTGACTCACATGTTTGGATCACAGTCCTACCAGCTACACCCCTGTATGTGCATGGCTTCTGAGTCTGTTAATCACAGCCCTCACTTATGAACCAATCAGAAGTCTTACATTGTACCATGTGGGCTTCTGGCCAAGTCAATGAGGAGATGCCATCTTCTGGAAGGTAAAGGGAAACATTTAGAGTTTCCTTGTGACTTGTGTCACTCATAGTGGAGACTTCTAAAACTGGGATGAGTTGCCTGAAGCAAGTCCTGGCCTAATCAACAATTATGGTTGCAGAAGCGCTTCCAGCCAGCATGGCATTTCCTTAGAGTGGTCCTGAAGTGTTCAGAACAGCTGAAGCGCCCTGAGGGCAGTCCAATCCATCACCAAAGAAGGGGCAACATTGTTGACAGCTCCCCACTCAAGGCAACCAGGCACAAAGAAAGGACTGTAAGCTGTCAAGCAAGTGATACAGTCTTCAGAAGAAATCCGAGACAAGTCTCCAAGATAGTACAGTCTAGAGATCTCAAACACATTCATTTTCTCTGCCGTTAAAAAAAATTAAAAGGCAGGAAAATTCTGGAGTCCAACAGGTAGCAGCAGAGAAATCTCAAGCACAGCAGACAGAACCAGCAGTTGAAGGAAAGCGTTGATCAGGGACAAGGAAGCACACACATGCAGCAGACACTCAGAAAGACCTTCTCAGAGAGCTGAAAATCCAGTCTCTTCTGGAGGGCTGGCCTTTTAAACTCCCTGAAGAGTCTTCCTCTCCTTATTTGGGTTGGTCACTTTGAAAAAAGGTAGAATGGCTAATTGGTCCAGAACTGTTGTGTAAGGCCTGAGTAAGGCCTTGATCTTGTTGAGCCTGTCCATCAACAGGGGGCTTGCTGGTGGGAGACAGAAGCCTACAGGGCCTTTGTTTTAAGTTGCCAAGCTTTTATTTCAGTTCTAGACAGTGAGAAAGAAGGTGGCCACCTTGGAAGATTTTAGCTTTAATACTTAGCTATGTCTTTACCCGTGTCTACCTTGTTCTCTCTCTCTGCTATGAGAGAGACTAGAACCCATTGCCAAAGTTAGTTTGAGGCCAAGCAGAGCAATTCAGTCAGAAGTTGAGAGAAGACAGTTTGAAAAAGTCAGCTTGGACAGGAGTTTGAGCCAGAACAGTTGAGTTGAACCAGCCAGCCAGAGTTCAGAAAAGAGCTACAAAGGGTGAGCTTATTCACAGTAAGTCTCAGAGGCTGAAAACATTCTAGGCCTAGGTTAGATTTTACAAAGGCTAGAAGCTTCCAGAACTAGGCCCAGATTAGCAGATGGAGATAGTAAGCCTCCAAAAGGACAATTGCATCAGGTGAATAAAAATTACTTTTACAACATGGAAATTTCATTCTCAACAATATGTACAGGTAAGAATGAAGTGACTTAGTTACCAGTTGTTGGCATATTCATTATCCGTGGAGTGGGAGTAGGAAATTATGTATTTATTGTAGGTTTCTCTGTGTCGGGGGGGG
>CAJQZJ010031962.1:866099-899549 GCA_907164525.1 Lophiomys imhausi | reverse complement strand
GTCGGGGGGGGAGGAAATTATGTATTTATTGTAGGTTTCTCTGTGTCAGGAGTTTGGGAGTAGCTTAATTCAGTTCTGGCTCAGAGTCTCTCGCGATCTAAGCCAGGCTCAGTCGTCCGAATACGTGACTAGGGCTACATTGCCCTCCTTGTGTCTCACATGGGAGGCTGTTGTGTGGTCCCTTGCCATTGCTGGAGGGGGCTTAACTCTCTATCATGGGTTGTGGAGTCCTAGTTTGGCTGCTGGCTTTCCAAAATGGTGATCAAAGGTGACGCTGAAAACAGGGAATGATGTCCCTTATTGTAGGCGGAACAAGGCCTGCCATTGAGCAGCGTACTCATGGCTGGGTTTCTGCATGCAGCTGGCCTGAGACCTTCCTGGGCATGCGCAAACATGCCCTGAGGCCTGTCTGGACCTGCCAGAAGGTAATGAGACACGAGCCAATGAGGAAGAGCTGCAGCAGCCTGTAGTTTCGAAGCCAATGGGACTCTGGGCGGGGGTTATAAAGGGAGTACCCTATTTTTGAAATTAATGGGTCTGTTTTTGCCACTTACTGGACCCCAGGAGTCTGGGTCGTTGACTCGGGCCCCAGCTCATCCCCACCTCCAAGAGTCCTGGGCATGGGCCCTGGCTACTCCTTATGACTGAATCATTTCTCATATATGCTATTTGTCAGAAGTAAGACACCAAACACAATCCATGTTGGCAGCAAAAGGAATTGTTCTACATTCTCAAGGGAGGAATACTTATGGATATGTTTTGTAAGTGCCTGCTTATATTCTATCCATGCTGGCAACAGCTCTGTAAAAGGGTAAAGGTTGTTTTCCTAAAATGCCTCTTTGTACACCAGACAGTGCAAGTGAGGCTTACACTACTCTATGTTACTTACATGGGCCATGTGTTCTGTTGAAGTAAACAGCCAAAGCCAGATTCCTCCATACACACTTCCTCGTCCCCCTTGGGCAGAACCTACCACCTGTCCTTCTGAGCAGGTTGGAACTTCTGGCAGGTCTATTGCAGGGTCAGATTCCAAGAAGGAATTCACATGGTCAGGCCCTAATTGAGTATTGTTTCCATCCTCTGGAAGCCAGGGTAGGATGTTCCACGTGAGCTTTGCTTGTAGGATCATTTTGAAGATCAAAACAGATATTGCATGTAAAGTTCTTGGTAAATAGAAAACAAGCAGCAGTTAGTTTTGTCATACCTCTTTTTGATAATTCCCCATTCTGACATGAAACATAAAATTAAATATATCGAATACCGAACACCTTAGTATTTAGTACAAGGTTAGCTATATCGTGGAGCATCATGGATCTTTAACCTAAGAAATAGATGATATTTCAATGATTCCTGGCTTTCTTCTGTTATTATGAAAATTTTATGAATCTTCTTCCACATTGGAACATGGAATTTGAGATATCCTAAACCTGTGTTTCAGGCCATGGTCTCTCATATTTGGCTCTAAAATTAACTATCTCTTAATCCTTCTGAAAAGCTGTGTTTTTGTGTTAACTCCTAACAATTTTGACCCCCAGAATCCACACACGTCATGGCAGCTCCCCTCCCCATTCATACACAATACATAATAATGATAATAGTAATAATAAAAATTTTAAAACCTCAAAAGAAAAAAGAGAAACAATTAGTATGAGAACCAGAAAGTTTTCTCTAGAAGCCCCAAGTAGCAGCATTGCTCCATGTGAGTTGCTCCCAACAGTTACACAAAGTGTAAAAATTCCTGAATATTTTCGTATCAGTTGTTAACAAATTAGTATGATAACAGAACGGAAACAAAAGCAGGTGTGATTTCAGAAGGGATTTCTGCGGCTTCATAGAGAAATGTACTTTGTACCTTTGAGTCTCATATCCTAAAATTAGAAGAGGCAAAAGAGGACACTGTCCATATTTCTAGTTCCTCCTAGGATAGAAACATTCTTTAATAATGAGATTAAGCTCACAGGATCTGACTCATTAACACATTTCCTGAACATGAATGAACTCCCCAGTTTGGGCTGACAGATACCTTAATTCTGTGGAAATAGGCTGATTTACGCAGCAGGGTTTTCCACAGAGCTGCGTAGCCCTATCAGCTGTGAAAGGTTAAACAAACAAAACATAGCAAGGTATCAAGCTTGCTTGATACCTGTTGTGGTAATGGGAATCAAAGCTAACTTTAGATTTCAGTGACTTCCTGATAATCTGAACTGGAGGCCCTCTCAGGATTCTCCTTTCTTCAGTTTCTGGGAGTTAGACCTGCCTGGTGCCTTTTGGGGTATTTCTGAGGCTGATGATAGTCTCTTGCTGAAAGATCTGGGCCACAGCTGCTTCTGTCAGCATCCCCTTCCCCTAAGACTTTAGGACCATTGAATGGAAGAAGCTCCTAACATGGACAGAAGGGAGCCGGTCTTTGCAGACCTCAAGGGGGGTTAAGTGCTCAAGTGTGAGGCCCTGAGATCCCCAGCTCACACATAAGTGCCAGGTGAGCATGGAGGACTGTCTGTAATCTAAGAGCTTTTGGGGTACAGACAGGGGATCCCCAGAACAAGCTAGCTGGCTAGACTGAGTGGTTGAGCTCTAGGTTCAGCTAAGACACCTGTGCCAATATTTAAGGTGCAGAGAGACTGAGGAAGACATCCATTAATGAGAATTACTGGAAAGAAGCCTTATCTTCAAAAGCTGGTTGACTGATTGGAACTCTAAGGATGTGGAGAAAATGGAATGTTGAAGGAAGGCCCAGAGCCCAATTACAGTTTATCTTTGGCTTTCTTTAGCTTATCAAATAGCCATCCATCCCCCAACTTCCTGTGGTTACTGAGGTCATGGATCTTGGAGGATAACCTACTACTATCATTTTGCTATACCAGTATAATCCCTAACTGCATTTAAATACTTATCCTTACACCCACAGATAAATGTAGCTTTTGTCACTCATCAAAGAAACTTCTCTTTGTATCAGATGGAGACGATTACAGAAAACTACAACTGGACAAAATGCAGAGTGACTGATTGTGAGGTGCCTAACCGAAGCAGCTGATTTACCTGCAACACATCTCCTGCACCTAAGGCTCAGAGATTTTCACAGAGGTGGGAGGAGGAGGATTGTAAAACTCAGAGAACAGGAAGTCTGCTGCAGGATTTTGTCTTTTAAGAAGTGTGACAGGGAAGCTACACCCATGAAATATGGCTCAAAAATATGGCTGCCGAAACAAGACCAGAGCAACAATGCCAATACCAACCATCATAACAGTGTGGATGGGGGAGTCTCATAGGGTCCCACCCCTAGATGAACGATTACAGGCGATTACTGACTGTTGACAGATGGAGAATTAGTCTTTCCTAGGGATAACCCCCCCACATACAGTGGGTCATTTAATACCAAGTGATCATTCTTAACAACAAATACATCCAAGCAACACTAAATAGATTCATCAGGTTGTATTTATTTATTCACAGTCACATATGTAACAATAATAATTAAAGATTCCACGAATGTGAGAGGAGTGATGGACATGGTAGGAATTAAGAAAGATTCCACGAATGTGAGAGGCGTGATAGAAATGGTAGGAATTGTAGAGAGGAGAGGAAGTGGGGGGAAGATGTCATTGTATCTCAATGACAAAAGAAAATAAGTATTTAAACCATCTTGATTTATGACTTTCTTTGTTCTGTTACTATAAAAACTTCATGAAACTATTATTCATTTTTGTATCATTCTCCAGTAAACATATACACTGGAAAAGTACTTCAATTGAAAACCACTTTGTAAAATATTTCTATATTAAAACTGGTGGAATGTATTTATTTTCTTTCCCCTTTGTCTCCTTCCTTTTCTCCTTTCCTTCTTGTGTTATAAATAAAGAACAGTTTTGACTTGACTTAGCACAAAGGAACATATGAGCAAATGCCACCACCAAAGCCAGTGAGCGTGCACCTCGGGCAGGAAGTTCACTTGGTTTTATTGTAATGCAGACGCTGACTATGTCTTGCCTCCGTAGGTATTTCAAGATCAGCTGGTTTTAAAATAATCTGTGCAAAAGAAACAAAGGAGTGGGGGAAGGAGTGGGCTCCAGGACATTGAGTTCTACAAACACAGTGAGGCCCTTTCATAAACAAAAGTTTTACGAGTGAGGGTAGCTTATGGTAAATGGATCCTTTGTGGGCTAGCTACCTTTGATACAAACAACAATATTTCTCATATTTCCTTATTTTTTTCTTCCTTCCACCTTCCTCTTTCCTTTTTTTCCCTCTCCCCTTTTTCTCTCTGTCATTGGGACTGACCTAACAGATAAGTTTGAATTTTAAAAACAGGGCTTTCAAATATTGAGTCTGAAACTTTTCTGTAGTAAGAAGCAACTCTTCCAGGTGTGTCATTCTACGAGCGACACATGTAGAATGCCATTCATCACTTGAGTCCTGCCAATCCAGTCACATCTGTAGTAGAGGCAGTTAGAGCCCAGATGTCAAGGTTAGGCCATAGCTGGGTCAGTTCAGTTTTTCTCTTATTTATTTATCTATATTTATATTTAATTTTTAAACATTTTTTATTATTCTTTGTGTGTTTCACATCATTCACCCCAGTACTGTTCATCTCCCAGTTCCTTTATATCTTCCCTTAGCCCTAGCAAACTATCCTCCCAAAATAAACACACTCAAACAAAGAAAAAATAAAGCTTGGAAAACATCTCATTGTGGAAGCTGTAGTGTGTCACAGTATGTCCCACAGTATATCCCTCTGTCTACACATCTTCACTAGCAAATGTTCATTGCAATGAATCATTGGTCTGGTACAAGTTCCCTGATTTCTGTGACACCATCAATCCTGGATCCTCACCAGGCCTCTACCTGTTCATCATCCTGTTGTTGCCCAGCAACAAGATGGGGATCTTCCAGCTTTTGATCAGCAGGACCGGCCCTTTCATGTGTCCCAACCATTTGCAGATAATGTAGATTTTGGGATGGACTAACTCAGAGCCCTGGAGCTGGGCCTGGGTGGTAGCAACCTGGTCAATGAGCCAGCTTTCCCTTATCCACACCACCAGGGTGAGCTCTCCAGCACTGCTCCAGTTAGGGGACCCAATGCTGCCATTGGCAAGAGGCCAGGTCAGCTCTCCCGCTCTCATACTCTTGGGGCTGGCTCACCCATGCCTTTGCCATCAGGACCAGCTTCACTGTGTTGCTCAGGGGAGGTGCAAGACTCACTCTCCTGAGTGCTACAACTGTTGGACAATGGGCAGGGACAGCTCTTCTGCTCTCATGACCCCAGGACCAGCTCTCCCGATTCCTGCAGGTGGTGAAGGACAAGGAGAGAAGGGCATCAACCCCACACCCACGCCACCTAACAGAAGATGAGTGTCAAGGCCAGATCTCCTTTCCTCTCACCCTCAGGGCTGGCTTGCCTACCTCCCTGTCATCAGGGTCAGCTCTGCTATGCTGTCCAGGTGAGGTGCAGGACCCGCTCTCCCCAGTGCTGCAACTGATGAGGGGCAGGGACAGCTCTCCTGTGCTCATGACTCTCTGGGCAGCTTTACTGACTGTGGGAGGTAACGAGAGGCCGTCACCTTTGTGCCTGCCACTCTATGACAGACAAGTGGCAGGGTCAGCTCTCCCACACTCATACCATCAGGGCCAGCTCACTCACACCTCCACCATCAGGACCAGCTCCACTGTGCTACCTTGGCAAGGTATAGAGAGCCTGATCTCCCAAGTGCTGCCACTGGTGAGAGGTGTGGTCAGCTCTCCAGAGTGTCACAGCCAGTGAAGAGCAGGGCCAGTTCTGCACAGCCCCTGGACATCCACAAGGCCCCTAGCATCTGTCCAACCAGGGACATCCCTATGTTCTCTAGTGGTGATATGAATCATGGGCATTGACATTGACCCCTGTTGCTGCATAGCCATGGACCCAGACATGGCCCTATGTGGTGGTTAAGGTTAGGACCTCCCCACGGCCTCAGGTGGTGGGGTTGGCCACTCACAACAGGCTACTCTTCTCCATCCTCAAGTCTCCAGTTCATCTCTCTTCATAATGCTCAAACTACTCCACTTCTCTTCCTCTCCCATCTGACCAACACATACTCCCACATTGTGGTGGCTCCCAATGCAGTCTAGCCATGCTGCTGGCAGGCCCCTGGGTGACATCCTCCATTCACACTTCGTGGTGTTGTGGCTTCGTGGTGTGGCAGCAAGGAGGTGTCCTGTGCCATGAACCAGAGGACAGATCTGTGGGTAGTATGGTGGTCTGCAGACCTCTGTCTGTCTTATTCCTTCTGCACGGTGCTGCCTGAATTTGATTTTTATGTGTTCTAGGCATAAAACAAGTTTGGCCACTAAGTCAGGCATCAAGATAGGATGAACAAAGGACTGCTGTCTACTCTGCCCCTGACTGATATAAGAACAACACCACCAAGACTCTTTGCCCATTGCCGGGGGTCAGTCCAGTTTTTCTATAGTGCCTCTATGCTTTGTTCAACAAGATGAATTAAAATTTCTGCCTATGGTTGGTGAAACTGTCGACCAAAGCAAGAAGTAAATTTTACTAACTCATACAACAATTTTATTCTATAACTTTCAAAGCTTTTTAGAACATACCTAACTCAATTACTTGGTATTACTTTAACATGTATTTAGAGCCATTTAAGGAAACTGGGCATGAAAATACATTTATGACCATGAGGAATATTCGGGTCATGCTTTATGTAACTTTCTTTTTTTGAGCGAGCTTCAAGAATTGGAAGAAAAGGGGCTGGGGAAATGACTCAGCAGTTAAGAGTACTGGCTGCTTATCCAGATGACCCAGGTTGAATTCCTAGCACTTATATGGCAGCCCACAACTGTCTGTAACTCTCATTCTAGGGGATCTGACACCCTCACTTAGACACATATGAGGCAAAGCAACAATGGCCATAAAATTAAAAAAAATAAATCATTAAAAATAAAGAATTGGCAGAAAAACTCCACAGTGTGGTGTCATGAGGTTAACAAGCTTTGAAGTCAGGCTTTCATGCCATTCAAGCCACAGCCTCAGTTTTCTCACCTGTTCAGTGGATAGACACTCAACAGCCAGAGAGGCTCATGGTCATTACACTGCCTTATCTCACAATAATTTCCATATGCATCATGCTTAGGTTTTTGGTTCAAGTCCTTGGTTCTGAACATTGGATTCTGCTCAATATAGATATTTCAGGCATTGAGACTTCCTGTGGATTCTCCTCAGTTCCTTTTGCAGGCTACCTGCCTTCATTTGTTGCATAATGGGAAGGAACCTCACATTAACAAGGAAGGAAAATTCTCCCTGTCCTTCAAAAGGATAGGCAAGCAAAGTTCTGATGAATGCCTTTCTTTGAATTTTCATGGGGATGTCCCCAAAGACTTGTCCCTGAGTAAGAAATATACTGAGAGAAGAACTGAATCTGCCTGAATTTGGATTAAAGAATGAAACTAATGATCTGTGATGGGTGAATGAAACTAATGATCTATGATGGGTGTGTGTGTGTGTGTGTGTGTGTGTGTGTGTGTGTGTGTAAATGTGTGTGGATGTGAGAAATGGTAGTCCTAAGAATACTAGAAATTTGGAGAGCAAGTGGTTTCTTTTTTAATTTTTAAAATTTATTTTTTTCTCATATATTACATCCTGACTAGAGTTTCCCCTCCCTCCTCTCCTCCTAGTTTCTTCACTCCTCCTTTGGTTCCCTTCATAAAAGGGCAAGCTTTCCAGGGATATCAACCAAACATGGCATATCAAGTTGCAATAAGATTAGACATTTCCCCTTGTATTAAAGATGGACCATGCAGCACACTAGGAGGAAAGGGGTCCAAAAAGCAGGCAAAAGAGTCAGAGAGCCTTTGCTCGCACTGTTAGAAGTCCTACAAGAAGACCAAGTTTTACAACCATAAAATATATGCAGAGGACCTGGATCAGAACCATGCAAGTTCCTTAATTGTTGATCAGTCTCTATGAGTCCCTATGAGACCAGGATAGTTGATTATGTGGGTTTTCTAGTGATCCTTGGCCCCTCTGGCTCTTGCCATTCTTCCTTCCCCACCTAATGTCTGGCTGCGGGTCTCTGCATTGGTTTCCATCGGTTGCTGGCTGAAGCCTCCTGGAGAGAAGTTTTGCAGGAGGGATGGGGAAGAATGGGTTTATTTCTACTTACATCTTTAAGGTCAGGCTCTGTCACTGAAAGAAGTCAGACAGGAACTCAAGGCAGGAACCTGGAAACAGGAAATCATGCAGAGGCCATGAAAGATGCTCATTACTGGCTTGCTCAGCTTTCTTTCTTTCTTTCTTTCTTTCTTTCTTTCTTTCTTTCTTTCTTTCTTTCTTTCTTTCTTTCTTTCTTTCTTTCTTTGGGAGAGGAGTCTCACATCATGCACCCCGTCCCCTCATATTTACCCCACCCTTGCAACCTCTGCCCCCAAATAAAACACATACACACACACACACATACACACACACACACACACACACACACACACACACACACACAAATAAAGAAAATGAAGCATAGAAAATATTTCACAGTGGAAGCTGTAATGTGTCACAGTGTGTCCCACAGTATACACTTTGGTCCAAATTTCTTCACTTGCAAATGTTCACTGTAATGAGTCATTGGTCTGTTTTGAGGTCTCTGGCTTCTGTGGCACCATCAGTATTGGCTTTCTCACCAGGAATCTTCCCAGTTATTCCCTTGTTGCTCTCTGTCATGAAGATTCTGAACCTTTGGATCAGCAGGACCAGCCTTTTCCCATGCTCCAACAGTTCACAAATGATATAGATTTTGGGGTGGACAAACTCAAAGTCCTAGATCTGGGCCTAAGTGGAAGTTAAGCTTGACAACCTGCCAAGTCTCCCTTATCCATACCACCAGAATGAGCTCTCTGGCTCTGCTCCAGCTAGGCCACCCAATGCTACCATTGGTAGGAGGCAGGGTCAGCCTTCCTGCTGTCATGCCCTAGGGGCTGGCTCACCCACACCCACACCTACAGAGCCAACTCCACTTTGCTGCCCAGTCTTGTCTTGGTGCCCACTCTTCCAAGTGCTGCAGCCAGAAAGGGGCCCTATGGAAGAAGAGGGGCTGAAGCTGATTCTTCCTCTGAGTGGAGACTGGATAAGAAAATAAGATGAGGAGATTCTACACAGTGGACAGAAGGGTCTCTGAGAGAAAGGAGGAGTGGATTTCACTTGGTCTGAAGCACAGGGTAGATACCTGTAAGAAAAGGCTGAGCTGTTAACACAGGACCAGAGCACACACACTAATCTATATATCTTTTTTTTCCTTTCTTTTTAAAAATTTGGATGTTCTTCAAAGAGCCTTTCACCATGGAGAAAGAAGACTGAGCTTAAGAATGACTGATGCTCAAATGGCAGCTCTAATATGGTGACATGGGTCCTTCCACTGTGTTATACAACGCAGCAGATGACTTCAATGGCAGTCAGGTCTGGCTGTTGTATTCCTACCTGATAGAACTGAGACACCACTAAAGGGTAATGAATGAAAAATCTGATGACATTGTCATACCAGCTATAAACTTTGGTTACTCCCAATACTGAAGAAAGTGTTTTCAATATTACAGAATAAAGTCTAATGATGCAAATAAGGACAAAACAAACACCTTAACCAAAGCCAACAGTGGCAATGAAAAATTTAGGGGCAGAATACTCAGAGAGGAGAACCCTATGGTGCCACCCTACCCTTTGGTGCCTCAACAAGGGCTCTAAGGGAGAGGAAGATTTATTTCCAGTTCTATGTAGTGCACCTCTGGATGGCTGGCAGTTGGTAGCTGTTACTTCCTCAAAGGTAAAGCCATTGTCTCACTCCACTTTCAATTCTCAGTGTCTGATCCACGCTTGTCTTGTAGATTCCAAGTTAACAAGCTTGTCTGAATGCAAACTATATGCCTTCAGTCAGAGCTAGAATTAAAAGCAGGAGTAACACCCAGGCCCTGCCTTTAAGACACTCCTTGGGCTAGTGAAAAGGAGTTGTGTAAGCAGGTGACCGTCTGAGATGAACACAACACTGCCCTAAGGAGGTTATATTCAAATGGCTCTAGATACAGAAGGCCATAGGGTTTTCTTTTGTCAAAAACAATATTAGACAATTAAAAACTCATCATGGTGCCAGGCATGATGACACATGCCTATAATCCCAGCACTTGGGAGGCAGAGGCAGGCGGATCTCTGACTTCCAGGCCAGCCTGGTCTACAAAGTGAGCTCCAGGACAGCCAGGACTAAACAGAGAAACCATGCCTTGGAAAAACAAACAAAAACAGACAGACAAACAAAACGACAACAACAATTCATCAGGACAGTATGTGTCTGTGATTCCAGAATTCAAATGTTACGGGCAGGAAGATCAGAAGTTCTAAGTCACCCTTCAGAACATAGGAAATTCAAGACCAGGCTTAACTCCACAAGACCTCTGTTTAAAAAAAAAAAAAAAAAAGATTTGACAAATCAGCCTATTGAAGGAGATCAATACATATTTGTTGAACTATAGGAAGACTGACCATGAGCTTGAGCAGAAAGGCCTGGAGCTAAGGGTTAACCGAGTGGGTGTGGGTGTTGAGTTGTGGAAGTGAGTGTGTCTGGCTATGCGGCCTCACTCACTGCTATGTTGGCTGAGGGGCCGGTTGCCATTCGCTGTATGTAAGCTTTCTTCTTAGGAAGGATAGCTGAAGCTACATTTGGCCTAATCTGTTTTAAGAGTTGCTGCTGGGGCTGTTTCCTCTCCACTGACATTGTCCTGTCAGAAGATGAGCTAGGTTCTTTGGTTTGTCCATTAATGGAAATACTTCAAAGGAACCACAGAAGCACAAGAAAAAGAAAAGAAAGACCTGCCTTGACATCTATGCAAAAGTACAAGAAGAAGCATCAAACAATACACAATGGATACATACATGTCTTACACATAACTATATGAATGTATCTACAGGAGCATCTCAGCCTGCCCCACTCAGCAAGGTGGTGGATTGTTCTCAGGCTTCAGGGATCAGCCAGACTTAGCAACCTCAGACACTATCATTCTCTGCTGAAGTGTTTTCATTTACCTTTCCCCCCTCAGGGTGCTCAGGTGGGCAGAGGACTTGGATCAGAAGCAGAAAAGGTCAGTGGAGTCCCTCTCCATCTTGTTGGGACTGCCTGTCCCTTGAAGGTCTGGGCAGGCCTGAGATTCAGTGGTTTCTGAGGAGTCTCCCCTTCACGCTCTGACCACATTCACACACCTGCGCCCCACTGGTCATAGGACCCTCATTTTATAGTCCATCTGGAAGCATAGCTTACGGAGCTTATCCCTAAAACGGGTGCTAGCCCTTGTTCTGTGCTGTATTTTTACAAATGAGCCTAGTGCTGTCCAGACCTCCAGGCTATAGAAGAATCCTGAACTATACTTGGCCAGGAAGCCACAGTATTCCTCTTCCTGGAGGGAAACGCACATTCTCATAGGCAGAGAAATGGACCAGGCTTGCTTTCTTCTTAACAGGCCTCGTTCTTCTCCCTACTTCCATAGAAACCAAACAGCTTGAACAATATTTTTTATGCAAAGATATCCCAGTATTACAGAGAAATAAGACTAATTCAACAAGCAGACATATCCACAGATAAATACATGGGCTATGGCATAAGCATAGATTGCCATAAAACACACTTTTAAGGAAAATTTCAACCCATACTATTTATAAATCACATAGCTGATTATATGTAAGTTTAAATACAGCTGAATCTCTTTCTTCACATAGATTTTGCTTCAATCAGACAGATTAAGTGCACCACTAAATGGAACTCTTAAGTCAGAAAATGATGTGTTACTAGACTTTTAGTGTCCTAAATTTTAGTTTTGAAAGAAGTAGTCAACACACAGAAAAAGGGGGGGGGAAATATATATCAGCTTTCTAATATCCTAAGGGAAGGTTGGGATGGGGTTGGTACAAGATGAGGCTGTGTTTGTGGAGTATGATCTGAAGCTAGGGTTCTGCTGTCAGATCCAGAGTCAGAAAAACAGCCCCGTGAGAAACCCATCCAGCCCGTACCCCCCAAGGCAAACCAAAGGAGCCCTAGGACAAGAAGGCTAGCCATTCATCACGATGAGACATTTGTTCAGCATGCTGAAGAGTACCAAGCTGTTGGACTTTGTTAATAATTAGATTTTTTAATTTGTTCTTAAAGTTTTAAACAAGTGCTTAAACTTACTAGGATTATGTGTGGTGAAAGAATAAAATTGGCTCTAAGTGTGGGTAGGAGGGAGGGACATAACAATAAGGGAGGCATATCAATTTCTGAAGCTGAACTGTGAAATGACTCATGTGGCCATTTGAAGATCAGTTCAATTCAACTTAATTTTTTGTTTGTTTCTTTGGTATTTTTGAGACAGCATCTTATGTAGCCTAGGCTGGCCTTGAACTCAATATACACACAAGGGTTACCTTGAACTTCTGGTAGTCCTATCTCTGCCTCCCAAGGGCTGGATTATAGGTATGTGCTACCACATCTAGGCTTTAACTTCATATTCTTTTCTCTTTCTGATAAGTGCTTTCTCGATAGGTGTGGCATCATTATAAGTGAGCAAGAAGGGCTAGTGAGATGGTTCAGCAGTTAAGGGTGTTTGCCACCACGGCTAAGGACATGAGCTTGGTCCATGGACCCACATGATGGGAGATGAGAACTGACAGACTCCTATCCATTGTTCTTTGACCTCCAAACACACACTGTGGCACATTCACTGCCTGCTTTCCTCCTACACACAGGAAAATCAATAAATGTAAAAGTATTTTAAATAAATATGCATACATATGGGACAAAGGATTCACCACAACCAGCTCTAGGTTCTTTTGCATCTATTACATTCTATCAGCATCTAAAGCTGGTAAGTATCTCAAGGGGTGCATTGGACACCAAGAAACAGGCATGATAAATGTCATCTGACTCTTGACCTCCCAAGATAGCTATCCCTCACAGTAATGCTGCTACACGAAAACCTCACATACTAAAATCTCTGTGTAACTACTCCTATTTTGATCAGGTGTTTGTGGCAGAAAGGACACAAAAAATTTGCCCCAAATCCACGTTATTTGGGATCTGTCGATCAGTCAGAATCTCTAGTGAATGTCTCATCCAAAGCCAGCATCCCCTCCTATTGTGGGTTTTTTGGGAACTCTACGAAAAACTGAATGTATAGTTAAGGGATGTTTCATAGGTTACAGAAAATAAGTGTGTTTGCAAAAATAATTTTAATTGGCTTTATGGTCAAATGATGACTAGCTAAATAAATGAGATTGGTAAGGAAAAGGGAACCAGGCCGCCAGTTCCCAAAACTAGTTCTATATGATCATGTTTCATGTGATGTTAATTGGTATCCAGTGAAAAATAAGAGAAATCCTTTGGGCATGTACTGAGCAGATAATCATCCTTTAGAAATGTATAATGCACAGCAGCCATCAAAGGTTCTGAGAAGGTCTACAGATTTATACTTAAGTCGTGTGTTCAATTTTAGTACATTATGGACAAAACAAACCATGCATTCAGCATTACTTACTGTATATTTATTTTGCATTAAACTCTTGTAGCCCATCTAGTCCTGGGATAGAACGACATTTGTAAACTCTGGCCTTCCACTGCTCAGGCAATTGCACATGTTTGTTGTTTTACCCTCTTCTGAGAGGAAAGATTTGTTTGCGCTGTTTCTGAGGGTATCGGTGTGTTGTGGCAAGGAAGGCATGAGGGAGCAGCTTCGTTCATGACTGTAGGTGTATGTGACAGACTAAGAAACAAGGAGTGTGACTGAAACCAGAGTGTGGGTACAATCTCCATGGCCTATTACTAGGTGGCTACTTCTCCCAGTGAGGCCACAACTCACAAAGGTTTCACAGCCTCCCAAAAGAGCATCAAAAGCTAGGGGAAGAGGTTCAAATTCTGAGCCAATGGGGTGATTTTGGATTCAAACCTTAATACCCAGACTGGTCTGAAACTCATGGGCCCTGGTGGTTCTCCACCTGTGTCCCCAGTAGCTAAAACCCTGCATGGGTATTACCATGCTGAGCTGGGGTCTTGGTATTTTAATATTCTAATATGAGTTGGAGGAGATGGCCCAGTCCTCCTGATCTTATGTTAGCATTCCAGCTGATAGATATCTTCCAGAGAAGAGAGCTGAGATGTGTGACTCTGGAGTGTGGGGTGGGATTTGCTAACAGGCTGTAAAATTTGAAACAGAACACATGACAGTAACTCATCTAAGGCAGAACAAAACCAGTATCTCCGGACAACAGTCATCCTGCAGAGCCTGTGGTCGGAAGCAGACAGGGTCTTAGGAAATGGAACTGGGGAGAGAAGATTCGTTATCCACGTGTGATCCATGAAAAGCCTCCAGAGCACCCCAAACCTCTCAAGCCGCCTCCTCCACCCCAGTCAGTACAGGACATGCCCAGATACCAAAGCAGATTTATTGACCCTGGAGGGATGGGGGGCACTTCAAAGGTAGACAGCAAGCAGCAGCAGCAGCGGCGGCGGGCGGCAAGAGTAACAAGTACAGCGGAAGCCGGCAAGTAAACAATAAGCAAACTTTTTTTTTTCCCCAGGAGTGGGTTTTTAAGGAGAAAAAGGGAGAGTCTGTGCTAAGGTGCGTTGGTAAGTCCTGATTGGACATGTTAGCCACATAATGAATTTTGACTGTTGAACCTTGGTGTTTTGCCTCAGGATGAGCCAGTGACCAAATAAGGGGATGGACCTTGTGGGCTAGCTTTAGGAATATAATGTGACAGTTTTTAGCAAGGGGGAGAAGAAGGGTAAAAGGCAAAACCTGTGAGCACCATGTTTGCCATACTCGGGCCTGTTAGAGCCCTTCAGTATCTATCAGCATCATTTTTTTTTTCAGGCCGCCAGTGATCTTGGGCACGGTTGTGAAGGAGCGTTCAAGGATGCAGGCGATAGCTCATGTACCGCACCTACTCACATACAACCGTACAAACACAGCAGCCATATTGGCACCTGGCAGTCCCCGAGATAAAGTCATAGGGTGACTTCCACAGGGCCGCACTTCATGACTCCCCACTACCATTTGGAGCAAAGGGCTATAGTTGAGGGAAGGAAGGCACACAGTGGGCTCCTGTGGATTTAAGTGGTCTTGCTACCGTCTTTCGCATTACTTTGATGGTGAGACTTGGGTGCTCTTGTTCCCCAAGTACTGACCACTTCCATGGGCTTTTCTTCATTAACTTAGCTCTCTAAACTGAAAAACGAATTTGTTTTCTACACTAAACAATGGTCAGTTTCCCAGTTCATTCATCATTTTCATTGATCACCAAGAATCCCGTGGCTTAAGAATTTATCTTTAGAAGCACTCTTCATCAAGGCTGCCCATGTTGCTGCTTCCTGTATCAATAAATATTATCGAGGCCTGATATCGGGATCTGCAGACTTGGGCACTTCAGTTTTTATAGGAAGAAACAAGAGGACATGTCTCTATGGGGTGATTATCATTTTATTATTATGTTAAGAGAGGAGGGGAAACATCTCAGCTTTCATTAAAAAAAAAACACCTCAAGTTCTTTTATTTATAGGGTCTCAGGCAATCCAAACTGACCTTGAACTTGCAAACCAGCCAAGGATGACCTTGAACTTCTGGTCTTCCTGCCTCCACTTTCCCAGTGCTGAAATGGCAGTCATGCCTGTTACAATACTTGATTTTATGTGTTCCTGGAATCCAAACCCAGGGTTTTGTTCATGCTAAGCAAGCACTCTACATTTTTCCAACTGCTACCTCACTTTGCTAGTAGTGGCTGTGGGAATCTGTCTCAGAGCCGGATATTTCTTTCTGCTTGCCATCTGTAATGGTTCAATAAAGATGTTTGGGATTTGGGTTTAACACACATCTGCAAAACAACTGCTTGTTTCTTTTTTTAAAATTTATTTATTTATTATTTCAGGTTACATCTCCATCATAGTGTCCTCTTTCCACCCCTCCCAGTTCCACCCTCCCACCCTCTACCCTCTATCCCTTCCATCCCACTCCTCTGGAGTGGAGTGTTAGAATTGTTCCTTATTCTTGTTGTGAGTGCTGAAGTTATGGTTTAAGTTTAAATTACTGTGCTTAAGAGATCTATAAAACAGAAATGAGTCTAACCTGTAAGCCCCACTTGCCCAAAAACACATAGCTTCCTGGAATGATGGGGGCTGCTCTTTATATAAGGTAACGAGCCACCGGTTTTTACTTCTGTAAACAAGCTTGATTGCCCCAACCGCACAAGACATACTTGATCACAAATAGGTGGTAGGAAGCATGCCATGGTTCATGCTTGTCTCCGATTGGATGAAGGCTGGAAGTATGTAGCCTTGTAGGTTTTACCTTGATAAGCCTCTGACTAATGCAATTCCTGGTCATATTTTGGGAATCCATGGTATGGACCTGGCTAGTATTCATAGTCCTGGCCAGTATTTAATAAAACTTGCTTCAAATTTGGCTCAGAAATTGTGGTGATGATCTTATCTTTGCCTGTGGGAGTAACACTGAAGGTAAGACTCCAGACGTGGTTTCTATTTGTCAAGAGATCTCTGAAAGGACTAGTGTGAGCTTCCAAATATCACATTGTCTTTTCTCTCTGAAGCCCCTCTGAAGACAGGACACAGTCTACAGCCCACTGCGGCCAGGAACCATTGCTGTGGGTCTGTCTACCCAGAGATCTGCCTCGTGAAGACCCAGCTCCTGAGCAACAAGAGGAAACCCACTCACCCAACTCCACTCCCAGACCTGCAGTTCACATTTGAGGAGTCTTTAACTTTTCCTCTTTGCGAGGTAACATGTTTTCTTCCACACGAGCTGGTGCCTCTTCCTCACTTTGGCTTTCCCAATCAGCTTGCCTCCAGGACATTGGAAGCAGAGTGCCCTCGGGACTGCCTTGGGATGCCTCGCCATTCAATCTAGCCTTCTGGGGTTTCTAAACCACTGGCTTTGGAGAACAAGAATTATCTGGGCGGTTTGTGAAAGTAATGTGTAATGGTTTTCTGGTGAAATAGCCCATGCTTAGGAGTCGCTGTTCATTTGGTGCCCAGGCACCAAAAGAAAGTGAGGGCCCATGTTCAATCTCTTCTGTGAAACACCCATGTTCTCCTCAGACTTCTCCCTAAGGCCTGCCTTTGGTTCCCTCTGGTGTCTGATACAGAAAGTGAGCCAGAGGCACCTGTCCTCATGAGGCCAGCTTGAGTGAGGAGTCTCTTCCTTCCTTTCCCCAGAGCTGCGCCTCAGTGAGCCTTATTGAGTTTCCTTAGACACAGCCCAGTTGGATGCCACAACTGGCCAATTGTAGCTCAGGTCAATCAGCATTTTCTCTTCCTGTCTGTACTTCCTTTCTGAACACTATTGCTGTTCTACCCTTCACATTAGATGTGGCATTTATCCTTTAAAAGGTGAGGTTTTCTATCTATTGCTGTAGAAACTTCCTGAAATATCTGCATATATAAAGGGCTGGGGTAAACAGAAGGACTCCATAGTGTGGTGGGGAGGCTAACACCTCCCCAGCCATCAATGGCTGCCAAATAAATAAAAAGTCCAGCAACAGGTATGAACTACATCTTTTCGAGTTGTTAGACCATGGGGTTCCATAAGTCTCCCCAAATGTTGCATGCTACTGCCACTGCTCTTCTTTATCCTCCAGAACTTGCTGGTGAGCTATATGACACCACAAACCTGAATCATAAGGCAAACCTCTAGCTACTCACTGATGTGGTCAGATTTCCAGCCTAGGCAATCGAACTCTATTCCAAATTAATACTCTCCTCTGCCATTTAGAAAGTACATCCCGCTGTGCCTGGAGGGAGGGAAATAGAGATGGAGGAAAGAAAGAAAAGAAAGTAGGTAGGCAGGCTTCCTAAAGGAGATATCCTTATCCTCTTCACACTGAGTTGAGCCAAGTTCAGCAGGGGGATGGGGAAGAAAAGACATGCTGAGAAAGAAATTTATTTAAAAATCTAAGGGTGTGAGTGAGGAAAGATATGCTCAAGGAAAATCAAATTTTGGAGATGAAAATCTGACAATACTGATTATGGGAGGAGGGTTGACTGTGTAGGAAAAAGATTGATCTGGGGAATCAAAGTGGGTCCCAAACCAGGGAGCACTTTGAATTCCACGTTAAGTTATTTGTGTTTTGTCTCAGTGGCTTGCAAAGTGATGGATGTGAGGGAGTGAGAAGGTTGATGATGACCTGGGCACTGTGCTTAGAGGGTCCTGGGGACAGTGTCTCATACATATCCTCATTGCTAACCGCCATAACTATTTTTTTTCATCTTTGAACCTACTGCTCTAGCCTTTCTCATTTAAGCAAATGATAAAATATCAATGTCTCAGGTTATAAATGTGCATGTGCATATGTATGTGTATGTGTGTGCATGTGTGTATGTGTACATGTATATATGTGTAAAAGTATATGTGTATATGTGTGTTTATGTGTTTTTAAATGTGTATGTATGTGTGTATGTGTGTAAATGTATATATGTGTGTATGTGTGTATGTATATGTGTGTATATTTGTGTATGTGTGTGTATATGTGCATATGTGTATGTTTGTAGGTGTGTGTGTTTGTGTGTGTATATGTGTTTGTGTATATTCTTGTGCTACTAGGGAATAAACCCATAGCCGTGAATGAGCTAGTCAAGCACTTTCCCACTAAGCTCTATCACCCAACCTTCAATTTATTTTTTGTCACAGCATCATACAATATTCTTTTATAACTCATTAAAAATACTTTCAAACTTGTTTTTCTTAATAAGACGTCTGTCCTGGGAGAATACAGTCATGCCTGCTCCACAATACCTCATCCCTGTGTGGCTAAGCACATGCTGTGCAGGCATCAGGAAGTGCTTGTTGGCTGAATTATTGAGCAAATGGATACAATTTCATGCTGGAGAGCAAGGCTGTTTGTTAAGTTGTCTCTCTGATTTTTTTTTTTATGGGAGGAAATATCAGTTTATCCCTTTAGTCTTATCTTTCTCCTTTGTCGAAATTCAGTTACTGTTTTTCCTGACTAGTTCTGAGCCAAGTTGACACAATTTAGATTCATCTGAAAAGGAGGAAATTTTAATTGAGAAAATGCTTCCATAAGAAACAAATGTAGGACATTTTCTTAATTAGTGATTGATGGGGGAGAACTAGCCCATTGTGTGTGAGCCCATCCCTGGGCTGCTGGTCCTGGGTTGTATAAGAAATCAGGCTGAGCAAACCATGGGGAGCAAACCAGTGAGCTGCATCCCTCCAAGGCTTCTACATCAGCTCCTGCCTCCAGGTTCATGCCCTACTTGAGTTCCTACCCTCGCTGCTTTGGATGATGAATTGTTATATGAAACTGTGAGTGAAATAAACTCTTTCCTCCCCAAGTTGCTTTTGGTCATGGTGCTACATCCCAACAACAGTAACTCTAGCTAAGATTGTAAAGACCAATTTCTCATTGTTGTTTTCCACTAAGATTCTTAGTCAGAGTGCTGACTGGCTGAGGCTGCAGCAACAACCTCTTTTTATCAAGTCCAAGAATTGTGGCTTGCTTCTACTGATCAAAACAAAACAAACCAAAACAAAAGATGCTGCCATAGCAAGGGAGCAGAAATGAATTCTGACCACCAGCCAGTGCACATTGCAGATTCCAAGGATGAGGGACCATCCCAGGCTGATCCCCTCTGTTGGACACATGAAGAAATATAAAGTATAAACAGTCAAGTAAATAGAATCTGTCCTGATTTTCCTGCTACCCGCTTAGGTTCACAGCCTTTGGCTTCCAGCACCATCCTGAATCTGAGTAGTCCTCTCCTCAGTGTATTAATCCATTTTTCATTACAGTAACAAAAACTAAAACCAAAACCCAAAACAAAACAACAATAAAACCTTGAATTCAGTATCTTATAAGGAAAAAAAATTACTTAGATCACAGATTTGGAGCTTCCAAGATTTGGTGATACCATTGGTTAAGCATTTGGTGAAAGCCTCATGACAGATGATATCACAGTAGAGTGTGGCGAGCAGGTAGGAAGAGACCCAGGAGGCATTATTTTATAACTCATTTTCTCAAGAAGTAGTTCACTGTATGAAAGCAGCATTGATCCCCTTTGAAGGTGATGGCCTTGTCCGGGACATAATCACCTCATTAGGCAGCACCTCTTTTGGTCTTCAGGGTGACAAGAGAACACAGAGCCCTACACTCAGAAGGAAGCACTCTAGACCTGAGTTATGTGCTCACCCTAGGCTCCATCTCTTAAAAGCTCCACTACCTACCTGCTCACATCGCCACACTGGTTTGCAACACATATTTAGGGTACACACTCAGGCCATGGCCAAACCATGGCTTTCTCAGGAAGGAGGAACTGTGTTGTTGATACAAAGCAGTCAGAGGTGTTCCAGACATCCAGAGTGACACCTGCCCCTTTAATTTGATTGGTTTTCAATACAGTTTGTAAGATTTTGGGGGGAAGCTTAGTTTTATTTGTACTTTTCATGATGCCTACAGATTAATGACATTTCTAATTTTACTGTTTATTATACAGTTGTAGACTATTTCTTATCTATCCTTAGCTCTTGTAAGTCCAAGGCAGGGGCCACCACAGGCACCTTGCAGTTCTCATGAGGCACACATTTCATGACTAGTGTGCTTTGCTGACCCCTGAAACTAATTCAGATAAGTTGCCAACATTAAAAATTTTTCAGTTTTTTATAGTAATATGAAGTTATGACTTCTCTTGGGAAATAGAAAGATCTTGCAGTTTTTGCCCACAATCCTTCATGGCAGCAGCTGGCTGGAATAGATTAAAGGCTCCCCTAGTGAGAGACCTAGGGACACTCCTCCCCAGCTTAAGACCATCACCTCCTCTCTCTATAGCCCCCATGTGGCCGGCTTGTTCATTTACTTTACCTGCCCAGCTCCTGAAAGTTTTTCCATGAATAGCTCCCATTATATCCCTCCTAAAGCATGATCCTACTCATGGTCTTGTGGGCTTTTGATGTAATACTTCTCAGCTTTGGTCTCCCCAACTTCAAGGGTCAGGACTAGTTTGTTCTCCACTCAGGGTGTGGTCAATAGGAACTTTATCTAGAACAGTTGTGAGGTTTAGAGCAAAGTTGTTCTGAAGGATTCAAAGTCAGACTTCAGAGAGATTCGAGGTGTACTGTAACTACTAGGTTAGGAAGGGGCCAGAGAAAAGTTCAGAGATGTCTGCCAAACATTCATGTAACAAGATTAGCTAAGCTCTTACTTTAGTTCAGGAAAAAGTGCTACAGGTAGAAAAGGGTGCTCCTCCCACTTGCTCCCCCCCCCACTCCCTCTTGCTCCCTCTCTCTCCCACTCACTTCCACTCGCTCCCACTCACTCCCTCTCGCTTCCACTCACTCCCTACCCTTACGTCCCTCTCACTCTTCCACAGTCAACATTGGTCTAATCCCTGAACTCCCCCCAACCCTTAAAGCTCAAGCTTCCAAACAGGTGGTATTTGAAGTCCAAGACTTAGAAATAAGGAAATCTAGATGAATTCTGAGGGTGGTACCTTGGCGATAAGACAAGGCTCTGATAAGAAGGGACACAGGGAAGCTTGCTTAGTCTTTTGCAAGCAGACAGTAAAATGCACAGTTAAATGCCACAGTGTGAACCTGGACATGCTAGGACCTGATTTTGGCCTTCTGGCTTCCAGAGACAAAAGAAAACATTCAGTTGTTTGAGACACCCAGTCTGTGTTGGTTTATGATAGCCCCGTAAACTAACACAATCTTGATTTACCAAATCCTATGGTTCTGGAGATAAGTGGACAGTGCCAGTACCCTCAACTCTCAGTGTGCTGTCTTTGTGTTTTAAGTGCAGTTGCCCAGCAACCAACAGCTATCACTGCATCTTGGAGCTTGGAGAGTCAGTGTGCTCAACTCTTAGTGTGACAGGTCCTTGGAAAGCAGAGCCAACAACTCTTAGACGATGTCTGGACCTTTTGGTTTGTCATCTTGAAGCTCTTCTGAAGGCTGGCTTCCTCACAGTCTTTCATCTTCTCTCATCTTCTGCATTCCTTCTCAGTCTCTGCAGTCTGGACTCCCTGCAGCTCCCTGGATCTCTTCAACTCCCTCCTAGTTGCTATTGCTGGTGAATATGCTTGAGGTTGGCAGCCTCAGGAATAGTAGTCTGCTCTTTGTGTTACCATCTTAGCCCAGGGTTCACAATACAAGACTGCAAATAGACGATATCGTTGTGCGATGCTTTATTGGGGCTTGGTCTACAACACCAAGGAAGGAGTAGGCAGATGGGTGAGTCAATGTTCCAAGGGGAGAGAGGGATATGGTACTTATGTCGCCAGTAGGTCACAAAGTGTACTGGCCTCCATGAACCAAAGAGGTATTGCTCTCTGAACAGATGAGGAGAGCCATGTGGTGGACTGGAGCAGCGGCAGGCTGGGTGACCTCTGGTTTGTGTGAAGCTGTAAAGTACTAAGCAAGTCTTACAAAGCAAAGTTGGGGTTGGAGCAGGCAGCTAGGGTAGTGTCAGCTGCTCTAAGACTGCAGAGAAGTGTCTTCAGACTACTGAGAGCTACTTTGAAGTCTTCAGACCTCTGCAGGTAGATCAGTTTCCCTGAGCAGCCTAGAGATTTACCAATGAATCTGAGAAGCAGGAGGGAAGAGGTTGCTTGATTGACAGATCCCACAGTTCTCACAAACATTGGGGCTGAAGTAGCCTGAAGACACTTCCAGCCTCAGAAACCTGGACACAGCTGATGGGCATCTATCTGGATTTTGATTCTGCTGGGCCTAGTCAGACTTTATGTCAGTACAGGTTGGGATAGGAAGTCTTGTATCTGTCAATCAAACGGCACTCACTGCTTGGGGGAGTCGATTTCAATCATTTGAAGGAAAGGCATTGAGGAGGGCCTGCTTCAAAGTTCTAACATGAGTTAATGTTTTGTTTTCAGGGAGGTTTGTCTAGCAATGGATAACGCCAATGTTTAACTTTTGGTCTAATAGCCTTGGGGGACAGTTGAATTTATCTGGTGTGTCTCAAGTTCTTGGTTGTTTTCTAGTGCAGTGTAGAATACATACAGAGTGGTTCCTATACTACTGATAATGGCAACGGACTTTTACCGTTCCTCAATATGGTCAGGCTGGGCCCAGACAATGTTTTGATCTTTGAGCTCTTCTTGCACCTTCATTGTTCCCCCACCTCTTCTTGACTAGAACTTTGCAGAGTTAGTTCAAATGTGTTTGTGAAGCTTTGTTTTCAACATGGGCTAGCTTCTAAGTCCTGCCATTTCCCACAGCACTCTGTTATGGGAAGCGCTACACTTGGAAATGTCAGATGTAGAAATTTCTCACTCGCTTACTGGTAAGAAAAAAACAAACCTGTGGAATAATACAAATGAACTAATCCTCTACATACAAACAAAACAAAAACGTAGGCGAACACACATATATGTAGCTCTGTCGTAGTTTGTATATCCTTGCTGGTCAGAGAGTCCAGCAGAAGCCTTTCCCACTTCTCTCATTGGTTCTTGAGGGCTTCCACCTAGTGGACAGGCATGGAAAGATGGGAGTGTGAGGTGAGACCATCCTCACAGGCACACTGCTCACACATGCTTGGTTTTTGGTTTTAATCTCAGTGAGCACATCTAACTCGGAGCCTGGTTCACAGAGCAGACACATACAAGACACAAAAGGCAGAACTGGAAAATCAGTAAAGAACTGAGAAAGAGGAAGGAAAGTATAACAGAGTGAGCTAGACACACAAAAAGAAAATAGCTGAGAAGAGAAAGCAAATGATAACAGGGGAAAGCTGTTGATGTGCATATGAAACACACACACCTGGCTTTGCCTTACCGCCCTGGTGGGAATGTTTAATTCTGTGCTTGATGGTAGCGGGGTGGCAAAGCCTGCTTTCACACACACCCAGTCTTACACGCAAGCGCTCTCACTGAAACCTGCCAAGACATGATATCATGGACCGTTCCTTCACCTTCCCCTGTATTCTCTGTGAATGTCAAGTCACAAAGCATCCAGAGGGTTCTTGACCATAAGTGTTCACAAGGTGTATCCAAGCAAGCTGGCGGGTTTTGTGGCCTTCCTTTCCCACTGGGACACATTCTTGAGTACAAGTAGAAGTCTTTATTTTCTCTGACACATATTAGACATTCAAGTCAGACTGGCATGGCCCCTGGCCATGTTCTGATTTTGAATTATTTCTCAGATTTTTGGGTATAATTGGAATGAGAATGCCATTCAACAAATACAAGTATGCTTTTAGTTACAGATGAAAACGTTTTGTTTTTGTTTTGTTTTTCAAGATAGGGTTTTGCTGTGTAGCCCTGGCTGTCTTGGGAACTAGCTCTGTAGACCAGGCCGACCTCCAACTCACAGAGATCCACCTGCCTCTGCCTCTGGAGTAACCTCCTGGCTACAGCTGAAATTTTAAAAATAAGTAAAATATTAAGTTTGAATGATTTTTATGTAACCACAAACAAGTACCGTCTTCTGTTTCACTTACATAAATATTTTCTGTGTGAGTGAGGACCACTAATGTGTGTGTGTGTGTGTGTGTGTGTGTGTGTGTGTGTGTGTGTGTGTCATGTACCATGAATGTGAACATCAGGCAGCTAGGGGAAAAATCAGTTTGTGTAACTATACGTAATCGGAATTATTTGTTGGGTTTTTAAAAGCTGAACATCATTTAAGCTCAATAAAGAGGGACATTTTTAGCTATTTCATTATAAGAGATCTGTTTAATTTTGTTCTGCACATTTAAAAATAACTTTGTTTTAGTAAACTGAACATAGGAGTATGTACAGGCCATAAAGAGCTAAAATGAAAGTTTTTAATTTTATCTTTTAAAAAAGAAGAAAAGGAGGAGGAGATGAAGAAGAAGAGGAGGAGGAGGAGGAGGAGGAGGAGAAGGAGGAGGAGGAGGAGGAGGAGGGAGGGAGGGAGGAACAGTACACTATGGAGCACTGGCTATCCTGTAACTTAATATGTAGACTAGCCTAGCTTCAAATTCAGAGATCCTCTTGCCTTTGTCTCCTGAGTGCTGGGACTAAGGAGTGTGCCACCATACCTGGTTTTGATTCATAACTTTTGTCTTCATGAAGTGGAGCTCCAATTCAGGCTCATTTCAAGCCAATCAGATTACAGCATCCTGTGGGCACAGTGATGCCCTTACAGATGGGCCTATCATCTAGTCAGAGCCAGGGAAATGATGTGACTCTGGATAGTAACTTTCAGCTAGTTTGTTGTTTGACACAAGATCTCATGTAGTCAAAGTCAGTCTTAAAATCATGATCCTCCTTGGGTCTGCCTGTATAATGCAGCAGTAGTGATGCCTGGCTCCCTCAGCTAGTTTTGTACCTGAGAGGAAGAAATGTCTTAGCACATTCTTGTTATTGACTATACCAGTCCCACAGCCACAAAAATGTTACTGGTCCCAAGAACTACCAATTGCTTAGTGTTTTAGTTTGTCAGCATGTTAGTATGTGTCTAGTATACCAGTTCCTAGTGAAAAGTATGATATTTTAAGACACCATAAAAGCAGGGCAGTGGTGGCACACACCTTTAATCCCAGTACTTAGCAGGCAGAGGTAGGTGGATCTCTGTGAGTTCAAGGCCAGTTTGGTCTACAGAGTGAGTTTCAAGACAGACAAGGTTATACAGAGGAAACCCTGTCTCATAAAACAAAACAAATAAAACAAAAACACATAGCAATAATACACCATAATAATTTTGTATTGTATTTATAGTTATAAGAAAAAGAACCATTTTTTGGACTGAAAGGGAGAGCTGATGGGGGGAAAAAGAAATACCTTAAACTAAAAAAAAATAAAATAAAAAGAAGGGAAGGGGATGGGGGGTTGAGGGGGAGGAGG
The DNA here is from genome assembly GCA_907164525.1 of Lophiomys imhausi. Lineage (NCBI taxonomy): Eukaryota > Metazoa > Chordata > Mammalia > Rodentia > Muridae > Lophiomys > Lophiomys imhausi. Next base: position 873,714 of record CAJQZJ010031962.1, on the reverse strand, counting down.
GTGGTAGGGTGGGACTGGAGGGGGGAGTAGGAAGGGGATTGTGATTGAGATGTAACTTGAAGAAATAAAAAATAAATTATTAAACAAAGAAAAAAATATCTATGTTGTATATAATTCAAATATATTTATCATATGTTCTTTAACAATTTGGCTCTTATAATTTTAATGGTATGATTAATGCCAAATATGTCCTTGGATGGCAAGTAACCTCTCACACACGTAAGTTCATATGGGAACAAGATTATATAGGTGGCTTTGTCAAGTGCTAATTCTTGCCAGTATCTCTGAATACTGAGTTAGTGTTGGTCATAAATTATGAAAATCCTTTTTTGCAGACTGTTAAAATTGTGAAAGGACGATGTGTAATTTCCTTTTCTGCATACGTGTCTGTGTGTGAGTTTGGAGGTGTGGGCATACATATGTGCACATGCATGTGTAGAACCTGGACGTTGACCCTGGGCGTTTTTCTCAATTGCCCTGCACTTCATAGGTAAGGTAACTCTGCGGCCTTGGATCTTGGTAGTCTGGCTAGCCAGCTGGCCTCTGACATGCTGGGATTAGTCTCAGGCTGCCCAGCCTTACCAGCTTTTATGTGGGTCCTGGGGATCCGAACTCCAGTCCTCACTTTTGAGAAGCAACCACTTCTTCCACTGAACTAACTCCCCAACCCCACTTTTATTGAACACTGGAGCACAGTAATGTATTTGAAATCTTTTCTTTTCTTTCTTTTTTTTTTTCTATTAAAAAATCAACTTGTATTGAAAACGTTGACTACCCTCTAATTTGCTTCCTTGATTAAAAGTAGCATGGGTTTGTAGCTTAAAGATGAAAGCTATTTAGTGTTAAGCTTTGGGACCACTTTGAGTTCTAAGGTTCAGCAGATGGGACATGTAAATAATAAATAAAATGACAGCTAATGATTGTAAGCATTAGTAGTACATGGAACACTGTCCAAGTGTGTCATGCACAGTCTCTCATTTCCTGAAACAACTTTAGGGGACAGATATTATTATTAACCCTATTCTCCAGATGAAAGAGTAGGCTTGGTGGTTTAATTAGCTTGCTGAAGTTTACATAGTTGCCTGGTAGATGAACACACTTGAATCCAGGTAGTCTGTGCTCACTGGCTGCACTATGGACCACCTCATGCATTGCCTTCTTACTGCTTTGCTACACTCTGGTTTTGTTTTGGTTGTCTTAATCATGTGTGTGTGTGTGTGTGTGTGTGTGTGTGTGTGTGTGTGTGTGTTTTATATGCACATGAGAGTGTGCTGGTGAGTGTACTCCTGTGCACCTGTGCCAGGTTGATACAGGTTGATACTTCCTGTACCTCCCTCTATTATTGTCCATCTTATTGCCTTGAAACAGGGTCTGTCACTAAAATGAAAGATCTCCATTTTTGGCTAGGCTGGTTGGCAGCATGCTCTTGTCTCCACTCCTCAATGCTTGGGTTACAGGCATGTACAACCATGCTTGGCTTTTATCTGGGTGCTATGGATTGGAACTCAGGTCCACATGCTTACACAGCAAAATATCTTCCCACTGAGCCACTGCCTTAGACATAAACCTTGATTTTGTCACATAAATATATAGGGCATAGATCTACATTTATATCCTATCATATGAACATAAAATTCAGTGTGATAAGGGCTGTTAGTATGTTTTGTTTATTTCAGTCTCTCAAATGGGATTGGCATGTATTTCTAAATGATTGAGAATTATATAAAACATTCTGTGGTATCTAATGCATCCTTAAACAAGAACTATAGCCAAATATTGAGTAATCATAATTTTTGTTCATATTAAGAGTATGGGAATATGTGGGCTTCTTGTTGTTAACTGAGTTTTTGGCTGGTTAGGTCAGGTGGTTAGGAAAGCATATCTGTGTCATCTTGGTAATATATAGGACTCTCATGTGCTATATTAGAGTGTACTGGTCATTATCCAGGTTTAAATATTCAAAATTTTGAATCTACCTGGGAGTGATGTGAGATTTGGCAAGCTAATTAACCTATGGAGCTGGCTTGGGCAGGGGCCTGGCTGCAAGACCTTAACAGAAGGGCAGGACACAGCTGAGCCAAGAGATCTTTGATTTTGGGATGCTCAGCTGGAAGAGAGTGGTATCTGGTGAGAAGGGCTGAGGCCTAGGAACAAGAGAGGCAGATGGCCTGGGGGGAAGGGATAGTGGAGAAGGTAGGGATGGTTCTGAGGTGCTTTCAAGCATCTGTCTGAGGAGTATAATGGGGAGGACCATTCTGAACAGACTCACCGTCACTTTGAAGGTACCAGTCTACCTCTGAAAGAAGCAGCCCAATTTTCAGTCGGTTGCTTCTGTTTTCTCGTTGTATTCCAGGGCTGACCAGAAGATTCTTTTGACAATGGTTTCTTACCAGGGATATGCTGAGGAATCCTAGAAACAGTGGTATTGAAGGATATTAATAATAACTAGCATTTATGAAGCTCATATTATGGGTCAGGCATGATTCTAAGAACTTATACATGAATCAATCCTCTAGGGCTAACCTTCTAGTAATTAAACTGGGGCAGGCAAGGCAAAAGAAGCTTAGAAACATTGCCCAATGGGCTGGAGAGATGGCTCAGCCGTTAAAGGCTAGGCTCACAACCAAAAATATAAGAGAAACATTGCCCAAGGGCTCACAAAGCATGGAGAAAGGGTGTGCTTGGGGACAAGGGTTAAATCTGAGGGAGTTTGGCTCCAGACCCTGGACACCAAGCCAATACACGTTTGTTCTTGTGTGCTACCAGTTTGCTATATTCATTTAAAAAATCCTTCTCTCTGCATATATGGGACACACAGAATATGCTACACATATATTATGTCAGTCTCCAACAATAAAGTCTTTTGGCCTTCAGCTCTGTCTCAGGATTCTAAATGTATACAATTCCATATGTAGCTGACTTTTGTGAAGGACTTCATGTCAAGATTCTCTTGGTCTGGGACAGGATTTAGGTTTTATTTTGTAGTCTACTAGAAGAGGTTATTATCGACCCTGTAAATACACCATGCCCATTTTACAAAATATATTTGTTATTATTTTAAAGTTATGTATATGTGTGTTAGCATGTGCATGTGAATGCAATGTCCACAGAAGCAATGGACTCCCCCTGAAGAAGAAGTTAGAGGATGTTTTGGGGTACCCCTTGCAGGAACTGAACTAGGGTCCTTGGCAATAGAAATTCACTCTCTTACCTGACAAGTCATCTCTCCAGTCTCTTGTCATACATATTTTCACTGCAATTTCTTTTGTCCCACTGAGCTCATCTTGCCCATCATCAAACTGCTGAGTGATGTCCAGTCACCCGATTGACACAATGGCACTGAGCCCTGGCTCTTGCTGCTAAGGCATCTTAGGAGGGTGTTCTGAAAACCAAGGATCAAAGATGATGGGACACTGAGAAGCTGAACAAAGAAGACTGCATATCATGAAACCTAGATTGCAGACATCCAATGAGATGGAACATAATGACATCTCTCTAGAACACAATGACAAAATTGGATAATATTATCAGTAAGGATTTCAGGGCAGGGCTCTGGAAGTTGACCAAGAGCAGACTACAGGCTGAGAAGCAGTTCTTCACCTGTGAGAGACGGCTGTAGTTGGTCAGAGTCTAAATTATTTGCGTTGTTCTCAGGGTGAATGACCCTACTTCTGGCCAGATAGCAGGGGAAGACTGCAATGTGGGTGGCAAGTGGAAAGGGAAGGCCAGTGCTTCAGTAACTTGAGGCTGGAACCCTTGTTGGGGAAAGTCACAGAAGGCGACAACTGTGAACTCTAATAGGGAGACGGTGGGGCTTGTGAGGTCCTCCGCATATGCAGCCATCTGAGCATTTGCAAAGGGAGTTCAGAAACGATCCCAGTGTCCACATCTCCCTGGCCCACAGACGCTGGGGCCTTGCAAAGGAGATTCAGGGGGTAGGTGGTGGGACACCCGTGGGCACCTGAGGAGCTGTTCAGGGTAATGTATCTCACATCCAAGCTCAAGTTGACTCTGTTTCTCATACAATGGTTGGTTGGTAGGGTCATATTCTGTAAAGTTCCCTTGGAGGAGATCTTGGCAATACCATCAAATAAAAGACGTGCATTCCTTGCTCTGGGAATTTTGCCTCTGTGATGTTTGTAGAAATGGACACCAATAAGATATGAGTTAAATAAAGCACTGTCTCTCAAATGGAATACAATACAGCTACAAAGAAGCAGCCTGTGTGAGCTATTCCCCACACTTTTTAAGTGTTCTTCTTTGAAAAGAAATGAAGGCTTATATGGGTTTCTGTCCAACATTTCAAAAACTGCAGTAGAGCTGGAAGGCAAAGTTCGGTGGGAAGATTTAACCAGCTTCTGCTGGGCCATCCTGGTTTATAGCTGGCGCAGTTGCCTGACCCACAACAGGAATAAAAGAGTATTTGTATATGTGTTTTCAGGTTTTCTCCTTGTTTGGTTTGATATTTTGTTTGTTTGTTTTGTGTTTTATTTATTTTCTAGACAGGGTTTTTCTGTGTATCCTTGGTTGTTCTAAGACTTGCTCTATAGGCCAGGCTGGCATTGCGCTCCCAGAGATCTGTCTGTCTCTGTGTCTTGAGTGCTGGGATTAAAGGTGTATGCCACCATTGCTTGTGTTTTTTTGTTTTTGAAAGACCATAAAAGACAGTGTCAAGGATGAGCAAGAGGTGACTCATATGGAAGGTGGCACTTTGGAAAAGTTTGTAGAAGTCCTGGTGAGAGTTGACAATTCCCAGGAAGCACTGGACCTCAACCTGCTCGGGAGAAGTGCATGGGATTCATTTAGAAGCAGCAACAGCAGGACCTGGTGATGATGGCATTTGAATTGATAAAAGACAATAAATATGTCAGATTTTGGTATCTGGACAAAAGATGGGACTATTTGCTTAGCAGGAAGAAATGGAGGATAAGAAGTTTTAGAGAAGACAGTGGAAACAGGCCTGAAACATCTTTGCACCTTTAAAGCAGAGACCTCTACAAGCAAGCAAGAATCCCAGACTTAGAATGCACGGGAGTTTGGCCAGCCATAGATCGAGGAATCAGGGAGCCCTCACTACAGCTTGAGGGCCAGCTATGAGGTAGCCTTTTCCTTTGGGCTCATTTAGCCTCGACACCTCAGTGGTTTCCAGGGTTTGTTATTAGAAGGCCATGAGCAGGAACTATTCAGGCAATGTCACCTAAACCAAATGCCACAGAAATGAAAAGTGAAACCACAGGGGGCAGATGTCAAAACCAAAGCAAAGTTCTTTCTTAGAAACACTTTCTTTATTCAGTTTCTATTTGTGCCAATGTAATTAAACAACTTTGTTTCTTTTCCAAGGAACCTCTTTATCTGACCACAGGGATTTCCCTCTGGAGGAGTAGTAAGACCATAAGACCTCAGAACACCTCAGGAACCTCCCTGGCAATCATCCCGCCAATGCCTGATGGGAAATTTGGCCTCTGGGTGACAAATTCACTATGAAACTGTGGAGGTCTCACATTCATGAAACATTCCATTCATAACTGTTCAGACTGAAAACAAGAAACCACATGCTGGGTTGTGGATGCAGTCATTCTAAATGACCCAGTTATTTTCCTGTGATTCCAAGGAATGAAAAAAGAAAGTCATCTTACCTGGCCAGCCTCCTTTATGTTTTCCTTCAAGAAAGGAGGAATGGGTCCAGAGAGATGGCTTAGTAAGTAAAGGCACTTTTAAAAGTGTGTTTATTTATAAAAATAAGTGTCACATAGAAATAAAACATTTCTAAAAATGAAATACAATGATATTAGGACTGAAATATGAGGAAAAAGTAGAATGGGAAATAAACATTTTTGTCTTTTAAATGAATGTCTTTTTTCTCTAGTTAAATAAGAATTCATATATATATGTAGATATATTTACACACACATATATATATATATACATACACACACACACATATATATATATATACATACACACACACATATATATATATATACATACACACACACACATATATATATATATACATACACACACACATATATATATATATACATACACACACACACATATATATATACACATACATACCTTTAAAAAGTCTGCAGGAGGCAGAATCCAGGGCTTCATGCATGCTAAGCAAGCACTCTGCTGCCAAATTACACACTCAATTTATATTTTAAAATGAATATCATGATCAAATTACCCTAGCATTTATATCCCACTGCATACATTTAGAAAAAATATGCCATTGGCTATATCAGATATATTTAAATTTTTGACATTTAGAAAAGTTTGAAAAATATTATTTTCAATTCTTTAAACATAGGGTAAAAATTTGAGGCCAACTTGAACATAAGTAGGGAATATATATATATATATATATACACATATATATATGTATATATATACATATATATATATTTTAAGGGAGGAAAGGTGGCTTTTCAAAGAGTCTAAGAACTGGTTTAGTGATAAAGTGTACATATGTGGCCATCTAATTCTGATCCTGTGGTTGCTATTAAGCTTTGGGAAATGCCCTTCTTTCCCCCTATATATATTTCCCTTTCTGAAAAATAAAAATCACATCAGCTTGTCTTCCTTGTTCTTAGGGAAGTTCTGTGATCATATGAGGTAATAAAGTGGTGTGAAAAGACCTAAATTGTTTCCTTGGGGTAAGTTGAACATCTCTGGGAAGTTTTAATAACTTTTCAGTATGTAAGAATACTGGCTAGTTCCCCCACAAAGGTAAATGAAATGTCATCTTATTATTACCTCTATTTTTACCTGACTTCCCACTTTTTTTTCCAGGAATTATTCAGTCATTCAAACACTGATAAGTGATCTAACATCACAGGATTTGAATGATCTCTGCAGAAGGAATCAATGGTCTATTGAGGCTAAATCCAAGGTTCTGCCCTGATGATCAATTGGAGCAACCAAAATGTACACAGCAAGACATCCAGGAAGTTCAAACTACTCTTTGATGGCTGTAAAAGCTCAACTACCCTACATTCAAAACACTGATGAAGGTCTGAGCATTGCCACTCTAATGCATATTTGGATAACCAAGGATGGTCACTCATAACATGTTTCCCTCTTATCTTGAAAACCATCTGTTGTTCTGTATGTAATTCAGTTCCTCTTAAACATGCTTAGCATTTTATGATTCATTGATAAAGCACATTAGGTTCTGATATCCAGTGTGCCTAACGTACTTCAGAACTAAGCTTGGCTCAAGATCTTATGAAAGATTGAATGCCTTACGAAGGCTTGGGAATACCTTCACCATGAAAAGATATGGAGTTTGGGGCCAATGAGGTGGTTCAGTGGGTAAAGGTACTTGCTGTTAAGCCTGATGACTGAGTTCAATCCTCAGGATCCGCAAGGTGGAAGGAGATAACTGAAAAAATGTCCTATGACTGCCACATCTGTACCTTGGCATGTGTGGGTAGTGGTTCAGTGATACAAGAAATGTCACACACACACACACAGACACACACATGCACACACACACAGACACACACACACAGACACACACACACACAGACACACACATGCACACACACAGACACACACACACAGACACACACATGCACACACACAGACACACACACATGCACACACA
>CAJQZJ010031962.1:834139-861988 GCA_907164525.1 Lophiomys imhausi | reverse complement strand
TCATCTATGCAAATCAGGGGACTGAGCTGATTATAAAAAAAAAAAAACAAGAAAGGCAAAAAACAAGGCAAGAAATTTAGGTTCAAAAGGAAGGTGGTTGACCTAGGGCTCTTTCTTGAAGACACAAATGAACACTAAACTTGAGGTGTAACCTAAAAAAGTCTTTAATCAGTCCCTTGGTGTTTCATTTTTAATTACTGGTTTTGCCTCTTTCCTCCAAATTACATTTATTTATATTTCTCAAATGACATTTGCCTCAGTGTTTGGGAGGAGACAGGCCCGAAGATCAGCATGGGAAGTAGGGAGTACTTAAGAGTTTTAACTACATAGTGCAGGAGATTGGACACCTTTGCATGCTAGGCAAATTCTCTACCACCAAGCTGTAGTCAAACCGCAGCAAAAGAGTTTTTTAAATAATTGATATATTGCCTACAAAGTGTGAAGTTATTCAAATACTTTTTACAAATGCCTTTTGAACCTTAGCACTCCTATTCCTGGAGCTGGGTGGACTCCATTCAGATTGTTTCCTTGGCAACTGCAGATTGATGAAAAGTAGGCTTTGGTTCTCTGACTCCTTTACCAGCAGATTATACCCAGCAAGGGGTTTCTTGGCCTGAGGGTTCAATGTACCAAAATATGTTTAGAGGAAACTGCTAGGACAAAGTCTGAGATGAAGCTGCCCAGGTCTGCAGGTGACACTGGGTCCTCAGGCCTTGCACTGAACTGCACTTCCATTCTCCTAAGTCCTCATGTTTGGTCAGATTCCTTCTTCTGCTCTTGGAAGAGACCTGGCAGCTGAAGCAGCTGTCCTTAGAAGCTTCACAGTATACCTTGCACTGCGTAACACTGGCTGGAAACTCCAAAAAGGCCTGTGTAGAATTTCACTCCTACTCTTGGTTTATCCAGAACTGCTTGAAATGGGTTTATGACTCCTTTGCAAACATTCCCACCTCTAATTATTTTTCTGAGGCATTTGTTACTTCCCTTAAAAAGTTGCTTTGATTTATTTCTGTTGTTTTGTATTGTATTTATAGTTATAAGAAAAAGAACCATTTTTTGGACTGAAAGGGAGAGCTGTTGGGGGGAAAAAAGAAATACCTTAAACTAAAAAAAAAGAAGGGAAGAGGATGGGGGGGTTGAGGGGGAGGAGGGTGGAAGGGTGGGACTGGAGGGGGGAGTAGGGAGGGGATTGTGATTGAGATGTAACTTGAAGAAATAAAAAATAAATTATTAAAAAAAAAGTTGCTTTGTAGGGACTCATGCTGAGGATGGAGAAATGGTCTTTTTCAGGGAAGAATTCCCTACTCCCAATTTGTTATTGAATACCATGTAGTCAGTCATTCATCCCTAATATCATACACACATAGTTGACATTACACAGACTGTGTTTATGCATCTAGGAATATATATATATATATATATATATTTAGTAATATACATGTATATATATTTAAAGAAATATATCTTTAGCAATATATAGAAAAAGAGACCAAGGATTTGAGAAAAAATGAGGAGGGATAAATGGGGGGAGTTAGAGGGAAGTAAGAGAATGGGAGAAATGATGTAATTACAATTTCAAAAAATTATAATAAAAAATTGCTTAGCTTGATAAAGTTGTCTGATGCTCTGTTCTTGGCCTGACCCATATCTGAGATAGTGACCTGCTTTAAAGTCAGCTGTCTCATCAGTGGGGATAAGAGTCTGTAAGTTCACTGGAAAAGGGAAATGGATGCTTTGTGATAATTTGTAAAGTTCTCTCTCCTGATAGCCATCCATATTGTCTTCTCTATGAGCATTCACACTATTCGAGAGGTTGAAGAATCAGGACAAGGCTCATTGCAATGGAAACAATACAAAAGAACCCACACACAAGGTGAGAAGGTCTGTCCCTACAGGCTATGATTTCTTCTGAGGGCAGACATCAGGAAGGAAGGAACTGTATGAACCAGAAAATTAAAGAACCCGCTTCTACCTTTAGTGTGCCTTCCCTGAGTTAGAACACACATGCCTATTTTCTGAAAAGCCAGAAAACAAAGTACTGATTGAATATAAAGAGTCAAGGAATCTTGCAATAAATAACCAAAACAAAAGCTTGAGTCTGGACTGTAAAACAGAACCATTTCCTCATAACCATCTTTTTCTCCTTTGTGCACTTAACACCTGGCTCAGAAAATGAATTCAGTAACTTTTAAAGCAAGGGCTGTGTTTTAAGTGTAGGACAACATTAACCCAAAAGAGAAATGTACAAAGGGAAGTGTGTTCTGCAAAACAACTTATCTCATCTGACTGCTCTTGGCAATTCTTTATAAGCTGAAGGTTCAGAAAAGCTGGAAAGCCCTTTGGCTTATTTTCTTTTTGTACAGATAGGTGATTAATTCATAAATTACTTATGTTACTTCATGCTGACAACTGACTATAAGCTTCTACTAAAATATCCAGAAAAACGCATTGCCCATCAACCTATACCAGAATGAACGCTTCACATCTCATTTAGAAAAAATAAGTAAGCATCAGTGAAAATGGTATTTTGCACTTCCCAGAATTCAACTGGGGTTAAAATAATCAGTGTGGTCATGAGGATTAGAGGAATCCAAGGTTTCTCCAGATAGATATCAGAGACTGCCTATGTTCACTTGACATCATCAAATCCATATTTATTTTTAGAAAGGATTGTTTGTTCACAAATCTCATCTTGACCTTCTTTTGATTTCTGCCCCAGGGACAGAAGATAGAATGGGAAATGGGATTTAAAGTAAGCCGAAGAGGTCAGAGAACAGAAGAAGAGTGACTCACTCATTTTCCAGAGAAATGAAACAGTGTGGTATATTGGTTAACAGCTTGTTCTCATAGACCAGAACTTTCTTTAAGAAAGACCAGAACTCTTTCTTAAATATGGTTGCCCTTCCTGAGGGCCTGCATTTGCTAGTGCAATGCTAATTAAAAAACAAAACAAAACAAACAAACAAAACAAAAAGCAACCCCTCCCCCAAAAAAGCACATTCAACTAAGGGTAAGAGTCCAAACGTCACTGTTTATTTCTCAGTCCTGTAACACCCGAAGGTGAATCCTACTAGAATAGCAAGCAGTTGCCCTGTGCAGTGTCTCGGGACCCACACTCCTTCCACCTTGTTGCTCTGACATCTCCTAGGCCTTGAGATTGCAGCTGGTGTGAGAAAAAAAGATGCCTTCTTCAATGCCTAAGCTGGAGCTAAATCATATCATGGCCATTAACATTTTATTGGGAAAAATCAATTCGTCATGGAGTCATCTTAGACACAGGGAGCTGGGAATGTCTTTGTCTGATGACCTACATCCTAGGGGCAATTCTGCAACTAATGACATAGAGAGGCATAGGTTTTAGTAAATGGATAGCTATATCTGTGATAGGGATATTTATTAGAGATGACAGATTCAGTAGAAGAAATCAACTGATATCTGGTTTAAGGCCAAATACTTCAGGGAGACAAATGAACCAATCTTGGGGATTAAAACTGACAACAGTGAGAGTAGCCCAAGGTGAGAGTTGGTCTACAGAACACATCTCTCAGCCAAGAAGGGAGGAACTGCCTGTTAGGAAGAGGGGTGTGCCGTGGGGTGTGCTGTCGGTCAATCCAAGTGTCTTCAAGCAAGAGCTGTCTGCTTGGTTCTTTACTGCGGGCTGCCGTTACCCAGGTAGCAGAGGGTTGCCTCTGCTCTTCAACCGGAAACTGAAAAGTCTGACACAGAATTCTTTTAGCTTACATGTGCATGTGTGAAAGGGTTAGGAAAGTGTCATGCAAGCTCAGTGTTTAATGATACATATGAGCTGTGTATTTGTCAGATGTAGGTTTAATTTTGTTGCAAAAAATCAAACTCCTCTGGAATGGCCTGGCCTGACTCTCTGTACTCTGAGATGCAGCACATTAAGGGGCAGGAAAAGAGCAGTGAGGTGAAGACAGAAGAAAAGGCAAAAGGAGAAGCTAAGCACAAGCAAAAATGTGACATAGTGGGAAAACTTTGGAAAGATCTCCAAAGGGAAGAGACTGAATGAACAAAGCATGTGCCACCAGTGCAGTGTTTTATGCAGTTAAAAGTAATGGCCTGAATCTGTGGTTAAGTGGCTTGGATAGACAGTTATAAAGAGTGGCTTGAACATTTGCAGAAATAGATGGAAATTATTATATTGAGCAAAATAATGCAGACTCAGAAGACAACACCACATTCTTTTATTATTTAGTGTTTGTGTGTTTGTGTGTGTGTGTGTTTCCGGATGTACTCTACTCACGTTCATCTCTTCATGTAGGCACAGAGAAAGGGGTATAAAAACACACCCACAATCTAGCACTGATATTTATTTAGAGGGAGAAAGGGTGCTTGAACATGTAAATGACTGGATTAATGTTTCCCTTAAGCATCTCCACTTTGTAAACTAATACATGAGAAACAAACTCACAAGGTGGTGTCAAATCCAGAAACGTGGAACACGCTCAACGTCCTCATCATTTGCTTTTTCATTCAATGGCTCTCATTGCTCTTATTGTGAGTGCCAAGTGCTTTCCAGGACATGACCATTTTATCCAGTCTTTGCAGTGATTCCAGAGACAGCATTAACAGGTGACAAGACACAGAGCCTCAATAGCTCTCTTGAGATCAACCCCATAGGAAGCTGGTAGAGCATTTCTTAAGCAGACCTGGCTCTAGGGCCTGAGTACTCTTGAGTACAACTCACTGCCTTCATATGGGAAAGAGAGGCCGTGTCCTATTTTTGGATCAGTTCATCTGACTTGACTTGCAAGCATCCTAGTTTATGTGTGGATTGAGGGTGATCTAGTGTAGGTGAGAATGCTGCTGACATTACCCAGTCTTTGCTGGCAAATTTCAGCAGAAGGAAGGGGAAGACATTGAAAGAATAGCGTTGGAGGTGAGCCTCCCGGTGACAAGGAAACGGCTACTAACTGAGACTACTCTCCTTTGAAACTCTCAGGGGTAATGAGGGGAACCACTCTACTCCTAGCAAGACTGACACTAGGGGTGTCCTTAGGGGTCCCTTTTGGTGCATTCTCAATTCTTGTTTCTTTTCTAAGTAGATGTTTACTAAAGTGGTAACAGCTTTGGGCTAGGAAGATGGGTGGAGGGATTGGGTTGAGAGGTCATGGGTTTCTTTAGATGTGTATTTGTGACTATAGAGAATGCATTGCTTAAGACAGAAAACATTTCTTTTTCTTCTTTTTTTGTTGTTTTTTGTTTTGTTTTTGTTTTGAGATAGGGTTTCTGTGTGTAGCTCTGGCGGTCCTGATACTCACTGTGTAGACCAGGCTGGCCTTGAACTCAGAGATCCACCTGTCTCTTCCTCCTGAGTGTTGGGATTAAAGGTGCACACCACTGTGCCTGGCAACAGAAGGAGTTTCTAAAGTTTACTGGAGTTGGTTAATCTAGCAAGGGGGTTTAAGAATTAAGGCTGTCTTTCTTGGTGCTCCAGCTGCAAGGGTTAGGGCAGGAGGCTTAGATGGCCAAACTACTCTCTCTTGTTTGAGCAGAGGCGATTTCCATACTTTTTCTAAAGGCCTATTAGTAGGAATGATACTTAAACTGGACATAAAATCATTTGACACTGAAAAATATTATTTAACATAAAGGTAAAAAAGAAATTCCATGAGAGTGGTTTTCAACATTAGCACTTTTGGACCTTCTGCAGGTATCAAGGGGCTCAGTGGGCAAAGGTACTTGCTGCCAAGCCTGATGACATAAATTCAATCCCTGGAACCTACTTGGTGGAAAGGAGAGAATCAACTCCTGGAAGTTGTCCCAATTTTCATACATCGGTTGGAGCATGGATACCCACCGCCAACCAATGTATAATATTAAAGATACCAAAGTCATAAGAAGACCCTAGCACCAACGGTTCTTTAAATTTCTACAGGATTCTACTGCATACTGTAGATGAGAACCATGGGGCTGCCCAGTGGGTACAGCAAAGGTCCAGAGGATCACTGATAAATGCTGTGGGACTTGCTCTGGGAGACAGAAGTTGGTGGAGTTCAAAAGTCAGCAGCAATCAGGCCTGGCCAGTAACCAACTCACAAAACTGAATGGCATTCAGGGTTGCATTCTTTTCTATTCTGAGTGGAAATGCTGACTAAGCCCATAAAAGCAAGGAGTGTTACAAATTAAGATGACCCATTTTGCTAAACATGAACAGTGATAACTCCTTCAGTGGCTTAAAATGCTCGAGCATTTCTGAGAAAGGGGGATGGGATAGTGCTTTCTAAAGTCTTGCCTATATCGTGGGTTCCACAGAGAAGCCAGGTGATCTGGGGTGGAGCCGGGCTGTGGAATGGCTCAGCTCTCTCATTTGGTAGTTTTCTAATCTGCCTGTGCACACCAGCTATTAAGTGTGTCTGTCTCACTACTAGAAAACAGCCTACAATCTTCCTTTTTTTTTTTTTGGTTTTTCGAGGCAGGGTTTCTCTGTGTAGCCCTGGCTGTCCTGTACTCACTTTGTAGACCAGGCTGGCCTTGAACTCACAGAGATCCGCCTGCCTCTGCCTCTGAGTGCTGGGATTAAAGGCGTGCACCACCACAAGCTGCAGCCTACAATCGTCTTTAGAGCTGAAAAATTTGAGATCAGTAAAAGTGCTTCAAAAGTTACAAAGAGCAGTAGGAAGCTTTAGAAACAGCAGTTAGAAATGTGTTAATGTTAGTTTTTATGTGGAACTTGAACAAATGTCTAACTTTACTTTGAACAGGGCACCAAGAACAGACCAACAAAATAATTCCACCCATGTCGAACCTGATGAATCAGTGAGCTGAGTTCGAGTTACTCACAGGAGTGAGAACGGTTAGCTACATACCCAAGGGGAGTCCTTCCGACTCCCAGCAATTGTTAGTGCTCACACATCTACAGGCAAAGGTGTGTTCTGTGAGTCTGCCCATATTCCAAGAGAGACTGATAGTGAGCCCAGATATGTGAGGGTCTTGTGTAGTAACTCACAGCTGCTCTGCTGCGTTGGGCCCTGAGTTCCACAAAAAAGCGCAAACACTGTTTGGTCATGTGGTATCTTTGCTAAATGGAGTTTTGACACAATCTGAGGCCCTACCAAGATGAAGAGGTATTAAAAAATGGCTACTTTCCAGATGGGTAGCTTCAGACAATCCCGGAATTGCCGGCTCTGACATCACTAACCTTGCTACCTTCTTTGGAGCTGTTGGCAGTTTTCACTGACAGAAGCTTTTTGGTGGGGATTTAGTCACAAAGGGAAAAGCGCAAAGAGGCACAGCCAGTTTCTGTCACTAAGCAAAAGTAACAAAAATCATATGAAACAAAGTTTTAATTTTTATTTTACATATTTATACATAAAACTTTCAAGGAACCATGTGGGTCCAACAGAGTGTTAATAGCACATCTAAGAATGAACCTCAGGTAGTCAACATTCAAAAACTGTTGAGAGCTGACTCAAATGCACGTAGTATGGAGAGCTACGACTTCACTACGAGGCAGGCATGTAATTTGACTTGTATAGCACCGTCGTTTACAGTTCCTCTTCAAAACTACAGCGAAGAATGGAAGTGGTCAATGGTAAAATACTGTTCCAACTAAAAGTCTCTAAACAAATAAAAATAAAGTTAAAACTACCCTCTGCTTATCCATGTTTGTTGGTGGTGTAAGTACTGTACATTTCTTGTAACAATATTTTATTAAAAGGCCTGATATTAAGTGGCACAAATAAAAAATAAAATAAAATAAATTAAGAAGCGAAGGCCAGTCACGGGACAGTGAGCTTGGACGTTACCAATGACTAACACTGATGTCTGTTTCTGAGCCACCTTTAGCAACAGCATTTTTTACGACCACAGAAGCAAAATAAATTCTAGCTTGTCTTCTGGTGGATGAATCCCTTTCACTTTGCAGGCATTTTCTCCGCCATGTGCTTCTGCTGACTCTCAGCGTGTCTGCAAAATTAATGATACAATTACTCAGCACTAAGAAGAAAGACCCAGACTGCTTTCCAACCAACAGCAACAACACCTTCCACACCAAGGCTCGGACTGAAACACACTGGAGTCAGGGAGGAGCGGTTCTGTGAGCTCAGTTGACTGTTCTAGTTTGTATATTAGGGGATTATGACTCCTTGATTTTTGTGAATCACAGAATTAATTTGAGGCTGACAGATATTACCACTGTGAAGAAGAAAAGTGCTGTGTTTAAAGATGTCAAGAGATGAGTAACGGGAACACCAGCATCAGTGAATATGTAAAATGTGTTTCCATGTGCCAGGCATTGTACCTAGGGCCGAGTGATGCTGTGAGGTCTTTCTAGGGAATGATCCAGTGAAAACAGCCAGGAAGGGAGCAAATGACAAATGAAGAAAGGACAGACAGAAAAAGAACATTAACGGTGGGACTGCAGTTCAATGTAGAGCACTTGCCTAACATGTAGGATGCTCCAGCACTCCAGAAACAAAAAGGAAAAACAAGTCAAAAGCAGGTGCTGCAATTGAGCGATTGAGAGAGAGCTGAGTGAATATTTAAACACACACAAACTGGGGCACTAACTAAGGCTGACAGGAACCTAGAGCTGGCTAATTTGCTCTTATGAAAGCTTGTGTCAAACACATGATGTAAAACTCTCTGTGGATGTGAAGATTTCCCATGTTAGCATAAGTTCCCCCACCTCCAGTTAATCCCAAGGGCATAGTTACAACAATAAAATGGCCAAAGAGGGTGTGATGCAAAAGTTGGCCAATCTAGAAGTGGGTGGTGGGGACAGGATGGAAGGAATGGCCAGGTTCTTGGCAACCCCCTGAACAGGCACAACTCAAAGAATTGTAAGATTCATAGGCTGCAAAAATTAACAGTTTTGAAGGATGATTTTAGGAATTGACCAATCTTGTGAGAGGTTAAGGCTGTGGTTTCTAGCTGTCATCAGGGGTTGGGGACAGCATGTGTGCTGTCTGAATGTGGAGTCAATGACGCCAAGCTTAATGCCCTCGTTTTGTGCAGAGTGCTTCTATCCATGGTGCAGAGAAGGCAAACCACAAGCAGTTTCAAAACTTGGGCAAGTGACAACAGCATCCTTGCCACATGCAGAAACCCAGGAACAAATGGCCATGTACATTTAGCAATCAAGAAACCTAAAGTAATGCTATTATTGGCTTTCCCTCCCCTAACAAAGCAGATCATGACCCCGTTGATGGGTCTGAAGAGCTTCGGATCAGTTTCATACAGGAGTCTGTGAGCTACATGAAAGCAAATTCAGTTTAAGAAACGTTCTGGTGTCCTCAATTATTGTTCTTAGGGTGTCTGTTTTAATGTTCATCTACACGCTTGTGCACACAGGTACATACATCAAGAGGCTTTCTACAAAAGCAAGAAAAAGTGGCAGTGAACAGCTTTGGGAAATATTAAAGAGCTATATGTTCTTTTGAGACACACATAGGAAAGATTTCCTTAAAATTTTAAGAGGGAAAGGATTTCAAAAAACCTTTTCATTAATCAGTTTTACATTAAAGTCCTTTATAAGATGCGTGTCATTCAAGTCCTGCAAAAAATGTCTTTTTATAAACAATCATTACTGAGGACCTAAGAGTGCATATCAGGCCGAGTGCTAGAATCTGAGACACAACAAAGAATTCAACTGCTGTTATCTCTGCTGTCGGAGAGAGAGTTTGTCATCATCTGGGGAGAAACAGCAGGCGGCAATAGTAAGATTTGAGTGTTACTGTAATAATTCAGCTGCTGGAACTATCCTCAGATTATGAGGCCTACTTTTTTCCACTTTTCATATGAGGGATACAATAATATAAAGCATAAAAAACAAGGGCCTGGGGAGAAGGCTCAGTGGTTAAAGCACTCACCATACCAGCGTGAGGACTGGCTTTTGGATCCCAGAATCCATGCATACACTGGCTGGGTGTGGAGACCTGCCTGTAATTACAGCCTCAGAAGGCAGAGACAGGACAAACTGGTCAGCCAGTCTAGCCATAAAGGTACAATGTAGACCAAGCATGACTCTTGGGATCAGTTTTGGGCTTTTTCACATGCAAGTGTTGACCGTGGGTCTTAAAATCGAGCCTCCGTAGTATGCAACTTTTGTTTTATTATAAAAATCGTTTCAGTGACATTGCATGATTAGAAACTTATTTTGTCTCCCGTTTCTCACTGAGGAAAAGTCCTGTGGCAGGGCTGAGAGTGCTGGTACTATTGTGAGGCTTCTGGGGGTGGTTCTGGAGTATATGCTTAATGCCTTATGTGTCTGTGATGAGCAAAGTTCTTTCTTGGGAAGTCTTTCTCTTCACTCTCATTACACTTCTGGGCTTAATGGGCTTAACTGTTATCAGCAACTGTTTACGAACGTCATGAGCACTCTCTTGAAAAAGGTGCCACAGTCCATTTGAAATCAAAAGACTATATCTGAGGTATTTTGTATGCTTATGTACATCATCTATAACATACATGTATGATACATGCTGTATATGAATGGTGGGCTTTCTTATGAGGGAAGTTACTAAGAAGTGGGATACCCTGACCAGCACTAGTCTGATTCATTACTCTAGCCTGCAAGGCAGCTGGAGCTGTGTCCAGCTTGACACTCAGGTCTTAGTTTCCCCATGGTGAGAACAATCTGGTGGCACCCAGGCTGTAGAAAGATGTCAGGATCCCTGTCTCCCAGGCATGGCAGTAATGATCAAGAGCTGGGCCACATAACAGCTGGTGTCTGTTTGTGGCACTAACCATGTGGCTACTCCTGTGCTGGAAACAACAGAATGGAGTGGATGAGGGTCAACTGCCTTGTGGGTAACAGTTTTGCAGGATGAAGTCCTCATAGGCTAGACCTGTTGCCCTGATTTAGAGGATAGTGTAAGAAGTCCTCCTGGATTGACGGCTTTTACCATTTTGGGGCTGGGAGATAGCTCAGTGAGGAAAGTGTTTATTTCAAAAGTGTGAGGACTGGAGTTTGGAACCTGTGCACCTTGTTACCTTTAATTGTCAACTTAACACAATGTGGAATTACCCAAGAAGAAAGCTTTGATGGAGGAATTGCCAAGATCAGACTGGCTGGTGAGCCCATCAGTGGGAGATTGTCTTCATTGTTAATGAATTCAGGAGGGTCCTGCCCACTGTGGGTGGTGCCATTATCTGGGCTGTAAGGAGAAGTTAGCTGAGCAGGAGCCTGAGTGAGCTCAACAGTTAATGAGCTAGCAAGTAGCACTCCTCTGTGGTTTCTGCCTTAGAGTTCTCCCCCTGACTTCTTTCGATGATGGACTATAATCTTCCCATAGTAATTGGCCACAGTAATTGTGCAGCAACAGAAACACAACTAGAAGATCACAGAAAGCTAGACAGAGCAGCATGCCCTGCAACCCCAGGACTGTTACTGTGGGATGGGAGCTGGAGAGAGGAGAATTCCTGGAAAGAAACCCAACAGAAAACAGATCCTATCTCAAACAAAGAGAACGATGAGGACAGACTCAAGGTTGTCCTCTGACCTCCAATGCGTGCCAGAGAATATGCATGCCCTCCTCTCTCTCTCACAGATTAAAAATAATGCATATACTAAAGAGGACTTTGGGCCTTTTCCTCTCTTCTAACTAGCAAATATCAAGAGCTGTTTGGTGATTAAGTCTTGAGAGCTAATTCTTGCCCTTCTCTTTCAACTTTAGTCCACCTGAGGCTTCTTTTCTCCTTTGGAAAGGGGAAGCCAGACTGACCTAGTCAAGTCTTCAATGTCCACCAGCATGGCATCTTGTTCTGTGTGCAGCTCATCTCGGATGAGGAGCAGCTGGACCAACTCTTCATTCAAACCTAGGGGAAAAAGGGAACATTAAAAAACCAAATCAAGCCACACCCAAATCAGAACATGCAACTATGGCACATTATGCATGTTTACAGACACAAAAGTACATATAAACAGTTAACCATCATGGGAAAGAATCTTTTGTTTTTCCATTTTGTGTGTGTGTGTGTGTGATTTGCATGTGTGTATATGTAAGATTTTGTGTGTATGGGTGCACAACCATACATGTGGAGGCCTAAAATTTATGTTGGGAATGATCATCAATTGCTCTTCCACCCTGAAATAAACCCAGCTTGTAATCAAACCCACAGCTCATGTACACAGCTAGTCTTGCTAGCCAGCTCACTGTAGGGATCTGCTGTCTTTCACTTCCAAGGTGGGATTATAGGTAAGCCATGACACTTACCCAGCATTTACATGCGTTTCTGGGGATATGAATTCTAGTGGCCTCTTATGTTAGCTTCTTATATGTGCAGGCAAAGCACCCATTGGAGCAATACAACCTGACTGTAAAATTAAAAATATGATGAAGAAAAGGAATAAACCACAGATCAAATATCTCTTATCCAAATGTTCAGGACCATAAATGTCTTTGCTTTCTGTTTTTTGAGTCTTGGAGTATTTATATAATGATTTAGATGATTATATAATATAAAAGATTTGACCAGTTAAACACCTCAATCCAAGAGATTAAACTCTTTGTATAGTTCACAATATTTTGGATTTTAGAAATACTCAACCTGTGCTTTCAAGTCATTCATAATATAGTCCGAAAAGAAAATTGCTAACTCGCCCCTAGAGGCATTGCAGATGTGGCTGCTGTGTCACATGTACTTCAGTAGGTGGCAGAGAAGAGAAAGGCTATGTCTACATTCAGTGTTCTGACCTATGAACATCTGAATGAATAGTAGCCTAACATTTCCTGAAAAAAGCAAGCCAGAGACCACCACCAGTTTGGCGCCACAGACAGAGAGCTAGCCTCTGATGGCCACCAGTCCGGCACAGGCAAGGACCAAATGGGTTCCCAGGACAGGAAGCAAGACAGATACTAAAAGAACACTGCCTGGAACCATGGACCCCAGGCAGATGGCAACTCAGGAGAGCTGCGCAAGGACTGAGCCTGAGACAACCATCACACTGGTACTGTGGGGCCTGGACAGGGAGCTAGCCTGTCACACAAGCCTGGGTGTCAGACCATACTGGAGATGAGTCCTGCCAGGTGCCACAATTCGCAATTCACAAATGAGGCTTAGCACTCCTGAGACAAGCCTAAATACTCAGAGACCCCAGGCACCATTAAGAGGACCAAGTAAGTGGTGGAGAAATGGAAGAGAGAGAGAAACAAAAGGAAATGGGCACAACGAAGAGAGACAGAACTGGAGACTTGAGAGTAGTGAGGGACAACCTGATGTGAGTAGCTGGTGATGCCACCTAGGACCATGGTGGGGTCTTGGCCTCTGCTCCCAACAGGGGTCATATCTGGGTCCATGACCCAGCAGCAGGGGTCTGTTACCACCAAAAGCCAGGTGGATATCCCTGGTCTGGGCTGTCACCTGGGGACATGCTGACATCTGAGGGCTGTGAAGAACTGGCCTACCCCCCACCTGGGCATCATGGGAGAACTGGCCCTAGAGGCATGAGAGCAAGAGAGCTGACCCTGCCTCTAGCCAGCTGCAGTCCTTGAGAGATCAGGTTCTGCACATTTAAGGAGTTACAAGTGAGCTGACCCCAAGGATGCGAGCTTGGGAGAGCTGGCCCTACCACTTGTCTCCCTGTGGTGGCATGGATGAGTGAGAGATACCCTCCTTTTCCTCACCCCTCATCACCCGTAGCAGGTACAAGACCTGGCCCTGGCATCATAAGACCAGAGCTGTCCTTGTCTGTCACCAGCTGCAAACTCAGGAGAGCAAGTTCTGCACTTTACCTGGGCAGCACAGTACAGCTGGTCCTGGATATGGAGGTTGTGGGTGAGCTGGTGTAAGTGTGGGAGAGCCAGCCCTGCCTTTGTCTGCTTTTCAGTGGTATTGGTGAGAGAGAGAGATCTCCCTTTTGCCCTCACCAACAAGGGTGTACAGGAAGGAAATCTGGCCCAGATGGTGTCACAAGAGCAGGAGAGCTGTCCCTGCCCCTCACATGCTGCAGCATTCAGGAGAGCAGTCCCTGCACCTCATCTTGGTAGCACACGAGGGCTAGCCCTGGATGTGGGGCTTGTAGGTGAACCAGCCCAGGGTGTGAGCCCAGGAGAGCTTGTCCTGACTCTTGTCCAGGTGGTGGCATTGGCAAAGGAGAGATTCTCCTGCCCCAGCTCTCTTTTGCCCTCACCACAGGTAGCAATGATGGGGTTATGAGAGCAGGAGAGCTGGCCCAGCCCCTTACTGGCTACAGCATTAGGGAGAGCAGGCACTGGACTTACCTGGGCAGCACAATAGAACTAGTCCTTGATGTGGGGGGCACAACCCCAGAACCAGGGCTTTGACTTGGCCCACCCCAACACCTACCGATGGATGAACTGCTGGATGCATGAAGAGGCCAGTTCTACAGACCCAAAACTATAGGATCTCCATGATGTAAGGCAACAACAGGATATCTGAGAGAAGTCCCAGTGAGGTTCCAGTATTGACAAAGCAGCAGAAGTCAGAGACCTCATACCAGACCAAGGAATAATTGTAGTGAACATTTGCAAGCAAAAAAGTGTGGACAGCTGGGCATGGTGGCGCAAGCCTTTAATGCCAGAACTCAGAAGGCAGAAGCAGGTATATCTCTGTGAGCTTGAGGCCAGCCTGGCTTACAAAGTGAGTCCAGGACAGCCAGGGATATGCAGAGAACCCCTGTCTTTAAAAAAAAGTGTGGACAAAAGGGATATTGTGTGACACTACAGTTTCCACAATGTAATTTTTTTTTTTTTTCTGTTGGGAGAGGTTGCAAGGGTGGAGGGAGAGTCTGAGTGGGAGGTGGGAGATGAGAGGGATCAGGATGCATGATGTGACATTCACACACACACACACAAATACAAAAAGATAAAGAAAAAAAAAGAAATTACTAGCTTCTAGAAAAATAGCTTGTTAGTAAAAGCAGGACTTTAGGGCTGGAGAGATGGCTTTTTGTTAAGAGCACTTGTTGCTATTGCAGAGGACCTGAGTTCAGTTCGGAGCACCTATACTGCAGCTCACAACCATCTGAAAACCCAGTTCTAGAGCATCCAGATCTACTCTGTCCTCTGTAGGGACTGTATGCATGTGGTACACGGATATACAGGCAGGCAAGACACACATATAGAAAAAATAAAAATAAATACAATTGCCAGGCAGTGGTGGCGCATGCCTTTAATCCCAGCACTTGGGAGGCAGAGGCAGGCGGATCTCTGTGAGTTCGAGGCCAGCCTGGTCTACAAAGTGAGTCCAGGACAGCCAGAGCTGTTATACAAAGAAACCCTGTCTCTAAAAACCAAAATAAATAAATAAATACAATTTAGAAACTATGTTGTAAATGAATACCCCGAAAGGAAAAATCAGGGCTTTGAACAAGTGTGAAGGGTAGTGTTTGGATTACATTAACTTATCCACCCTTCATCTTTAGGGACTCCTCACTCCCTGAGGGTGATTCCTGTGACATTGAGCTCAGAGAGGCAGGCACATCCAGGATGCCCAAGGCCTTTACATGGCTCCAGGGAGGGGCACTGCTCTGAGAAAGAATATTCTTGGAAATATTTGAAAGTCAGATTTCTGGTGTAGCAGGATGTGTAAGATCTGAAGAAAGGTGTCTGGAAAACAGGGCAAAGAGAATATTCCTGAGCCCTTGCCCTTACAGCCAGAAACTAAACGCATGAACATTTCTAGCCCTCCTGAAATCAGTGGGCTAGGTCAACGTGGCTTAGGAACAGGCAATGGCCCTGAGAAGCACCAGGCAGCAACACTATTCCTTAGAAGTCTAGAGGAAGCTGTTTTGGTGGTAAAATATTGCACTCTTCCCAGCCCTTGCGTAACAATCTTGGTGACTAAACACAATTAAAACTGTTTTAAATTCTATGAATCTAGGGTTTTAATGTTAAAACTCTAAAACCAGGAACCTTTAATCCTAGCACTGTCTGAGAGGCAGATCTCTGAGTTCAAGGCCAACCTGGTCTATAGAATGAGATCCAGGGCAGCCAGGGGGCTACACAGAGAAACTCTGACTTGAAAAACAGAACAAAATAAAACACTGGGTGACCTCTGCTACCACAACAGGGTTGGCACATCAGAACCCTTAGTACACAGGAAGTTTTATTTTTGTACCCCCCGCCCCTTATCAAGTTTTAAACTTTTTTTCTTAGGAACATTTCAAACTAACATTAACAGCAGATAAATCTGTTTAATGACTCTCCACAGATCCCACTGGCTTCAACAATGACCAGCTTGAATCATCTCCCTCCTGTGTTTGTTTATAGCACCATTTTACAGCAATCACAGAAACACACCATCTTATCTGTAAATGCACCAGTATTCATCTCTAAAGGAAAGGGCTTTTTAAAATTCACAAGATTCCCTATGCCTTTAGCAAACCTATAATAAAAACAGCAATATAAAAGGTCTGTTTGAATGCACTCGGTGGGCTTTTCTCTTGCCTCTTGGAATTCCTTTTAAATCCATGGGGCTACACTGTCATATTCTGGGGGCTGGTGACATCACCTGGCTGACCATGCTGCCTTGTGGGGACACCACCTTTTACTGAGCCCAACACTGCCTGCTTTCTGTATGACAGATGACCTCCAATGAGGGCAATCCCCACCAACTCTCCACCCACTCTGGATGCTCCCAGTGAGGCCATTTTATACTGAGTGGGAGAGCTCGCACTTTGGAACTTTTCCATATTTGTAAACATACATTCACCATCTAAAAATAAGTCTTGTGTGATGTGAAGATGACAATGACACCTGCAACACATGCGTACACAGGCACACAAGTAAGGTAGAAGGGATAATTGTGCACAGCCTGCAGGCATAGAAGTGGATTCCCGAAACACATGCAATTAAATGCATGCCCTGTGCTAGCAGCTAGCAACTTAGAAAAGACCCGTAACCATGGTGAGCCTTGAACAGTTCTGAACGCTTCTGACAATTTATAGTTTAAGGGGGTGGGGGGGGTGGGGGAGGAACAATAAGAGCCCTGAGATTGTCTGGACCTTGCAAACACACAGACAGCCCCATGAAAAACGCTGAACGGAAGACATGAACCCCCAGGGCAGCCTTGCCCCTCAGCGTCTTCCACCTCAGGCTTCCTTCCAAGCAGATCTCTCACTTACTCTCGATCTGGGAGTGGAGGTCATTAACAATCACTTGTAGCTGGCCAATAGTCATGTCTCTCAGGTCGGTGGGCTTTAGGCTTCTTTTCATCAAGCATTCGCTAATGTGAGGCAGGTGCGGCAGCTGAAGACACAAAGGGGCAGTGGCGGGATGAGCAGAGCAGCGAAGGCCCCAGGAGAGACCCAGTCTGTTCTTAAGAGAACCCCCACCCCCCAGTCCACACACTGCTATCTAGGTTTGGAGTATAAAAGCTTTCCCAGCCTCTGAACTTCCCAATGGTGGTCTCATACCTGACATCCATTTCCCACTACGATGCCCCTCTGCATCCCAAAATGATACACTGCCTGCATCCCAGGCTCTCTGGTTGGTCTTTGACATGCGAGTTACAGGGAACATAAGTAACAGGGATAGCCTGGATACAATGAACAGTATCAGCTGCTATTTACTACTGTATCCCAGGCCACTCCAGCTGTGTGAGGTGCTCTGAAGGCTTTTCTCACTGGGTCTTCAATATGCATACTCTCAGCCAGGTGCTGTTGCCCGCATTGCCCACGAGAAGACTGGCACTAGGAGGAGACTGGCACTGACTAGGAGTCCCTAGTCAGACCCCTGCAGCAGGTCAGTGGCAGAGCTACCTGCGACTGCTAAATCCAGGCCACTAACTCATTACATCATACTGTCTCCCTTGAAGGGCAGGGTGTGAAGTGGTAGCCATAGTGCACTTGAGATTATAACAGGAATGCTGGGGATCTGAATCAAGGGCAGGGGTTTACTTCTGTGAAATGCTGCCCATGCGTTCTTCAGTGTGACAGTAGAAAGGAAAAAGAAACAGACTCCGTTCTTTCTCAATTGCCAGTGCTTTTGACAAACCGCCTCTGAGAAACCCAAGTTTGCATAATCCTGGGAAAGAACCCATCTTCAGCCCCAAACGCCCGCTAGCCTGCAAACCAGCCCTCACTGCTTACAAGATCAGCGACGGGAGACTTTTTCCTGTTCTGTTTTTCCACTTCTACTTGCATTTTGGCCATTGGTTTGGCCATGGCCAGGGCCATTTTGGCTTCAGCTTGTAGCTTCTTTTGCCTTGTGAGGAAGTCCATATCATCCAGGGATTCAGACTCCTCCTCAGTGGTGTCTCTATCGGAATAGGAAGAACTCTGCTTGCTCTGTGAAGGAAGAAAGAGCAGCTTCAAATTTCACTCCAGGTGCCATGCACTTGGGGAAAAGCAGTAGCAACTGGTCCTCTCTCAGCACTGCTGGACAGCCTGGCAGCAATTCCACTACCCACTTGATCTTGCTATAGCCCATCAGTCACAGGAACCCTAAAAAAGGGCCTTCTGAGAATGATTCTGTTTTGAGCACGAACAGAAAGAGTGGTACAAGTTATAACGGGGCCATGTTTAATTATGGAACCCAGAGCCAGGGTCTGAGATGGTTTTCTGAGCTCAGGCATCAAATGACCTTTGCCCTATGCTCGGAGGGCAACGCACACTTGCTGGTCATTGGTACAAAGGTGAGAGACACCACAGGAGGGAAACCATCTGAGCAGCAAGCATTCATGATTATTCTTGACTTCTGGAACATGGGGGGAAAGGGCTGAGCCTCTAATTCTAAGCCCAACAGGGAAGGATTCCTTCACACATATATGTATGTAGATATTCCTTATCTAGCCCCATCAGCTTTGAATTCACTATGTAGCATAGGCTGACCTCAAACTTATGATCCTCCAATCACAGACCCCCTAGGGCTGGAATTACAAACAACACATCACCATGCCCAGCTTCCTTTTATAATCTCTAAAAGCATAAGTGATTTTTCTTATAGTCAACAACTTTAATCAACCTTATTAACCTTATCCTGTCATGGTTTTGATTTTGCGGTCACTGTCAAATTCTTGAGCTTGCAACCTCCCAAGATGCCTCCTTTTCCACCCCTGGAATGGCTGTTCCTGGTTCACACTGGAGGAAAAGCTGAACAGCCAGGAAAGAGGATGAGGCAATGCCTCAGCCGGCGGCCATGTGGACTTACCATGGGCGACAAAGGGGTGTCCAAGCTGGTTTCAGTCTTACTGTCATCGGCATCACTGTCCTTGTCACTGCCACTGTCGTTGACAAAGCATATCTGGAGGTTCATCCCACTCTGTAGTCTGGGCAGAAACAAACAGGACACTAATCTACTTAGCTCTTTGCTACTCGGCTGTAGCTAATTAAATCGTGTTTACTAACAGAAACCAGTTTGATGTGTTCTTCATGTGAGGAAATAAATGATCGGAATCATTCTACATTTCCTTTTGTTGTTATTGGTGTTGTTGAGACAGGATTTTTCTATGTAGCCCAGGCTGGCAATCCTTCTGCCTCAGACTACTCTTTCCTGCATGTGGAGATCTTATTAGAGGTCCTCCCAGTATTGCGTTCTCTTTTCTGCATCATTTTGTATGTGCCAACTATGTGTTTGTTACTCAATAGGTGCTAGAACATATAACTTTAAACAACAAAATGATGCTTTGTGTTTACAATTCCGTCGATCGAGATGGACAGACTTCAGCCAATAACACTGTGCAATGTTCTTTAGGATTCTGTTTCTAGAAGGACAACCCAAAGAAGTTCACTACAGCCAGTATCCCAAGAAAGTATCTCTGAAGAAAGTCTCCTTCCTTTTTGGTAAGACAGAACCATTTGAAGGAAACCTTTATTTAAAGCAATTGCCAAAAGCCAATGCAGGAAGCTCACTTATATCACTCAAAGCAAAAACACCACAGGTTCATTCACTCCAAGAAGCCTAAGGAAACCCTGGGATGTTCAAAGTTTTAGAACACATCTGCAGACTGCCTCCCATACGCAGCACCATGAGAACAGATATCTCTCAGGGGCTTGTCAGGATTCTGATGCTCCAGAAAGGGTGCTCTTGGCAGTGGGGGGAATATGGCCAGAGTGTGGTCTCAAAAGCTAACTGGCTTTTGAAGGTAAATCACATTTCAGTACTATCTGGTGATTCCCAGCATCTCCAATGCCCCAGTCTTGTAGAGAAGCAAGGGAGACCCCTGTGCCACAAGGGACCGCAGTGAGCCAGTCTAAGCCAGCTGTGGGGCAGAGGACACTGAATTTGCCCTGGTGTTATTGCTGCCATGAAGATCTAATATAATACCTGACATTTGTGTTTGGCTTTCTTTATCCCAGTGATAGAGAAACTTTACGTACACTGCTCATATGACTGCTTTGATTGAAAACACAGAATCCATTTCATCGCTCCCCCACACCACCCGGTTAGACGCAGCACTGCCATTAAGATGGGCGTGTACTGCCGCCTATTGTTAACTGTTATAATTACACAAGCTCCAGCTTACTGAAGTTTTTCCCTTTAAGAAAAGGTCGCTTCTTTCCCTGAGTCCAGTCTTATGCTCTTCCAGCCTTCCTGTAACAGACAAGGGGACCGCGCTGGGAGCTGCAGGAAAAGTGGGTCTCAGGTTCTGAGATGACTGGCTCATAGGGGCTTCCAAATCCTGAGTTTGTTCAGAGCTTTGAACATGTGAACTATCCTTTCTCCACTTTCTGGAAGCTGGGCAAAGGGACAGAGACTCTTAGAGCTGATATGACTTTCTAAAGGGACCTGACTCTAACCTTGCCCACCTACTTATTCACAGCCATCCCTGATGCGGTCAGCTGTCCAACAGGCTACTCAAGCCGACCATGACTATAGGCAGTTGGTCCTTCAGCTGTGCTGGGGCATACCTCACTCACACTTTCTTCATGCATCTACTAGTAGCTTGTATGTTCAGGTTTCTCTTTTTTGACAAATCTAATTTAACAAATTTGTGATATATGTAGTTTGTCTAAAAAGAAGAATCAAGCAATTTTAACAGTTAAAAAAAAATCTATGGCTTGGAAGGTGATAGCGAAGACAGACTGGGGGACACATTTTAATTTTACCCAAGTCTAGGATTATGTAGCATTTCCTAGATATGAATAAAATGTTACAAAGAGGCATCTGGCTGCTGGAGATAAAGATTGTAAAAATATAAAACAACCAGAAAGAACATCACAAAACCAAGTTAAAGATGCCCAAAGGACAAATTTCTTCATTCTGAAGAAAATATGATTATAAATTCTTCAGCTCTGCCCCAAACTGGTCAACCACCCACAAGGAGTGTCTTAACAGTTAGGGGACGTGGAAGAACACCTCAGGTACAAATTCAGACACCTCCCACCAGCCACCTTAGTAGCACAGTAGCCCTGTGGGAAACTGAACAGGATCTTGGGCGGATCAGGGATGGCTTGTAATTCCTTACAGTGGTAAGCACCAAGAATATTACTCACAGGGACCATGTGACACCAGAGCCGATTCAGAAACGGTTTTAGTAGAGACATCTTCACTGGGCTCCCATTTCAAGAGGGATTTCTTTGCCTTTAGCTTTTAATTGCATTTTAGAAGAAAGGCAGCTCTGGGTAAAACTTGATCACATTCCCCAAGCAATGGCCGGGCTGTGGGGTGATGGATCCACCAGGTTTTCTGAAGGTGTCTGTTCCATGGACTCAAAGAACAGATAATCCCCACTCCCACCTTCCAGCATGGCAGTGAGATATGTAGCTCTCTCCAAGGTTTATTTCTGAAAACTGCACTTACCTGGCTCTTTGTCTTCATGCTGCCTCACTTGAGTCCTACATGAGCCTGGGTCTCATGTTCCTTGGTTTCGCAAGCACAGTGCCGAATGAAAACACGATTTTGTTTATGAAAGCTATCGTTTCAAAGTATCTAATTCAGGGTCATTTGATGTTTTAAAAGAGATTTGTGTGTGTGTGTGTGTGTGTGTGTGTGTGTGTGTGTGTGTGTGTGTGTGGTGTGTATACACGTTGTATGAGTGCAATTCGGAAGTCTGAGGAGGTTTTCCTCTGTCTCTATACATTTTATTCTTTTGAGACAGGTTCTCTTACTGAACCTGAAGCTTTGGCTAGGCTGGCTGGCCAGTGAACTCTGGGATCTACCTGTCTTCATGCCTCCAATCCTGGGGTTAGAGACATTGTTGTCATGCCCAGCTTTTGTGTGGTTGCTGGGGATTTGTACCCGGGTTCTCACGCTTGCACAGCAAGTATCCTCACTCACTGACCCATCTCCCCTGTTTAAAGATTCTACAGTCTTCGCTGGTGCCTTGACTCTGCCATCACTCCCTGAATAGGCTCTCCTGTTGGTGGACGTGTGACTTCATCTCAGAGCTCAGAACCAAAGCTCCAGGAACACATGAGAGTGCTACCAAGCGTCGTAAAGGCACCTCAGTGGATTCTAGCTGACTGCAAACTTTTGAGCAAGCCCTTCCATGTCCAACTCAGAGCGGCAGAACTGCCCGGCTACCAGCAGGCTGAGGGCAGGACTAAACGCTTACTCTTGATGGCAGCGGATTTCATCATGCATCATCACTGTGGCAACAGGCAAATGGGTCAAGGTTGCAGAGCATGAGCTCACAAGCTGGACTTCTGATTTTTGAATCCAGTGACATTTCCCCCATAAACCCTTAATTGTGGGTTTTAATTTACTAGATTCTGCCTAGTTTTGGAAGCATAATTTTACAGGGCTCATGCCTCCTATCATTGCTCATGATAAGTGAAGCTCATACAAGGCCATTGTACAGCTTCACTCAGGAACCAGAGCAAGAGGGAACTTCCATGCACCTATGGGTTTCAAGCTCGCATTGCTCATCAAGTGTCTACCACCCAATGTGGCTTGTGAGCATTGGCCCTGGAGTGCCATTCATAGCTCAACATCTCCAACTAGTCTGTGGCCAAGCTGTTAGAATACATTATTTCCATTTATTTGAATGGAGCTTTGATGCATTATTCAAAGGTTTTATGTATAATGAATAATCACCAATATTTTCATGCCATTTTTCTGTTTCATATTGATTTCAAAGGGGATAGAGCATAAAATATGGATTATAACTACCCAAGCGTATGTACAAATGCACTTCATTTTTCTGAGACCATGTCATGATGAATGTGAGAACAACTGAGTTTTGGGTGAGCTTTAGCTGCATGCTCTGTGGGATGGTGGTAGCTCAGAATGACACATTACTGCTTCATAAAGAATTGTGAAACACTCATCCATTGCACAAACTGTCTCTTCCTTTTCCCCATTTACCATGCCTTGTAGATATTTACCTTGAGAACAACACAAATGCCTACTGCTGTTTTTAAAAAAATGATGAAAAAGGACTGAGGTTTCTACCTTTCCACATTTGTTATGATTATACAAGCTACAGCTTCCTCTAGTAGGGTTGTGTAGACTTCCTCTTGCTTTTAGGTACAGTCAAGAAACAGGAAAATCTCTATTGGACTTTAAAAAATCATGTTGTCAATGTACCAGCTACAAATGTCGCTGGTTCAACATGTGGCATCATCACACAAAATCACCATAAATGATTTTCTCCTAAGCATGTATGCAGAGAAAAGGACTGCTTAATTAATTAATTAATTAATTCAAGGATCAGGTGATGGGGTAGTGTTAAGCATTCTAAATGTTAATTGGTCCTGCTTGCTGTCTGTTACTTACATTGTCTTTGATTGGTTAAATAAATGTTGAGGCCTGGAGATTGGACAAAGACCAGGTAGGCAGAAATAAGGTGTGCGGGCTTCAGAGACAGAGAGCATCTTGGGGGAGAAGCCAGGAGCAGGAAGAAGAGAGACACACGCCATAGGGTAGATTAAAGAAGATCATTCCACAAGGCCTGGAACATCGGCATAGCATGGAGAACAGCTGTCCAAAGGGACATATGTATATATGGGGTTATATTTGGGTAATAGAATTATGAGATAGCTTAAATGGGCTAGGATTACTCAATTCAGGCCAAGGCTTGTTAAAATCCATCCAGTGTTTGTGTGAATTCATTTATAATGGTGGGTTAAGGATTAACACTGCCAACCAATTAATGATAATATAAATTCTGTTTAAATCATTTAATTAGCCATTTTTTTCTACAATCAAGCAACACACTTTCTAATTTGCTATAGTCCTACTAGGCTCTATTGGTTTTTCTTTGGATTAGTTCACTCATTCCAGATTCTTGTTGTGCCATCCATCCAGGAATTTTATGGTTCTTGACCTCTACTAGTGGAGGCATGGCAGCTGAGCGAAGAATACAACCCAGGTCTTCCAACATGTAACATGTAGCAAGTGCTTGGGTCATCAATCAGAATGTGTGAGCAGAAATGTGGAAATACACACATCGGAAGGGAACTCAAAAACACTTGGTGGACACTCCCTATTCCATATATGTGAAAGCAAACACTTCTGCTACGTGGGCATTGATAAAGTAAGGTCCTATCCACTAATGTTAAAGCAGAGAGCTTCAGATTAAAGGAAGTAATGCTGGCAGATGGATGAACCCAGGAGAGAGCTCAGAGGGCAATGCTCCAGAAGCTGTGTGTCCTGAGAAGCTCTCAGGTGTTTCTAACTATGTGCCAAAGAATGGTTTGTCTGATGGGGCCATGTGTCACTTTATGTCCTGTCCTATTGTCCATCATCTTTTAAGATGATCTGGCATCTTAAAAGACAAAGAAATGATGGTACAGGCAGTGAGTGTGTGAAGAGCTATCACGGGGCTTTCTTCTCTATACGCTGTACATACCACTTCCCCGACTCTGCTCCCGCCTCTAAGGCTAGCTCTTGATTCTTCTTTCTGCACATGTTCAAAGCACAGCTGATCGGCTTCCATGACCTCAAAGCCACAGTCTTCTCAGTGGCTAAGCAGCTAGTAGAATAGGGGGGCGCCAATCACCAGCTTTCCTTTGGAGCAGCGTCATCTGGTTTTCTAACCCCGGCCCCAGAGAGCCATAAATACTTGCATTCCTCAGACAGCTGTGGGTTCTCATTCCACATCAGTGTCAATTCCCTTCACTAATGACCACTTCTGTGTAATTGAATTTGGAATTACAGTATTTTAATGCTGGGGAAATGTATTTTCAAGAAAAATACTCTCTATTATGAATGGAAGGCTCACATAGGAGCCCTCTTAGGATAGTAGGCATAAAATAGCCATCTCTCCCAGATGTCAAATGTGGTTTATTATGTTCATCTTAATTGAGCTCTGATGATTTCCAAGCAGCCTATTTATGAAATAAAAAGTTGCCATTTGTGAGCATCTACTACATGCCAGGCACTTTACCTACCTCACTTAGGAAGTATGGAGTGGAGACCTTGCTTTACATATGAAAAACAAACAGACAGACAGGTAAAATTGCACAAGGTCTGAGGGGTGTGCGTCCTCCCTCCTGAGGGGCTAGGGCACTTTAAGAAGGGTAAAGTGAATTCATAAATGAGAAAAAAAAAGAAGGCAAAAAAAACCAAAATAAAACCAGAGTGAAACAAAAAGTTGGAAACTGAAATATTTAATAATAAAAGATGAAAGATGATGAGTTATTCAGTTAGCAAACACACACACACACACACACACACACACACACACACACACACTGGAATAGCTGTGCAGATGGCTGAAATGTCCTGATATAGTCTCAATTGAATAAAAAGTACAGAAACAATAGCTGCAGTGTGATTTCAGTTTTATACAAAGCAATGTATGCATAAGGGCCAGTGACGTAGCTCAGCAGGAAAGGGCACCTTCTGCTGCGCCTGATGTGCTAAGTTCAATCCCCAGGATTCACCATAATGGAAGGAAATGACTCCTACAAATTGCCCTCTGACCTCCACACATGTGCCATGGCATGCGTGTCCTCACCACTCCATAAAAATAAATAGATAAAATGCAACACTTTTTCCAATGTATAGGTAAGATGGGAAGAAATATACTCCAATACTTTTTGATGGGAGACATTAAGTTGACTTTAGACTGTCTCCCTTGGACGCCTCTGAGTTGTCATGTGTGGGCACTTGATAAGAATTAAAAAAGGAAAAGGAGAGAAAATGGGAGTTGGTGGTTGAGCTTGTGTGTTGGAGGGAAGGTGAGTGGGGTTCAACATTTGACAGCTGCCGTCTGACTCAGACCACACTGAAGCAGGAGCTCTGACTCACACTTGAGTCAGCCTGCGCTCTGGTGCTGGCAGGTTGCTGTGGACAGAGGGAGATGATCCGTGGGCAGCCAGGAACCCGCTTCCTTGTAAGTGAACAGTTCTGTGGACAGGTTCTTCCGTTCGCCCACGGACACCCCAATCTCAATCCTATTCCTCCCCTTGCACCGGGAGTAAACCATAGACCCTAGCTGGGTAACTGGCAGAAATATAAATTTTTGTATTTTTCAAAGCCAGCCCTCCTATGTACTCTGCTCAGTCCCTGAACCAAAACTTCTCTCTCCTGCTGATGGCAGCTGGAACCATGCAGGGTAAAGAAGCAAGCCTTCCTTTGTCAGGTGTCTAAGTGGCTCCTGTGAGAATATGGCAGAGAAGGGATAGTGCCTGTGCCATTTTTGAGAATAACTAACTGGGTTAGTCAGGTTGGTGGGTTTGGTTTTTTGTTTTTGGTGATGGGAGGAACCCACAACCTCACACAGGCTGAGCTCGAGCTCCATCCACCCTAACTTCTAGGCAATACTTTAATTCAAGTTATTTTATGCTTCTCAACGTGGAAACACAGCTTTCACCTCTTTTGCAGTCATACTGAGAAACATGTAGAGGTTGCTACTTAGGCTTGGGTCCAGAGTGAGCTTTGCCTTAAAAACAGCCCTTTCAAGATTAACTTCTGGGCCCTGGGGAGAGGGCTGAGAGGTTAAGAGCACTCGTTGCTCTTGCAGAGGACCTACGTTCTGTTCCCAGCACCCACTTAGCAAGAGTGTCACTTCAACTCTGATGTGACAAGTTCCAGGAGGTCATCACCGATGCATTTATTGTTTTTTTCCACATGCAAGAGACACATATGTTAGTGTCTGTACATGACAGGACAGCTACACTCATGAACATTCAGCAGTGTTGTTGCTATTACAGATGGCCTATATATGATCAAGCCAGTCAGCATTCGAGCATGGAGGGGCGAGGGGAGCATAAGTCCCTACCTGTTACTGAGAAGCTAATAGGTGAAGAAAATTCTGGGGAGGGACAGTCAGTTTTTGTTGTAGGTGTGGCCCCGGGTAGGTTGACCACACTCCGATGGACGCCCCCTCAACCATGAGTATATGGGCAATACACACTGGACTCTGTGGGTTGTTAAACAACAGCAAAACACAAAGTTGGGAGGGGTGAGAGGCGGAGAGTGGCTCTGAAAGGAGTTAGGGGGAGAAGTAGGTGGTGAACATGACCAGAATAGTTTGTGTGAAATTGCAAAGACTGATAAAACAGCATATCAAATTGTTTATGTCTAATGAAGTCTAAAAAGTGCCTCTCAACAACTAACATCAAAATTCTCAGTACCTGAGAGAATGTTTAATTGGTAATTGGCAGTGGATTTTTTAAATATTTCATATGCTATATTCAGCACTATGCAGATGCAAATAAAAATATAATAACAGAAATAACAATAGCAAACATTAAGACAGTATAGACCAGGCCCTCTTCGGGGTAATTCACTTGTCATCTTCACAGGAACCTTATGAAGAAGGCTCAATTACCACACCCATTTTACAGAGGAGGAGGAGGAGGAGGAGGAGGAGGAGGAGGAGGAGGAGGAGGAGGAGGAAGAAGAAGAAGAAGAAGAAGAAGAAGAAGAAGAAGAAGAAGAAGAAGAAGAAGAAGAAGAAGAAGAAGAAGAAGAAGAAATGAGATGTCTTGATGGTGAAGATCAAACTTGCCCCAAGGAACTCAATGGCCCTAATCAGCAGGAGGTAAGTCTAACAGTAACTTGCCCCCTTTTGCTTTCTATCCTTTTTTCT